>VZSV01000012.1:991140-1025820 GCA_013398735.1 Nothocercus julius
CTTTCTTTCTTTCTTTCTTTCTTTCTTTCTTTCTTTCTTTCTTTCTTTCTTTCTTTCTTTCTTTCTTTCTTTCTTTCTTTCTTTCTTTCTTTCTTTTGTTATGAAATATATGAAATATAAAGATTAGAATTGCAAATACAATTTTACAAGCTTTTATTCAAATACAGTCTTAACCTTCAGGTATGACAAAACTTTTCCTGTTACTTCTGGAAATACTCTTTACTTTTGTATTTGGTGTACCCCATATTCATGAGCTTTATATAAAAATATGTGTGTTAGAAGACCAAAAGGCTGGTGAGCCTCTTCCTTTCTATTGAGAACCAAAATCCAAGTAATCCCTAATGAGTACTTTCCATTTTCAGTGAAGTTTGTGGGAATTGCAATTGTTGTTTAGGATTGATTTAATTCAAACAACGGCTGTTCAGCCCTTGATGCCTGATTTTGGAGCTTTATCATTATACAAGCTGAGAATCTGATCCGTTATTTTTGAGGAGAGCAAAGGAAAATATTTTCTTCATTTTCTGTTCACTTTCACATACTACACTGAAATGCCTGTGCCGCTTAGCAATCCAGACATTCATTCCCTCTCCTTCTGTGTCCCCTCCCCATCCCTTTCTGCCCTTCCGGTCAGTCTGGCTTGGTTCCTCTGTTTCTTTTGCTTCCCACCCTCCGTTACTGTGTCATCAGCAAAATCAGCTTTGAAGTAAAACTCTCACACTCCTCAAGGCCATTCATATATATATGGTATATTGACCTTTTGAACACACAACTTGCTACCTCTCCCTATTCTGAACTCTTCACTCCTGCTAACGCCTTCTGTTTCCTGTCCATAAGCCAACTTTTGAGCTTACAGTATTTGTACAGTCCTCTCTTTCTCTCTTTTTATTAAGGATTTTCTGAGAGCTCCATTATACCTGCCATCACGCAGAGCTGTATAAGAGGGGGCAGAATACAGAAGGAATTCTTGGTTGTCCTCTCTCCTCACTCAACTTTTGTACTCTGCATAATGGAAACCTCTATGCTTGGGACATCATCTGCCGTTCATTTAAAGCAAGAAAGAGAGCTATTCATTTCACTGGACCTTAGACTCTCCCAATACTCATGCAATGGAAAAAATCATCGGAGAACAGAGTACACTAAAGAGGAGTCTGGGTCCTTGTTCGCTGCTGCTTGCATCATTTCCTAGCGATGACTAGGTGCAAAGGAGGAGACATGAAGGAAAGTCTGCATACTCACTCTTCAGAGCAGAACGCCGAAGTGTAGCTCCTCCTCAGGAGCGCTCTATGGCAATGGGGGCTTCTCAGAGTTGTGACTAATCCAGACCTGTATTTACAGTGTGATACTGAAGTACGAAAAATAAGTTCATTTTAATCTCCTTCATAAGAAGTCATATGCAAATGATACTTTAGGAACAGTATGACAATTATCTGTAAACAGATAAAACTTATATGCAGAAGAAACCGGCTTATATCAAGTTACCAAATGTTTTCTGTAATGCTATATTCCTCTCCTGTGCACAATTAGAAAGAACAGTCTGAATTGGAGGACTTAGCGTTGACAGCACAAAGTAATGGGTATTTCAGTGAAAAAGTTACTGTTCTCTTCCTCCTGAGATTCCATAAAGAATGATGATATTTATTTATGCTACACTGCCTGTTTGCAAGAATATATAACCATAAACATTTTCAGTGGAAGCTATGTAACTAATATTTTCCGATGACTGGTAACACTGACTTTAAATGATGTACCAAGTGACTTTTTAAAAGGGAGCTGAATGGTAGTTACATGGCATAAAACCAATTTTTCCTATGTATTTGGTAATCTATCATACGCAAGCAAATCAATCCTTATTTGCAAAAGGAATGCTAATGGTGCCTTGTTATTCTGTAAAATTACAAAGTTAAGTTTTACTGACCTGTTCCTCTTGGGATATCTTGTCATGGAAAACATTCTTACTACAGAGCATTTGTTCTTTTCTTGATCTTCCATATTCTGCACATCTTCAAAGCCTGATCACTCATCTTCCATGTCGGTTAGGTGTCTGGACTTATTAGCAGGCCCAGGTGACACAACTTCCATCATTAGTCTGCATGCTGGTTCTAGAGGTCAATACCTGCCATGGTCAGGAAGATAAACTTGCAGGGACCTCGTATCTCTTTGTTCTCAGTTCTGTCCTCTCTGCCTAAGTGTGTTTCTCTCAAGATGTTTCTTCAGTTGTTAGGCACCAAGAAGTGAGGAAGCAGCAACGTTGAGAACTCGGGTTGTTTGAGTGCTTCAAGTAACATTCAGATAAACGTATGAACCTTGAGGTGATCATCCAAATGGGACATAAGAAATTCTAGGGAGACAGCTGTCATTTATTTAGTATTATGGCAGACCCATGGTTCCTTCCTGAGAGTAAGGGTAGGTCAAGAAGCTCTAATGAGGATTTTGCCGTCCCTACACAACGGTAGAGCCTTCCAGAAGGCAGTTGCTGTTCATCGGGCAAGGTCCATCACTCAGCTCTGATCCTGGCCAATAGAGGGCAATGGTGCATACAACCAAGACAGCAGTTCAAAATTACCCTTGTATTTTGTTATATGTTGTCAAGTCAATATTAGATTAAAAGAAGGGGTAAACAATATACTTCTGCCTCTCCACCAAAGGAAAGACTTCCTTTTCCTCAGATGAAAAAGAGCTACAGAAACATTTTGAGTTCCCTCATGGTGTGGGAGTGAGAATAAGTATCTAGAAGATGGGAAAGAAACTGTGACGGCTCCAGTTCCTATTTAGCAATCCAGTTATAAGTTAACCCCTAGGAACTATGCCATAGGGACAGTGGCAAACACAAAAGAGTTCCAGTTTTCCAGGATCCTGTTCTAATAGTGTTTCATGATGATGTTCAAATAGGAATCATTTAGGAAAGCTTCTCTTTTTTTACCTACTGAGCTGTCCTATACTTTTCAAAGATCTCTGGAACAATCCCAGGTAAATAGTCTGCTAGACAGTCTTGAGAATCTGATTTACCAGCCCATCTACATAGGCTGAGCTGCAATCTCAAAGCCAGAATACACAAGACGTTCATCTCATTTGTGAACTGCACTGCTTAATCCCAACTACCAGAAATCAAAACCAAATCTGTCACTATACTGGTCACTGATACTGGTTTGTAGCTTAATAAAATAGAATATCCACAAATTATTGTAGTTTCTGGTAGGGAGCAGGTACAGTTCTCTTGTATTTTATTATATCAGTTTTGTGAAACTTGCATCCTTTCCCTGTACAGTGTAATACGGAGGTCTGCTGACTCTTTGGAGTACACTGATAAAATGAGGAGAGAACTGATTGAAATGCAGTTAGCAACCTCTTCCTCAGTGTTTTGTTGCATGTTCTGCATGAATTCTAAAGCCTATGGGGATGTGCTCTTCCTTTAAAGATGTTTTTGTTACTTGGAAATCCTTAAAAGATCCTAAACTGCTCAGCAACATCCTTTCTTTCTCAACCACAGAAATGAAAGTGAATCAGGACTGACATGTGCATAGGAAGGGCAGAAAGGAGGAAGGGAGGAGGCAGGGAGGAAGAAAAAGTGGTTGTTTTTTCAGCCTGCCATAGGAAAAAATGCGTATTATGTTGACTCAGAACAAGGATGCAAAAAGAAAGCAAGAAGGGAAAACAGAGAAAAGAGATATTTTATGAATGTGTAGGATACATGTATAAAATGACAAAAGAAAGGAACTGTTGATTGTGTAGCTAATTAATGACCTTTTAGGAGGATTTATCAGGTGCTGCCACCAAAATGTATTTTTAACGATTATTCATGGAGTATATGAGAAAAGTTACAGAGATTTAGAGGCTGAATAAGAGGATTTAAAGCATTAAAGAGATTTGATTTGTAACCTTTTGTATTGAGTTTTTAAATACCTTAGAGAGATGGCAAGAAGCCTGCTGTTTGTGCTGCGCTTCAGTTGCATTGCAGCTGTACTACAACACTGAAGATATTTTTTAGATTTTATTTATCATGTCTTTTTTGACATGAAGCATTACTGGCTGGATGATATCTGCAGTGCCACATAAGTGAAATCATTGAAGGTGAGTGGGTATAATCTCCCACTCTTTTTGGTGGATGCATGTGAAGGCACTTTGAAAGCTGGCTGCTGCATAAGCAGGGTCACAGCCATCCAGTGTCACTGGTCTTATACTGGTCTAGTGAAGTGCATCATGAATTAACTGCGAGAGACCTGAAAGTGAATGTTTCAGATTGAAATCATTGTTCTCTCCAAAATGTCTGAGAAAAATCCTGCTAATTCCAGAAGGAAAAAAGATGACCAATCTTTCTGTCTTTTCTCATCTGAAAATGTCTCAGGCTTTATTTGCCAAAGCACTTCCCAGTTTTGCCAGCATCTTTTTATTTGCTAATTATTCTTTTGGTACTAAACTGGAGAAAATAAACCTTTATTTAATACATTTTCAGTATGTCTGGATACATAAACATCTGGCTTCAGATACATATGGGCAGATCATATATATATTATTTATTTATCAAAATGAAAGAAAAGATTAAAAGAAAAATAGTGTGTGGATGTGCGTGTGGAGCAGGGTCTTTGCTATGCTGAAGGGAAATGGAACTGCCAAAGACCCTTTTCCAGCTCCTTCATGTTACTACTTTATTCCAGTTTCAGAGGATATGACAGAGAGTCAGGGCTGCTCTGACTCGTGTCAGTGATTCGTGATCCTTCTAAATGGTGTCTGTCTCATCTTAATTTCAGTGATGTTCATTTAAGCCCTGTCTACAGACATCAAAGAGAGGTAGTCACCCTGATGTCTCCAAATTCTGTTTTGGGATGGAATAAATTGGGCCACGTGGACAACAGGGGAAACTTAAAATATCTAATTTAGCCTGGATGCCTGACTTCTATGTGGCCAGGATGAATCCAAGTCTCTATGACTGTACTAGCTGGAGGATTCATGGAACATTGCTCACTTTGTGGTGTCTATCACTTTTGCTGTCTGCCATCAGCAGGCCTCAGCAGTTCCCTGCACCAAAAGTATACCTTGAATGTGGGGAGCAGTGGTGCATTAGATCAGAGCATTCAGATGCGCAAGCACTGCGTGTTCTGGAAACTCTCCATTAGTGAAGGGTTTCCCAAGATTTCCCACGTCCGCTGAAAAAATGAGCTTTGGCTCAAGTGTACATGTGTATACATATGTGTGCTATGTGTACATGGGTGCACACCTGCTATGATGATTTTGGGAATACTGTAAAATCATCTTTCTCAGCCTCTGCTTTTCTCCCACTTCTGGTACTGAACCAGAATTTCTGAAAAATTAGGAAATAAAATGAAATAATTAAAAGAAAACACTTGAAAATCTCTCAGAAAGTTTTATTTCCATTTTGATTTTATAAAAAAAAAAGGTCATTGTTTTAGCATGTGGGATTCTTATTTTTTTCTAAACCTTATTGAATGACTTCAGTCTGAGACTGGTTCAAGTCTCAGAACTCAGTCCAGCAAAACTTTAAAACCTGATGTACTTTTTCTCTCAGACAAAGTGTCCGGAAGAAACATTTACATTGCTTCCAACCACAGAGCAAAGACTTTCAATTAGCAACTTGTACACAAGATTTTCTCAAAGCAAATGATACTTTTGCTGAGCTACCGCTTATATTGTGTTGTGCCAAAGCGTCAGCTCCTGGAATACAGTGTGTTGAAGTGAAATACCAAAATTCTGCTTCTTAGTTGTCTAGTCATAGACATCATATTAGCATGAGATATTAAGGAAATAAACTCTAATGATAGGAGAACTGCAGCCAACAACTTGTTCATGGTTGGGCTAAATGTCAGTTTTGTGGTAGTGGTGGCAGGGGAACACTAATCAAGTGTGAAATTTAATTAATAAAAGCATCACTCTGGATAAAAAAGTGAAAAATAAAACATGTCACTTACTTTACAAATTGTATTGGTGATGAAGAGATATAGAGTGTTACATTCCAAGGATGCAATTAAAGAGAGGCAAGTACTTGGTTACAAATACATTTAGATTTTAATTATCTGTTTCAGAATGAAGTGTTATAATTATACTCAAGATTGTGAAAGGTTATCTGAATGTTAAATCAATCAGTTATTCATTTTTCAGGTAATGTTGCTCTTTCTGCTTCTGCTTCTGCTTCTTTAATAACAGCATTTTGATTTTCCCTTGTTCAACCTCAGATCCCTCAGTCACAGAGACCAGTACAAGGCCTATCTGCAGCCAAACAAAATGCCGAAGAATGAGAGAAGCACAGATCTGGGACTAGGTTTTTCCATAGATCTCCTCATTGCACATGGTGGGAAGACCACATGAAAATCTTTATTATAAAATCTTTTCTGAGGGTTTCATATTGTAGCAACTCCAGAAAAGTTCAAAAAATTGGCTGTACTATATCTGCCCTCTCAGGAGATTTTGCTTGTGTGAGGACATTTTATTTTCTAATTAGTCTCTTCTACGATGTATTCTAAATGAAACTCATCTCTGTGCTGAAAGCCACACTCTGGGCTTATCTGAAAGATTTCCATAATGTATATAGCTTTAATGAGGGAAAATACCTCCTAAATCTCGTGAAGAAACCATTTCACTCATATCCACTGCAGCTGTTCTTCCTCACATGCTGTGTGATGCACTGTAGAGTCTGAAAAGAATCTGTTGTCTCATCTGCTTTTATTTTCTTGTTGAGTGTGCCAAGCAAAGTCAGACATGGTCTAGATATATGCCAATAATGTTTTTATTGTTGTTAAAATCATCTTTAGATTTATGATTATGAACAAAAATTTAGTCAAAACTCAGTTTTCTTGTTTTGCGTGTTATTTTGCAAATAAGTAGGTTCTTATCAGCTATGAACATTTAGACTAACCTTCAAGTTAATATGAAAGTTCACTTTCTGAGCTATCTGCTTGCTAAGTATGGTGCACTGAATATGTTCCATCTTCCTAATCCTGTAGCGTCCATATCTGTAAGTTGCATTTCTTGTTCATCCCTCTGAATCCTATCATGGACCTAGTGAACTATTTACTATAGACAAGCTAAACAACTCCAACTAAGCAAGTGAGCTGTGTTACATTTACCTGATTTGCTGCATTTAGCTAAATCTTGAAATCGTACAATATAAATCTAGTCCTCGGTCCCTCTATTGCTACTGGGTATTCTTCAGAGCTCTTTGAAAGTCTTGAGAAAACATGTGCAAGTTACTGTACAAAAGTTAATGATTCTGATCTGAGTTTCAGCAGTATAAATCTGGAATAACTTTAGTGGCCACATGTCTGAATATGCATATTAGCCTTTGGGACTTGGTTATAATTTGGTGTATCAACGTCCCATATACCCAAGAGAAAGCACTTACAGTAGGTGCAATGGCTATTAATGTGCATAGGAATGTACAGTTCAGGGGAGTTCTGGATCCGGCTCTGCTCTCAAACAAGTTTTGCATCAGAGCAAATGCATTGACTTATATTGAGTTACAGCTTATAAATTGTAAGGGTGGTTGGAGAATCAGAAGAATTACAGCCAGCTGAAATCAAAGAAGTACTTTTATAGAAGAAATACATAATTATTGAAAATGGCATTTTTCAGGCTCAGCAGGGTTAGCAGCAATACAGTTAAGAAAAGTGTCAGGGACTGTTTCATGATCTCACTGTTCAGAAGGTAGATTTATGTTGCTTCCAAAATGTGACACTTCCCAAATACAGGACCCTCTAATTCAGTGCTGGGCACTAGTTCAAGAACCAGCTCAAGTTGTTCACCAGCATAGTTCTAAATCAAGTTCAAATGATTTCTCTAAGGTGAAAGCACAATGGCAGCCACTAAAATGGTAAGATTTCTATGTAGTGGCAATTAGTCTACTTTCTTGTTTTGGAATATGTCAGCTATTTAAAAAAAATATCTGCCACTCCCCTCAATTTTGTATCTTCTTCAAATTTGATGAAGGTGATTTTTTTCTTCATTATCCAGGTTTACTATTGAGATGGTAAACACTAATGGCCCCCAAATCAGCCTCGGGAGCACGCCGCTAGTGACCAATCTTCCCCAAATCTTCTTGTCCTTGTTGTTTAAATGTTGTTGTAAATACTGTACAGAAATCTCCTCTATTGGTCCTGGTGTGTGTCCAGCAGATATGGAGGTAAAGTTCATCATGAGAATTAGGGACTAAAAACGTGAGGCTTCTTCTAGTTGTCTGAAGAAGGACTCATCTACCTCTTCTTCCTGAGCAAGGGTCAGGTGCAGGCATCCACCACAGTGTCACCCACTAATGCTAACCCATTCTGAGACCCACTAGCTCTCAGCTGACCCTGCACTCAGCACCAGCCAGACCCCCTGGCATCCCCGCTGCTCTCTCATACACTGGACAACTCCCCCTCCTTGTCCTTCCAGACTGACCTTCCTAAAGAGTCTGTATCCATCTGCTGCAGGATCCAGTTGTATGAGCTATCCCACCATATCCCTGAGATCCCAGTGAGATCATGGCCCAGCAACTGCACACAGATCTCTAATTCCTCCTGTTTCTTTTCCCTAGTTGGATTTTAAGTTGTAACTAATTCCATTGCCATATAATTGCAAATGATATTAATTTGGGGTTTAAAAGAGTCGTATTTTATTACTAGTCCACATCTGCATATAATGTAGTAGGAGCTGGTATTTTCATCATTAACATATTTAGAGGACAGAGAGCACAAATGGTTTTCTAAGTGATATCATGTATCGGCTTAAAAAACAGTTAATGTACCCAGCGTTTCTTACAAGACCACTCTGGTTTATTCTTTTACTCAAAGGGAATCTATTTGATCCTGTATCTGTTATATAGTGAATAGATGCCATAAAACTAACTTGATCTTCCTCCTTCCACCTCGTACATAGTGAGGCAGGTACTTTATTGTTGTTATTATTATTGTTATTTTACAATAGCAATTTTCTCTGACTCAAATGTGCAGAACCTCTGTGTTACTACAATAATTTGTGGCCAGTCAACAGTGTTGGAAAGTTATTTCCATCTGGAAAATCTTTGCTGTCATATGGGAAATGCATTGGTGATGTCAGTCTTGTACTTAATGGAAAGAGATTCACAACACTTGAATTGTCACTGCTCAGCCAAAAGTGGCCAAGAACTGAATGTGCATGAATCTCAAAATATTTTCTAAAGCAGCAAGAAAATCACCTCATCCTAAGACTGAAGATCAGTGGCAGGAAAGGGCACTGCTCACCCTATTCTTGATCTATGGATAAGTAAAGTGCTTCTGTTTCCAGGCTCCCCTTCTAAGACATTTCCTGAGCACTAAAAATGTTTCAAAAATGTAAAAGAAAACAGCTACAGAAAAATGATATTAAAAGAAAATTCCAAACTGCAGTGAATGCCTCCAGCCAAATTTCTAAACTGGGCAGCAGAGTGAGAGGAAATGGTAACATATTTTTGCAGCATTTACACTTTTTATGCTATTGCTGGCACACGCACTTTTGTGCCTGTAGAGAGAGCAAAATATTGGAGTCAAAATCTACCATGTAGATCTGAGAGCAGAATAATATTGAAGTTGAGGTCCACAGCATAGGTCTGAAGATACAATTGTGCCCTTAAATTGAACTGCTTGTACGAAGGTTTGAGGATCTTTGGGAAAATCAGCAGTGGAGTTGAGGAGAGGGAGTGAGGTTCGTGGCCCCACAGAGGGGAGAGGCAGGCAAAAAGTGACCCTAGCCCGTCCTGGGAGACAGCAGCCAGCAGGTCAACCTGCAGCTGGGCAGCTCTGCGCCTGCCACAACACGAGCTACTACAAGCCCAGCTGAGCAGTTAAGAGACAGGGGAGCGAGCAGGAAGGTCCTGCGAGGAGGATTCTGGAGCCCCTTTTGTCTCAGGAGGAGATGGAGCAGGCTGGACAGAAATCCTTAGGAAACTAGGCATTGTTTCTTAACAGTATGCACATTAAAAACAAAAACAAACAAACAAAAGCTTTTGTTTCTTTGGTCCTTTTAAACCTCAAAGTAAGCATCCTCAATCCACTTGAAACTTGTTTAGAAGTGAATGAAATACAACATTAAGTGGCTGATACATAAATCAAACCATTACTGTAACAGTGGAATGATCAGTAAAGAAAAACAGCCTCTCTTTAGTTTGTTACTAGCCTGGAAAAAGCATTAATTAGCACTAATGAATCACCAGAGTTACAACTGAGCCAGGTTTCCAGCATTGCCAAAACACAAGCATGATTCAATTAATGCTGAAGGTTTTAGTGCATCTGTTTTTATGGAAGTCTTTTGACACTAGTGTCTTTTTAATAATACATTGCAAATTTCTTCCAATATTTTTGCGTGCAGACTGAACTTCCCAATTTACTACAAAGAATAAGGAGTGCTCAATCGGAAATGCCTTTGTGGACTCCTTTTGGAAGAGATACTCATTTGGGTAATGTAATTATTATGTAAATTATTTAAAGTTAATGCTATTTTTTGTTTCTGCTGGATTAACTGCTGTCAGATTTGATGACTGACTAACAAAATTTGATGACTGACTAACACAAGGACTCAGATTGATGAAGCAGAGGAGCTGGACCAGATGATCTCTAGAGGTCCCTTCCAACCTCAACCATTCTGTGAATCTGTGAATTTGTGTGAATATGTTTTTTTTTTTTAATTTAATTTAAAAATTCTGAGAAATTACTAGCAGTGTATAAACAAAATCTTATCAAGAGATCTTCACAACAACCTGTGCTTTCATTGCTATCTCTACAATACAGGAATGGAGCCAAACTGTGCAATCTGACTCAGTAAGGGATAAGAGGAGATCACACTAAGGAGTTGTGAGAGACTGTGTATTATTCTTGCCTAATGTTTTCCAAGTAGGGGTCAAGATAGTGTAGCCTTTGCCTTGGCAGTGCAAACAGCTCTGTCCCCTTCAGACAAAGTCTGAGTACAACCAGAAGGCCTGGTATATTTGCACCCTGAAGTGGTACAGGCTGCAACTGCTCCTTTACTGGCCTCCAGGTCTGGTTTATTCCTAAACATTGCCCCTGCTGTCCAGGGAATGGGTGATCCTAAATAGACCTTGAATGACTCAGTTTCCAAATCAAATGTAAAGAAATTTACTATTTATAAAATTTAAAGTAGATTAAAATCTTTCTATTTAAAGGTGGTCAGAAAAGAAGGTGTCACACAATGCCCAAGCCCTATTTTCCTGTGATGCTGTGGGAGTGTATCTAATGTCTCATATGTAGTAGAAGATTTACTAACTTTTATCCCAGCAGTCTCTGCCTCTCATAAAAGTCCCAGAATTCAATTTTTTTTTTTTTTGACAGAACAAGTCAGCTCCTGATCCTGAACCATCCATAGTACTTGGAGCGGAGATACCTCATAGGTTCTCTCTGAACATATATAATCCTTAGTTTATGACATCAAAAATTCCTCCAGCAAAAACTAAAAATTCTAGTAATTTTGCTCTGGCTACTCTTTTATGAAAAACTGCTAATTTCTTCAAGACCTTTTCAGTGATTTCACACCTTCCAGCCTCTGCACCTGGAAACTAAAATTCTGTAGCAGCTGCACCCTCCAAGGGAAGTCTGGGAGGTTACCCACTGTATTATTGGAAAGGCAAAGGCAGCTTGCTGGCCAAGGGGGAATGTGACATCTTTGGCAACACAAGAGTTTTGCATTTGCCCCTTATTAATAACCTAAACATACTGATGAGAGAAATATATCTTGCATTTTCTCTGGCAACCCTTGACATGACCATTTAGAGCATGAACTGATGATATGACTGATAAGAAGATAAAATTCCTTCAGCTGAGATAGGCTAAAACAGAAACAGTTATTTGAATCTCTTAATCTTTCATCTGCTTAGATTCTAAGAGTTGAATAAAGCAGTCTAGATGTTAGCTAAATCGAGTTTTGAAGAATTACACAAAGCCAGCCAAGTTTGACATCCCAGATGGCCATCAGCTTTGCCATTTCCAGTATGTCTTGGGCTTGCAGTCATCTACTCATCTTCTCTTTGTTGCCAAGACTGCCTGCTGAAAGTATTTTTTCTTTAGAAGAGGCTAGCAATTGCTCAGTGGGAGTGTGTGCGCCTATCAGCTCCTCCTATACCACTAATGCTGGGCTTGTGATCTTTCTCTCTGTAAGCCAAAATCTCTCAGTACTTAGGACCCAGGAGTACACATTCATTTTGGTCTAAAACTTAAAACAGAAGGAATTAGGCCACCCAGCTCTGAGCTAAGGACAAACTTCCCAATCTATGTGTTGTCCCTTTGAGGAAAGTATAGGTCTCAGTTCCAGCTGGGAACATTTATGACATTTGGTATGTCTGCACATTCTCACTCCAAGGGACAGATTGTCAGATTCTGCTTTTAGTTACATGCACGCAGCCCAAATGAAATCAGTAAATGATCACATCATCATCCTTTCCAGTCAAATCTAAGTCTTTTATAAGATTCAGTAACATACTCTGTCTCCTATCACATAAATAAAATGGGAAATTAAATTTAAAAATATAACAAAATAGCTTCATCAATACAGTGCCAACCAAAAAACTTCAGAAAGTCAAAACAGAAAATATATGCCTTCCTGTAAGGCCTGTTGGCATTGGTGCATTTGTGTCATAACTTTAATTGAATTTAAATGTTGAATTTGAGATACTTCATGTGGGATTGAAATGTGAGAGGAGACCAAACTTGGTAAACAAAATATTTTTTATTAAAGCAATGATTTACATAACAGCTCCAAGATTAGCTAAAGTTCCCTGTACAGTAATTTCATCACAACCTTTTTTTGCTCCAGGTTTACGCTGTCTATGACTAAGGAGTTACTTTCCATAACCCACGCAGATGGCTACAGGTTGGAGATATTCTCTCCATTTGGATCAAAGCACCAACCCATAGCATGGACTTTATTTCATTTTGTTGTTGGAAATCAAAGCCTGACAGATAGGTCAGCATATAGATAATGAAAGCTGCTTGGAAATGAAGACGTTCTTTTACTCTAAAATCAAAATTTGTTTTATGTCCTCAGATGCAACTAAGAGCTCTCCAAAACAAAAGGGGATTTGAGTATTAGAAAAATAAACCCTACAATTGTCACTTGCACTTGCTATACAACGACCCTTCTTATCTTCACTTCCTGTGTGCTCCCTTCATTACTACTCTCCTTTCCTCCAATTGCTCAGTTGGCTCTTTTGTTCATCAAAGTAATCCCCCCCAAACAATATAGCTGTATTTGCAATATGCCGGTAATTAAGGATTTGCATAATTACATTTAACTGTGGTGCAGTTATCCCTAACCATATCCCGCTAAGAAGATGGAAGCAGTATAAAGTTGTTTAGGAGACCAGCCACATAAAGTAATTGATCTTTTAAACCTCTGAAACACAAGAGAAAAAAAAACAGTGGCTTGAAAATGATCTGATTTAGTTATAAACTGAACGGGATATGCCACAGAAAAACAAAAGAGCGTTTGGTATTGCACAGAATGCTTTCTGACAGGCCAGCATCTCTTGCTAAAAAAAAGCAACCACCTAGATTATGGTATCTCTTAAACTTTATACAACTTCCTTTGGATTAAGAAACAAAGAAGTCCCTTCTTTACTGATCTGTGGAATTCCTTTGGATTTTCTTATGCACAATGTCAAAACAGAACTATGTAGAATCTGTTTTACAAGACTCTCTCCAAGTAATATAGGACTTCTCAGAAATGCCCAGCAAACACCACTAAGTGCTTCCCTAACACGAATATCTCTGTTGAAAGAACGTTAACTATAGAAAAGAAAAAAAAAAGTAGTAGAAATGTTCATTCATATTCCCTGTTTTTCTTTAAAATGGGAAAGGATGTCAAAGTCAGAAAGTTGTCTGAAACCAATGAGTATTTTTGGAAAAAGTGAGCAACTATGTCCGTAGAGATTTGTGTGAACTTACTTGAAATTTCTTTTTCATATAGAAGCACTGGTGTTGGTAAAAAATATGGTGTGTGGGTGTGGAACTGAAATATTTTATGGTGTATAGAATAGTAAGATTGATACTTAGCTACCTACCTGCCAATATCTGTATATAGATATATATAGTATTAGATATAGTATCACATATTATATATATGTGTGTTTCAGCAAGAGTGAGGAAAATTGTTGAGAGAATTTACTGCAATTAGGATTATATTTGCATAAATGTGTTGTGCCAGAAAACATCAAAAAACATGGAATGTTTGGGGTGATTTTATGAGGCCTTTTCAAATACAATTGAAGCAGTCATTGCTAGTGAAAGAATTTCCCCTTAGGTGCCATGTTTTGTCTTGCTTTTCCCTGGAATTTACCCAGCTTGAACTATGCTTTGAAAGCGCACATGAGTGAAGCAAATTTCTGGTCACAAAAAGGAAAGGCAACAAGATGAAGAAGGTTTCTGTAATGTAACTTAAGTTCCTGTAAGTACCTTTATCTTCATTTTACACACTTTACCACAGAAAAGATAAGACAGAAAACAAAATTCTAGATTCAAGCCCAGAGCAAAAGAAGTACCAGATTAGATTCAAATACTTCAAGCTAAGGGAGTAGTTAGATCTGCAGTACCTATGTGGAATGGTTTGAAAAGTAAATATAGATCCAAAAGCTTCTTAAATCAAGGATGGGTTTGTAATGTCCCTCCAGAATGAACGTAAGATCACACTGTGATCTCAATTACTAAATAAATGTGTATAACAACTGCACTGAAGTCCACAGAGTAACTCTACGCTAACTAGCCCCTGGCCATAGGACACAAAGCTCATTGTCTTTTTTTAACAACATTGAAAGTTATCTAAAAATCTGTGCATAAAATACATGGAAACAAATAAAGCTATGCAATACCTGCATGATATATTGTGACAGAATAGCCTATCTCTCTTGTATGTAAACTCATAAGTGTCCATGTCTGTCTGTATGGAAAGCATCTATGCCTACTTCCATATTTAATGGCTAATAAGTACTGATTTTGCAGTCATATGTACAAACTTTAAATTTCTGGACAATAAATCTTTCTGTAGGCCTAGAAAAAGCCAGTTTGCCAGTTCTTAGAGTCTTCACTGTTCACAGCATTTATCTCAGTGGGAATTTGTGGTTTAGACAGCCTCTGTTTAAAACATCTTTCTCCTGGAAGGGAAGGTTTACTCAGGAAAAACAGACCACAGCTTTTAGTTTTATACTGTGACTAAATATTTCGAACAAGATACTCTGTGTCCTGTATCTAGGTACCATGATAATAAGAGAAAATCACATCTGAAGGACCAAGCTTGCACAAGGTAATATTTAAAAGCAGTAAATCTCTTGCATTTCATAACTCAGCTAAGTTATAGGCAGACGAAAAGCTAGGTTAAAGTTACGGAAGGACTCATTATGACAAAGCAACCGAAGCCAGGGGTCGTCATTTTATCTCCAGTCAGTGTGATTCCTGTGAATACAGCATGGTCAAATCTACTGAACAGTGTACTTTGTGAGCTGCAAAATGAGGAATAATGCTCCATAAAATTTTTACATATGCTAACTGACTCTAAATGCGATTGAGTATGTGGGACTTCCTCCAACTTTGTTCTTTGGTGGATTGCTATTAGCTTACATTTGAAATCTCTGTTGGCCACACATTTCACATTGTTCTTCCAAATGTAATCATTTCTTTCTTTTATCTGATCTCCGACAGTCTCTCTGTTTTCATCAATATTTGACAGCAATTCCCAAAGATACAATATAGTCCACTGTAATATCCTTGTGCATGCTCTTTTCTCCCTTTGAAATCCAATACTTAAGCAGTGAAATAATTTATTGTGCTTTATTTAGACTTTTATTTTTTGCATATGTTTTGATACTGTCCTTTTGAAAAAAAAATTATTTGGAAATTTAAACCAACTGTTCTCAAAAAATAGTTATGAAATATTCAGATTTTCCCCTCTTTTTACGGATACAACTTTCATCTTTTTTTTTTCTGTATATTGTTCAAATATTTCTTTTCATGTATTGCAACACAAGCCATAAATTTATTTGAAGTAGAAAGCCCAGTTTGCACACCAGCCACCTGAAAATGAAGTATAAGAAAATCAGGACTACATAGGACATTGACATCCAAATATCAGTGGCGCTTTAACACTGAAGGATGAAACCCAACACTAAATTTCGTCTAGATAGCAAATTCTGACGAGAAAACAGACCATATGGGAAAAAACAGAAATGAGTTTTCTGAATAAGTATAAATAAAAAATCGGCATTTGTCAAGCACAAGGAAATAGGTTCAGTACAATGATAAAATAGAGAAAATGTCTCATGAGCATGTGGAATAAGTCAAAAAGAAATGTATTGATATCTTTTGACCTTACAAATAAAATACAGGGTTCTGGATCTTATTCTATTGTTTACATTTAAGATAATCAAAGCTGTAAATTTATTGAATTGTAGCTCATAATAGCTGATTTACAGATTTGCAAAAGTGGAGATAACTGTATATTCTGTCTCCTGTTACACTGTGGGGTTAAAGTGAAGAAAGTCATTGGCTAGATGCTTGAATTATTAATGCTGAAGAGATACACTTTTCAACTGTGGAAGAAGACCAAGAAGTAGACTGTGCTAATATGCTAACCAGTGCAGTCTAAGGTAAAAAATATTAATGCATTACTTGCATACAGCAACAGCAACAACAAAGAGGCCAGAAATACAGAAACTATCCTCATCAGGACTGAATAGGGTAACTTTAAGAAAAAAGTGCAACTCTTTGGAATTAACACTGGTAAGAATTTTTGTCAAAATTAATTTTAGAGGAAAAATGCCGTTTTCATTTAAAGCTAAATATGAATTTTAACAAAATTCTGCTTTGAAAAAGCAATAATAGAAAAACTTTCAACAATATATATCAAAATATATCTCAGTGAAAAGAGTTGATTCCTTTTTATATTAAGACAAAAATATTAAAAAGTGTCTGACTTTTAGCCAAAATATTATTTTTTTATCTACTACACTTGACTTCAAGCATTTTTTGAAATTTCCATCTCGAGGGAGTTTTGAAGCCTTATTCCCTTCAAAATTGTGAGATTTTCTGCTAAATGACAATCCAATTACTGCCTACTCAACAATGTCTTTAAGCTAATGATAGTCTTCTGCTCAGAAAAGATTTTTACCACTACACAGCAAATAAAGTTGCCCTTCATTTCACCAGAACATTTGATATAAGGAGGAAAAATGGCTTGCTGCACTGCAAAGTGCTAAGATGTGCTTCCCTTTTTTTTTTTTTTTTTTTTTTTTTTTTTTTTTTTNTTTTTTTTTTTTTTTTTTTTTTTTTTTTTCCAGATTTGCAGCAATCAGAATTTTTCACATCTCTCTGATCCTGAATAATTCACCTAATCCTGGGCCTCAGAATGCATAATCGTTCTGCACTTGTGTGTGTTCTGGCTTCTTGGGAGAGCAGGGACGAGTGAGTCTCTGCAAACTGACTCCCACATAAAGCAGTCAAGCTCCATATTGATTATAAGCAGAGTTCTTCCCCATATGCACCCTCACTAAATTTGACTAACATAGTGACTAACATTAGTGCTCCGCTTTGAAGCAGGTAACTCATTGCATCTATTCATATGTGGTATAATTTCTGCGCTGTCCCTTTGGGGCCCACCGATCTACAGTGCTGGAATCGGATGAAAAGAGTTCTTCCTGGAAAGGAAGAAGGATTGCAGGTGCAGTTCTGTGCACCTTCTCCTGAAGGAGAAATGAGACGGTATCAGTGGAGTTACCCACTGCACAGTCAAGCTGTGAGGGATGCCAGTAACTTGTGCTGTGCTTCCATGCACGATGGATATTCCTCCAGCGTTCGCTAAGCTGTGTGACCGCTACCTTAGCAGTACAGCATATTTGCCCAAGTGTGTTGCTGTGAAATATTTTTTTTTTTGTGGAAAATCCCTCAAGGCAAGAAGAATTAAATATTCTTGGACATCTTTTCCCAGCCAACTTCTGGAGAAAATTGCTTTTGTCATTGGGAGGATTGGATTCTAGATATTCATAGGGTTTTGTGACGTTGTAACTTCTGTAACAGGCCCAGTTCATTCACCCAAAGGCTGTAAAAATTACCTAAAGGATCAATTCATGTGACCAAGTACCATTCACTCTGACCAAAATTCCCAGCATTAGGAAAAAAGGAAGCAGGAGTTTTCATATAGAAATTCAAATACTTGTTCTGGAGATATTGCAGAATATCTGCCTTGCCTCCACTCCCACTCTAGAGTGTTTGGGAGGAAAAGGAAGGGGGAAGAGGAGTTTGTATGTACTTGATATTTTTTTCCCTCTTCTTTGGTTCTCTTTTTGGTTTTGTGTTTTTGTTCTTCTTTTACCTAAAGAACAGGTCCTCTTAAATATTTCACAGTTTGGGGCAATCCTTGCCTACTCATTTGAAAGTTACTGTGTCTTTAGGAACTGCATTTTCTCTTTCTAACAGAAATAAGATATATAGTTGCTGGTCTATTTTTATTTACAGTGACCTCAGGTGACAAAAATGAGATAAGAATTATCTCAAGTTCCTCCAAATGAGGTACAGAATCCCTTCTTATCAAGTAGTGGGCTAGTCTGTGATCAGGTACTTAATGAACAGTGACATCAAAGTAGGGAGCACTGTCATTCGCAGTTTATATCATAGGAGATTAGATTTTATAGGACTTTGAAAGGAAAGCAGCTTCTGAACTTTCTACAAGGAATTTCCAGTCCTTGAGATCCTATTTTATTTGCTTTGCATATTTAGATCAACACCACAAAGATAAAGCTTAGCTATGTGTTGTCTGATAATATCACCTCAAACATCATAACATTTCTGCTTTTCCCACTGAAATTAAGATAAATTATTTAGGAGTTTTAGAGGTGGGTAGAAGTGTTCAGAATTTTGCAAGGAACTGAAGAAAAATGTGTGACAATTTCTCAAATTTTCAACTCCCTTACCATCAGTCTCAAGATGACTTGAATCAAGAAAGTTTGGAGAAAGAATGTATGGAACCAGGTATAATGCAAAAGAAAAGTGCCAAGTGGGAAAAGGAAATGTATTCTGGAATGAGACTGGTACTGCTGGCAGAATCATTAATATTGGTCTTGAAAAAAGAGAATTAAGAAGATTCTTCTAAGTAAGCATGTGTTGCGATGCATATTCACTATACTTGATGGCTTATTCAGAATGAAGAAGTATAAAAGTGACAGAAAATGAAAGAATAAACATTCTGGATCTGAAAGTGTATTTTGAGCATTTTGAAGTAAGTTTTGTTTGAGATTTCAGTTTATTCATCCTGTATCTAAATGGGTTTGTCCACTCTTAATCTGCATCACATGTTATGGTTGTGTTCAGTGGAAATTCTGACACAGGTTGCATAATCTGCCTGCCATAAACAGTCTGGAAAAATGTAAAATCCCTAAAAAAATTGTTTTCATTGAATCAGTTTTTCAAAGTTAACTCTTCAGTATTAAAAGCACCATTAATATGGGATAGTTTGGGTTATTGTTTGATGTTCATGTTCAGTTAGTGATGCATTTTCTCCTGGAAAGGAAGACTTCTATAGCACTAAATAAATTTGAGACTATGAGATTATATTCTGGCATCTCTTTAATGAATTCCCCACCCAGCAAGTTTCAAAGTTCACAAGAAGATCAAAAACTTCAAAAACTTGTTCTTTTGTTATTTTTTAAACTCATACTCTGACACGAAGCTCTTTACAACGTCTTGTTGGAAGTGAAATGTTGCATGTCTCTATAAATTGATTTTTTTTTAATTCAGTTCCAAAAGATAGAAGAGGTCCGTATGTGAGGATAAAAGATCACAAAGAAAAGTTGTTCTGAAGATACTAAACCAGTATCTCTGAGCATGAAGTTGGTGTCAAGAAGTAAACCACTCGTTATACTCCTTTATTTTCTGTTTACATGAAGACAAATAAAGTACAGTAATGTATAATTCAACAAACTCAGTTTTGTGTGTACTTTCCTGTGTGAATATGGAGTTACAAAACCATAAGCCTTCATCTGCCTGGCCTTTGATATTTAATGTGTAGTAGCTTGAGTTTCTTGCTGTGCTGTAACTGAAATACTTATTGTGCTATTACAGAAGCTCCCTCGCTTTATTATAGAGTCTCACACAAGACCCAAGACAAAGCCCTGTTTTGGAATCCTTCTATACCTTTGGTTTTTGTTCTACGCTGGAATCAGTTGGAATCCATGCTATCAGAAATTTTCAGTATTTTTTTTCTCTATATTCCAGCTCCAGGTACACTTGATAAATGCTTAAAATGTATAAAATAAAGCAGAAAGATTAAAATATTTAAGTATTTGAGAAAATAATAGAAATTTTAGATAAAGTAATAAAAGTGCCCCCAATGGATATTGTAAAGAGATAAAGATGATGATATGGGTATCTCATCCATAGAATATTTATAGAGAATATCGAATCTTTAACATACTGTGTGGAGAAGATTTTCATTCAGCATTAGATACTTAAAAAGAACTGGGTGTATGCCAAAGGGAGCTGCATGTGTTTCCCAGAGCTTGCAAAAGGCACGCAGTCACCCTGTACCAGTTTCTCAGGAAAGCAGACATTCAGAAACTGCTTCTAGAGATTATCAGTGCTCTCTAACAGAAGCATTGGAGATAAATATGCTCAAGTCGACTGCAACAGCCTCAAAAAACTTTAAACAGGTCGGGACACATCCTGAGGCCAGAGAGATGGTGTAAACTGGCATAGCTCCACTGATTTTATGCACATCAATTGGGTACTCTTGATTTACACCAGATGAGTGTTTAACTTCTTGCTCACTAGTGCACATTGTTAGACAAAATCTTTGACAAAAACTAGCAATGGGCACCACAATCTTAGTATTTTGGGAAATGATAGAACAAGAGCATCCAAATGTGTTAAATGCCTCAAGATATTGAACCTACTCCCTGTGAAGGCAAATCAAATAGTGCCAGTATATTCTCCTCAGCCTCTGCAAAACGTAAGAGAGTAAATGTAAACAAAATTCACAGCTAGGTCTACTCCAACACTTATGGGAGAACAAAAGCGGGCAGTCATTGTTGTCTGAAACATGATGTGTTTCCTTTAAGTGGATTAAGAAATTAAACATTTAATCTTTTTGTCTAACATACAAAATAGAGCTTCCTGACCTATCCATTGCAAAATACCTGTCTTGCGCACATCGTCCATCCTCGTGTGAACAAACTGACTTCAATTTCCGAGCAGTTTGGATAAGTGACTTAATCTTCTTGTGGAGTGGAATCCTGATGCTTTATCCAAAATGGGAACAGATACTGCAATAGACCACTAACGAACTAAAATTTTAGTTATATAGCCATCAAGTAGAACTCACAGCCTCCATATACAGCCTCAGGCATGTGTACATAATATACAGGAGTGAAATATAGTCATTTTCAGCTATCACTTACAAGGAAGCATGTGTCATCAGCTCTGAAGCTATGCTCTGTTAACACCACTGTCCCAATTTCAGGATCTGAACAGGAGATCTCTACCTGGTCCACCTGGTGCAACCACATGATCCTAGCCAGCTCAGGGATTCTGCATGGTTTTGTCCTGTGTGGTGCAGACAACCGTTTGTTTTGGGCTACGATCTCTATAACTTTCATCTTAGTATATTAGAAATAGACCTCTGCTCAGAAGCCAATGAACAGTTTAAAAATCACAACAGTGTCAGATGGCTGACTATCTAGCTCTCCAAAATCTTTAGAGGAATAGATTAACAAAAGACCCTTCCCACCTCCACAAGCTGTGGTGATGCACGAGCACCTCATTATCTAGCAGGGCTGGGCCTTGGGAAATGAAAGCAGAAAAAAAGAAGACAGAAAAGTGTCTGAACTACAGAGCTCCTCAACATCTTGTTCAGCTTTGGCCCTACATCGTGTATAACAATGCATCACAAAACTAGGAATTGTACTGACTTTTTTTTAAAGGAAATAGCACAGGACATTTTAGAGATAAATAACATCTCCTAGCTGCTCACAGAGGAAATGATCCTAAGGATCCCTTATCTTAAAATTAAATAGGTGGTGATGGGAGAGAAACAGAACAGCTGTTTAGAAGATGTCTTGAAAGAAAGCAGAAAGGATTGTGTTCTTTGACTTGGTCCTGCTGCTTTAAAAAACTTTTATAGGCAATTAAAAAGTGAAGTAATGATAATAGTCTGACAAAATCCTTCCTTATCTTTGCTCCCTGACTTTACCTATCATTGCAGAAAGACGAGTTCACAGCTTGACCGTATCTTCAGTTGCAGTGTATGAATCACTATTCTCCAAAGAGGTATTATTTACTTAAAAGTGATTAACAGGGATAAGAAGGGTCAGGGTGTTCCACTTTGTGCTGTTAGATGAACTAACTTGATGATAGGCATAATGCAATGGGTCTGGGAGAAATGTGCTATGAGCCAAAATGATCCCATGCATTATCAGATCTTACCTACCCTTGTTTAAACTAAACAAAATTGTCAGCTACTCTGTTACATTTTCCATATGGTGCAATATCTTCTGCGCAGCAACTTGAATCAGTCTTTGTGAGGTAATATTTTGAGTTATTTTCCTGCTGTTCCCATTTCTCTCAGCACCGAAGAGAGCTATGTTGAGAGCAGTAGTTAAAAACCTAAGGAGACTGTGCTTCAGTTGCTTTATTCATGTAGCTATTGCTGTTATTAATGGAAGATTCATGTGATACCCAACAGAAAACAAACAAAAAACACTTTTGAAAGACCATTTCATTTTAAGAAAGCAAACAAATCACATCTTTTTATGGACAGGACAAAATGGATGGACCTGATTTTCTACTCACTCATAGTGAGCCATTTTTTTTTTTTTTTTTTACCAGTGTAACATAACTAGTGTTAGTAGAACTATTCCTAATTTATTCTGGTATAAAGAACAGGACAGGAGAAGTGACTCAGGTCATGTACTCATGCAAGTATTTCAACATTGATTTTAAACTGGGAGAATGATCAGGGTTTGGAAGGCAAGTCTGGAAGCCTTTCTAAGGATGCTCCGTGGGAGTGCATTGGCTCATGACGGTGCAGGGTGGGTATTTGCTGGAAAGAAGATAGAGTAAAAAGAAATCGTAGAGGAAGGGTGAAATAAAGTTTAGATCGGGAAGGGAAGGGATGTGAAACACAGGTCACGGGATGAGAAAGCAGTATGATGGACTGGACAGACAATGGAAGAAGGAGCATGGGAAATTATGAGTTGGGAGCCCAAGTTTTTGGTTGGCAGGAGGCTCCCCATTAGTCTCTTCCTTCCAGACTCTTTCCCAAACTCTGCAGGACAATATCCTGATTTCAGTACAACTCCTCAAAAACCTGGAAGCATTGCTGGAAAACCAGATCATTTTATCCTCTCACATGGGAACTGGCTGAAATAAGCAGTACAGCAAACCATTCTCCAATGACTTGTGATGTGAGAACAGGGAGTATAGGGAATGGGCAATAGTAATGGATTCATTCCTTGGCAGATCGTTTTGGCCATTTCCTTCCACAATCTACAACCCTGGGGAATTTGACAGCTCAGCTACTCCAAGCCTCTGGAAGTTTTGCTGGAGCAGAAAAAGCTAGGCCAATTTCTGTTCTTTGCTACATCAATAATTTTATGTGTTTTAACCTAGAGCTAGTTCTGATCCAGAGAGACTCTTTCTTTTTACATTATCTCCTTAAAATGCTTTTATTCTACTCTGGGATTTAAAGATGCTGCATACTAATTCTGTGTTGTTTCCCATTCCAGATCTTGTTTTAATGCACTTTTCTTCTTTATCCATATTTTAAGGTCAAAACTTATTCAACATTTCTGAAGGTTCATTCCAATCTGGAAAGAATTGTGCCAGGTCACCTAGGAAATCCTGTTCATTAATTTTGTTTGGTGTGAGAACTCCACCCGAGATGTATCTCCACATCCCTTTTCCCTGTCTTTCAAGAGATGGGGACTTCACTTCCTGACCCTCTCAGTTAATCATGTTATCAATTAGACCAGAAATGTTAACACTTTTTTAATAAATCATTTCCTTTAGCTGGAAAGGGTTTCTCTTGTGCAATTAGTAGTACAGGAAACAGTTTTGCATTGATATAGTTATTTATTATTTCCTATTAGTGAGCGACATATCCTGTGAGAACCTTCATAATTATTAGGTCAAGTGCAAATTTCGTCAGAATGCACGTCACAACCTTTAGCTTTGAATTGAAATGCTAAATACAGAAACAGTTTGAAGTCAGATGTCCTTGCCTCCAAAGCACCTTTGCACTGTGTTTGCCTGTGCGGCAACAGGCTTTATTTAATATAAATTAGTAGCAGAAATACATTTACCTTTTTTCCTTTAGAATTCTCCTGGTTAGGTTATACAGTAATAGAAAAAGCCTTATGCCAGTTTTAATTACCGGAGAGATGGACATACGGAAAGACTTGGGAGGCTGTTTTAACACCCATATTTTGTTCATACTACTCTGTATTTAAATATCTATGCTATTAATCCTTCAGGTCAAGTGAGGACAGGGTTCACCACAAAGTATAGAGCTAGATATCTTAAACTCCCTGCAGTGGAGCCCTCTGTACTCATTAATTAACCATTTCGTTGGGAGGGGGAAATGATAACAAAAGGAGTGAAAAATAAAATGCGATGACAAGATATTATGATGGGGCAAACATAGAAAAAAAATGAAATAAAGATTATGTTAAAAGTCATAAGAGAGAAAAAAGTAGATTATTTTCCTGGAGTTTTCAGGCATTTCTTTTTTATTTTGGAAAGTTGCAGTTACTGCACACATCAAATGTTTGTGGTCTGAGAATTCAGCACTTTATCTCGTCCTGTACAAGAAGATGGGAAAAAGTGTCTTTGAAGCACTTTTAGAATAGCTCTATTTTCTCAGTATTTTCCGTTGAAAGCCTCCATTTTCACTCAGGTCTAAAGCTGTTCAGTTTTGTGGAGACGGTCTCTCCATGCCTGGATTCAATTGACTTTGCACTGGAGAATTTGCTGGTCCAGTCTGTGTGAAGTAAACCAGTCTGGGTTATACTGGACTCTCCCTGGCCTGTGCTCCAGGGCTGACTCTTGAAATGACTGCAGCCTTCTCCTGCATGCACACACAGTCATTTAGCACATTTTAGAGACCTGCTTTTCCAGCCTTTATTCATTGCTGTTCATTTTCTCCGAAATCCTGAACACAATAATGTCAAGAGCTGACCGTAGCAGTCTAGGTATTGTGCCGTTCTTGGTATGCTGCCATGGGAAGGAAGAAAGTTTCCTTTTTTTGGCCTGTGACCTGAATTGTCTGTAAATGCGTCCCACGTTTGCATGAGGCTTTTTGCCATTTTACCAGATGGAAATTTCACATCTAATTTAATGTCCATTAGGTCTCTTTTAGTACCCTCTTATGAAACTAGTAGTGCCCTCCTTACGCACATACCACCACCATATAATTAGCTGCACTTCCTCCTCTTCAGTCTCTTACACTATTTCTTTAAAAGTCTCAAAAAAAAAAAAAAAAAAAAAAAGAAAAACTGAAATTAAGCATTTGAAACCCTAATATGCATATTTAATACTATACTCTCCCAATGCTTTTATTGGATACATGGCACAGCAGCATAGCTTGTGCAGGCTGTGCTGGAATCGGCAAGGGAGAAGCAAGAGCAAGCACAAAGGGTCTGCTGCAATCAGTGATGTTTTACTGCTAAAAGCAGAAGCAGCACCATGCCAGGGCTGCCAGCAACGTTCCTCAGGAGTGCAGAGCACCAAGGACACGGTTCTGCTCCTAGCCGTGGCTTAGCACACATAATGTGTGCAACAAAAACCACGTACCGCTGGCCTCACTGCTCGGGCCAAGAAGGAAGCAGATTTTTTCCACTTCCTTGCATAGCACAACCACTCCGTTAAATTAATAATCCGACTCTTAATGCCCCAGCTGACAGCAGAGGCCTTTGAAACTTGTCTGAACAAATGATTTCAGCACGCGGTGAACTCTCAGCACACACGGACTCCTCTCTCCGTCGGTGAAATCATTAGTTAGCCTCCACTTAAGCATCCCGCTGAACTGGAGGCCAGTGTGCAGTCTGCCAGAGGGAGCTTTCAGGGGACCGCTCTGTTCTGTGCAGATGCATTTTTAATTCCCTCCTGCCTCCCTCTTCATTAAGCTGTTGTTTTGCAGACAGGAGCTCTGGCCTCCCAAGGAATGCGTTTGCTTGACTCACCTCACTGCCCTCCAAGGACACAGCAGGAGGTGGGAAACACGCTCACCATGGGTTGAGGTTTTGAACACAGAATAGGAGAGGAAATTTGCTTTGTACAAATGATAGCAAAAAAGGAAAGGAAAAAATTCACATTATTCAGGCTCAGGAGGGGTGAACAGCCATATTGAACAAGACTCCTTTTACTTTTGCTCCAATGTCTGCAAGCCACAACAAAACAAGATAGTTATTTACAGTAGGACTGAGTGGAAGATGGATAATAAAAAATGATTTATATTCTGTAGATATAAAAATCTAGATGAGACCACATTAAATACAGTGAGGTTGTTTAAGTTGCCAATCCCCACGAAAATCCTTTAATTCTGATACCATGGTATTACCAAAATATATATTTTCTTTAGGATCCAATCCTGAAAATCCTGAAAAGTCTGAACCACCAAGCCAAGGTAACATCCCACTTTAAAGGGGCTTAATGACAAACCTGGGTGAAAAAAAAAATAAAAATCCTGAAAGCCTTGTGTCTCTCAGGGAACATATTTAACAGCACAGGTCCAGCACAAGGCACCATAAGGCTGCACCCTGAGCATCGCCAATACTCAGATCCAGACGAGGAAATTCTTACTGTAGCTTACACAGAGCCCCAGAGCCAACCAAAGTGATTCCGAGGGTTTTCCCTGCCCTAACTTTTACAGAAGGGGAAAAAAACAAACCAAAAGAGACAAACAAACAAACAAAAGACAACCAATATTAATTTAAAGATGTATAATTTCTAAGCTCATTTGTGGGCTACAGTGGCACAGGACAAAATTTAGCCCTGAACTTTACACATTTTATTGTTGTATTAAATAATTGGCATTTGATTTATTCCCAGAACTTATCATTAGAAAAGACCTTGAGCTGCCATTGCTAGAACATGTATTCTGTAAGAACTCACAGTTTAACAGAAGGACATGGAATCGGACTAGTGGTTTACTTGCACATTTCTAATCCAGTCTGGATTTAAATTTTCCTCAGCATCCAGGGACTGTTCGGATCCAAAGCTTTTCTCCAGCCCCATCTCTCTCTCTCTCTCTCTCTCTCTCTCTCTTTTTTCTATTTTTAATAACTGTTATTTTTTGAAACATAACACTGAGCAAATAAAAGTGAAGCCATACTCCAATGTCAAGAAATGCATGGAGAACATCAGTAATATAGAGAATATATACTCAGGGAATAAGCTTCAGCAGGCATGATAATTTAGTTATAGTTTTTAAAGCTGACTGCAAACAGCTGGGTAGCATTAGCTGTATTAGGGAAACAAGAAAGGTGGAGCAAAATCTCGGGGACTAAGGTATGATATTGCCAAATGTATGGAAAAGATTTGGAACATGTGAAATGTACTGTTGCTCGACCCACACAGTGTAACGACAGTGATGTGCTGTGCAGATATCTCCGGGACTTCCCAGCACACTAAAAGTTTTGTAGAGCAATGTCTGTGGCTTGTGGCAGGTCACCCTCCTGATAACACAGCATTGAAACAAAAATATATGTTAAAATAGCATGTTCTGTGCTCTTTTACAAAGGCCTCAGTCTTACTAGAGAAGAGATCCTGACAGTGCTCTCCTCCCATTCTTACACACTGGCTGCTCTACTCTGCAGCTAAAAGTGCAGAAAGTGCAGATTCAAAATTGGGAGGTTAGGCTTAAACTACATCTGTTACAGCTGCAAAGCACTTAATTTGTACTGTACAATTTCCAAGAATTGTAAAAATGTTAACTAATTAGGCTGAATCCCAGCAACATTGCTCTTATTGTGGAAAGAACTTTTATCTCTGCTTTATATGGCTAGATAGGGGCGAGTGGAACTGTAGACTGCAGAAGCTGTATATTCACACAGCTAGACTCATATCTGGACTTTTTCCTTAGCTAAACTACGAGTTTCATGGATTGAAACGTTAAGCAGAACTGCTTTGTAAGGAGATGGTTGCTAGTGTAAGATGTTCAAAATATGGCCCTTCGTGACTTGCCCAAGACCACACAGTGAGTTAGAAGCAGAGCTGGGATTTCACTTCCTTTAACTCTGATTTTCTCACAGTTGTGGTTTCATTGCAAACCTCTTGTGTTGCTTTAATATTTTTTGTATTACTCAATCTCTTTATACCTTAGAGTAGATTTATTTTTAGCTTTCTTATTAAGGGTGGGCCTGAACTGGGACACAGGATACATTGCTTCTTGAATCTCTGGAGACACAAAGATATATGTGGATCTTCATCAGCTGGTCATTTATCTGCTTCTTGGGTGAGTGGAGAACAGTTGATGCAGCAACATACTGGAGCTGATTGTAGCAACCTCTCTTTAGAGCTAGACATCTAATTAATGCTAACTTTTCTTCTGGCAATGATTATTTTATGTTCACAAGTTTTCTTGTATTATGTTTTAAGTCTTTATGTATTTCTTAAAAAACAAACCAACAAACAAGCAAACAAACAAAATTTGGATGCATTTTGAAAGCAACCCATTAAGGAAAAAGGCTTGTTTTGCACAGAGTTGATTTGTGAGAAGGTTTGAGCTCTGCTCTCCAGTGAAATGGCTTATACAATTCACCAAGAACTCCATATTTCTATGGACACAATTAGACTAAATGATCCGGTGCTGCTGACCTGGGTAAAGTATTGCCGCTCGCAGCCTATTCCTGACCTCTTGTCCCTTTCCCCCTGACAGAAGTTATCGTCTTGTCTGATACACTGGATTAATTAATTAATCAATTTCTTTAGTCTCAGGCCTGATCCTATGAAATTTCAAGTTGAAAAAATACCTAATTATAATAATTTTCACATTATTTTTAAACAAGGATCATTTCATATAAATGGGGATGTAGCTAAGCTGGCAGAGCTCTGGAGAGGTTTCCTTTAGGAGATGTGACAGGGAGCAATGATGGGGAGGAGGCTGAGGGAGGCATTACTTAAGCTGTCTCAACAGAAGCAGTTCTAGGTGGGCCAAGCATGCCCAAATGGTATCTCCACATGTAAAATTTATATTAAAGCTTGGTTTGGAATTTGCTTTTGGAGAGCATTTGAGAACTCAGCCTCTAAAACTAGTTTTTAGCAAGTATTCCTGTTTATAAAGTTCATTCACTAGCGTGTTTATGGAAAGTGAGCCCAGAAGGGAAGGAATGCAGTAAAAGTACATTCATTTGAAAATTCAAATAAAAATATTTGCTTTGAATCTGAAGCTTTTCTTTAATCCCTCAGTACTCTTTGTCCAGCTTATTAGTACTTTTGTTGTCCAGCAAAATAGAGTCACTGTCCTGAACTTTCCTCTCCCCATGGCCACGCACTAAGTGTGACTGAAGCCTCATGCCTGGTGAAGGGGGAGCAGTTGCTCTGGCTTGTGAGCATGGGCAGTCACGGCCAAAAAAGCCCCAAACCCTAATGATAAAACCCTGAAAGTCATCCTCCATTTGGGCAAGCTGGGTGGCAGAAGCAGCTGGAAGTTGTAACCAATGCACTGACAGCATTGATAACACCAGATGATAAAAAATTAATCAGTCCTTTGCAAGACTGGCTTAAAATAGTGATTTTTTTAAACAGACGCTTTTCATTTCTCCTCTGGATTTCTAGAGTGGCTCAGCAAATAGTAATCATTTTATGGGATCACTTTTTTTATTTTATCTTAAGGTTCTGCCTTCTGCCTCCAGGCACTCTTTCCTTCATCTTGTTCCCCCAGGCCAAGCTCAGCCTCTTACCCGTTGCCCATTTGGCCCAAGGGAGGAGGCAGGAGAAGAGTGTGGAGTGAAATGACTAGGGCACGGGATGTGAGGTGGAGTTGGGACAGACAAAAACTGCTGGAAACCGTAAAGAAGCTGCTCCAGAAGCAGATCAGCAGAATAATGCGAGTGAAAATTGTTGCTTTCTCAGTTCCTTACATGTCTGCCAACACTAATGAGACACCAAATCCTTTGAGCTCTCACTTCAGACATTCATGTACATGGGGGTGAGTTGCTGAGATGGCTAAGATACAGTATCAACGTTATGTGGATTCCCTCGCTCCCTTCTTCCTCCCAAGTCCTTCCATCTGGGCAGGAGGACCTGGCACTGTCAAAGGTACCAGGTGGCACCTAAACTCCCCTTAGGTAGCCGTTCTGAGAGAAAACAAAAATATCTGCTACCGCAATGCTCCCCTTTGGATCCAGAAAACCACTTTAATCACACCATATGTTAAGCTGCAAAGCTGCAAATGCGAACTCATTCCTATGACTTCAGTGTATCAGCTGAGCATGAAGCTCAAATCCATGCAGTAAGAGTTAACCTTATTAGCTCTATTAGCTCTATTAATTGCTTCTATTTGATTACCTCCATTTAAATGAATCAAACCAATCTCACCTCATATCTCTGTTTGTTATAGAGGGAGCCTGATGAAATCTCTTCACAAATGATATTGGAAACAAATGTTTTCCACCAGCTTTGATCATTTTATATTGGCAAGGTCTTTGTTTTCATCCTGTTAGGCAAGTAAGATCACTGTGTAAAGAGATGGACATGAACCAGAGCTGCTGATCTGAACACATACTTTTTTGGAGAAGGACGGATCCAGAAATGAGCATCTAAGAAAAAATAGGAAAAAAAAAATACACCAGGAGGCAAGGACAATCTTTGATTTGAGCCTCTTTTGAACACTGCAAAGGCTAAGACGTGTAGCTAAATACGGCTCACCTGCTTGCTTGTTGCATTTTTGTGTGAAAGGAATTTGAAGGATTTGGCTGATTTCTGACAGATAGGCAGACCTGCAAACTACCCAGGAGGCAGCGCTGGAAAACTGGATTGCCAGAGTCTTTGCCATCACCAGCAATGTCTGAACTCAGTACTTTTCACAAATACTTGAATCACGTCATAAAAGATTAAAATAAATCAGTTAAACAAATTCTTTGCCACATTTTTGTGCCTTTAGCTTTGTGCAGTAGGAAAAGATCCAAATAGATTTCTCTCATGTTTGTTTTCATGGCAATGATCTGGGTTGTTTCCTAAACTCTCCACTTTGGGGTTTCAGGGCACCGAAAATTTAGTGGGCTTTGTTTTGGCCTTGCCTCCACTTGTGTTGTTAAATTGTGCAACAATTTCTGTTTGGAGATATATTGAATGTTCTCCTTGATGATTGTAAGGGCTGGTGAAAGGACATAATTTCTAGTGGAAACAGTTTGCAACTCCAGATCTTCTTCAGTCAGCTTGTCACTCATACACTGCCTTACCTTTAAAAATGAAGCCACTTCAGATGATGTTGGTTGATTTTTGGATTGTTTGTTGTTCGCAAACCCCTTGTAGAAAGCTTGCTCTCACGTGGCTGCCAAGAAAGTCAAAAACGTTTGCCTGTAAGTTGCCCTTCCTCCTCTTACCCAAAATAAAGAATATCTAAATGAATATCTAACTTTGAAACTGCCAATTATGTATTTTGCATTTTATATTTTTGAACTATATATTATCTTTACACTGCTCTCTTTTTTGGGGGGGGAAATTTTTAAATGCTGTACAAAATCTGCTCTGTGTCATACAACATATTTTGCAGACAGGAAACTGAAACAAAGTTTTCTAATATGGAGTTTCTACCGGAGTCAAGACTTATGGACTGCATGTTTAGAGGCCTCCAACCAGAAAAAAAACACTCTCTGTTTTTTCCACCTTATATAATTTGGTACAAAACCAAATCATAGTGTTACAGATTTATGGATACCAACAATCCCTACTTTTAGGACACTCTGACTGCTCAGGGTTTCATAGGGACAGCAAAAAAACTCCAAAACTTCTTTAATTATTCTTTTCTCTAAGAAAAATAACAACCTATAGTTCTCTCTGATGATGACAGCATAGTCTTTGGGACTTTTGGACTGTCAATTTTATCCAGCAGATATCAGAGGACATATGTCCTTCACCGATAGAGACGTAGTTTCTAAATGTATGAAATGTGTGTCAGTTGCTAGTGTTTCCCTACTGGGCCTACCTTCCAAGTGTACTCCAAAAACACGTATGTAATAATATAACATGATTCAGAGCCTGGTATGCATGCCTTGGTTATTTCAATTTAAAAAAATGGAAAATTTATAATTTCTCTTTGGTTATATCAAGAAGATTTTCTTCACTTTGATCAGTTTTGGGTTCCAGCCTTTGATTTCAGCTTCATGTTTCAACTCTAGTGATCCCCAAATAACAAAAACTTCTGTCTCCCACCTGGTTTCAATACAAAACCATGTCTTGTATTCATTTCAAAATAGACCTAGATTGGTTCAAAAGATTCATGAACATTGGCAAACTTTTCAATGACCATTATTTAAGTTTCTGTATTTGTACTGTGGTTTTATTGTGAATGTTTCCCACGATCTTCGTTAGCAACATAATATGGATTCACTATAATATCAGATACACAATATCTTGCCTGCATCTGATAATGGTGTTTTGAAACATGTGTACAAATATTCTTATACGCCCAGCTGAGAAGATGGTTAACCTAAAGGTTGTCCTTGCTTAGATTGATTAAGAATTTTGTTTCACTTGTAAAATAAATGCACTCAGAACTACAGATGGAAAAAAATAAATCTAAGGGAAAAGAGCTAGGGAAGCTGGCAGATCCTTAAAGGAACTATATAAAAAAATATAAGCATAAACTTTCTAAATATAGAAGGAAGAGTAGTAATTTCAGTTAGAGACAAATTTGGTTAAATTATGAGCTCTTCAGAGACTCAAAAAAACAGGAAGAGCACAGAAGCATTACTTTCACTTATTTTTCCTGTTCTACTTAATTTCTAGGGATGAGGTGGCATGCTGGAGGAATAAGCGGAGGTAAATATTTTCTTTCTATTTTTAATATTGGCAAGATCAAGTTTACCCAGCTTCTCAGTGCTTGATGTTGAATATCAAAGATGTGAGTTCAAAACATTTTCATTTATCCCATAGGGAAATATAAGTGCTATTTTTTTACGTATTACTGCATCACTGGAAGTACCCTTGTGCTGAAATTTAGTCTCTGATCTGAATTTTCTCTGAATGTGGGGAGACTTGAGTTTTTGGTTCATAATTAAGGTTGTTAGGAAAGGTATATTACCTCTTATGATTTGCATTGCTGTATTCCAGGTGGTTGCCTAAACTGAACCACAAAGACTGTTCATTAAAAGGATAAGATTATTTTTGGATTTGGACATTTCTTTTCATTGATATCATATTTCCTTCCATTCGAAGATCTGCCACCGATGTACTGCTTCAGCAAGAAAATATGAGAAATAAAATCACAGTGAAATAAATCTATCTTCATCTCATTTCTCACTGCCTTTCACAGATGCCAACTTCATACAATAGCTCTTTGAGATGACGGGACCATGTGGGGCAGCAGCTCCAGTGACCCGAACTCAGTGGTATACAATTCAGCAGAGACTCCATAGCAACTGTAGAAAAAAATTGGTGAAAAGCTGCAGCTCAGAACTGAGCTATACTTTCAAAAGTATCCCTTTATTTATATAAGCATGTGTGCACATTTCTCAAGATAACCCAAAGCAAGAGATTTTTTAGATTTCCCTGAACAGAACATTAGTCATTACTTAGCATCGGTGTGTAATTGTAGCACTACCTGTAACACATATAGGTAGAAGGAAAGCAAGTTAAACGCCTCCTCTAAACATTTTAGCCCCAGTCCCCTCATCCTTATGCTTACACTTGCTCGTTCTGTTTCAGTTAGATCTAGTCGAAATTTTTCTATTTATGTTTTTCTCACCAAAAGATAAGGTTTCATCAGCAATGAGATTGATCAGATGGAAGCAGAAAGGGAGGTCATCAGACATTTACCTTAAACAGTCTCAAAACAAAAGCTTTGAACTGTGTTGTGGTAATTTCATGAGTGCCCCAGTCTTTCGCTATATGGTCACTGGGGCCAAAAGACATTCAAAAACGCAAGCTCATAAAGTGCGTGACTGCAGATCTCCAATGCAAAATAAAAGGGAAAGATCTCTGAAGGAAAGCTGTGTGATCTGGATCAGCTGAAGGATTTTTTTGTACCTAAAGACCCTGAGTTTAAACAAACCAACAAACGAACAACACCACCCCCCCCCCCGCCAAAACCCCTCCACACTCCTTTAGATAAAACAAATCATGAAGCAGGAATATCAATATCCACTGCATAATTCAGCTATTTCTTAGAAATGAACTCAGGCCACCTTTGCACAGTCCTGGATTGAAAAGCTTGGATGCAGTTTGCTAGGGAATCTCTGGCTTCCCAGATGGATACTCTGAAAACCTTTCCAGAGGAAAGCGAAAGCAGCTCCAAAGGCTGCAGCCTCCGGCACCACCTCTCAGAAGTGCAAAAGTAAGCAGGTCACCCCATTTTCTGCATACAAATGCACGGGGATCAGTCACAGGAGGAATAAAATCTTTCTTGAGTGCCTAGAAAAATGTAAATTGAAACCTATTTTTGTCGTCTGTAAATCGGTTTTGGTGCAAATTTTTGGAGCCAAAAATGTAAAACTATAATGTAAATTTATCAAAGTAAAAAAAAAAAAAAAAAAAAAGA
>VZSV01000012.1:1025833-1144934 GCA_013398735.1 Nothocercus julius
GGGGAGAAGATAGTAGGTTAATGTAAAGGTGGATTAGGAGTACAAATCCATATTCCTACCAGAGTAAATAAAAGCAAAATATAGCCTGAGGCTTTATTAGTTTTCCGTTTTCCACTTAATTTCAAGCTGCGCAGTATTTTCTGTTCAAAAGTAGTTTCAAGCCAGCAAACATTCATTAAGGGAGTTTAGTGGGGGTTTAAGAGAACTTTATGAATTAAATTATTATTTATTATTAATCATGTGTTAGTGAACTGGGAGTTTAAGAGGTCAAATAAAGTCAGCATTTTATGGCTGTTTCTCACTAAAAAAATATCATCTTCTGAGCAGACTCAGCTTATAAGGAAAATTAATTTTCAGGGTGAGCTTTATCAGTTTGGGAACTTTTGACTCCTATATTTTTCAAAGTTGAGAAGGGAACACTGACAACCAGCTGAAATTCTTTATTGCCTTCCTATGTGATGTCCATTTGCTCTTCCTAGGATAAGTAATGTCATTCTTGTCAGCAATACATAAAACAGACAGCTTTTTTTTTTTTTTTTCCTTGACTAGAGCCCCACCAGTTTGTACTAGCTCAGGATCTAACCCCATGCTAGTAGCATGTGTCCTGATTGTATTTTACACTTCTGTATCCCTGTCCTCTGGGAATCTCAAAGTATTTTATGAATGTGCATGATTAATTGAACTTTGCAGTATTCCCAAGAAATAAAAAATTACCCTTACTACTGATTTGGAGATGGAGAAGTACACGCCAGAGAAATCTGCAAGTTGTACTTATTAAGCAGTCAGAGAAAGCACAGAAACTTGGAGAGGGTGAGTGCAGTTCCTACACTGTCGCCTCCCATGTGAGCTTTTAGTCTTCCCAAATTCCTGTGTGGCCTCCTTTCCTGTCCTCCTCACTAAATTACCTTCTTTACTGGCTATAAGATGCCAGTGTGGATTTCCTCCTGTAATTGTAGGTTATATATATTTCAGTACAGGTTGCTTTTCATCATGTCATGGCTGTCTCTCCTTTTCACCTCACCAGAATCATTTCTGAGTTAGATCTTTAAGAGATTCACGGTTTGGAATAACAGAGTCCTTTGAAAATGAAGGATGAGTGTAGAGATAAAACACCACCAGTAAGCTCGTCAAAAGGAATAAAGAAATGTAAGGTGGCATCCCTTCTAGTGCCATTTCTTAAAAGGCTTTAAGAGTTTCTGAAACCCTTAACTCTTATCACAGTCATTCTGCCTGTATGTTTGTAAACATGTTTTTCAGAGTAATTTTTAAAGTTATAATCTCCAAAGTCACAGGCATTTGAGGCTTTTAGTGAGCACTTCCTTACAGGTGCAGATGGAAGCCAGGTAGATCTTTCAGCTGAGGTTGGGCAAGCTCTGACCTGTTCTTGTGCAGAGTAGAAAGGGTATTTCTGTTCTGGAGAGAGTAGCAGGCTGTGCTACGTGAGACGGGCATCTACGCACTCAAAGTCCAGCCTATGCAAGGAATGATTTTTAGTGATGTGTGTGAGATGCACTCAGTTATTGGGGAAGCAGAATGCTCATATGCCATTTGATGGAGTGGATTTAGCCGTAGAAGTAAGAGGTCTGAGGTTAAGGGAGGACCTCGTTGCTTGAGCATGGTCCTGCAAGGGCATCCTTATATGCCAGGAAGCATTAGGCTCATGTAGGGTGTTTGCTAGCACAAAGCTTTAAGCTGCAGGTGTTCTGCACTCTACAAAGCCTTCAAAGATCCGTCTCAAACGTTTCTGTTACTATAAAGAAGATTAAAAGGATTTAAAAACATAGTGGGGCGGCCTGGCCGCTGGAGAAATTGCTAGCATTTAGCAAAAAGGGAGGGAGGTTATAGCAGCAGGATGGTGCGGAAGTTTGGGGGAAGCCATACGGTACCTTTCAGGGGGTTTTATGATCCAAATGTGGATCTGCAGCACTTTCAACTGGAACTCATTAAGAATTCATGGAGCAGAAAATGCAAGAGGTTCTGGAAATGATGAGGGCTTTGAAAGGCCAAATGTGAGCTGTAAATAAAATAGAGTGGATATTCAATTCTGGCTATTAAATACCTCAGACTATTTTCTCAGATCAGCAGATCAAGCTTTCAGCTAAAAATCTACTCTTAAAATAAAAGGACAAATAGCAGGGCTTTTCCAGACTCATAAGACAGAGGGTGGAGAAAGACCATAATCAGATATTGCATATCTCCAAAAAAGCACCCTGAGAGCTTATTGATTAGAATGCTGAACAGCATCATTCATTCTGGCCCTGATTGAGCAATGTACCGAAGCATGTGTTTATCTTTAAGCATGTTTTGAAATCCCATTGACTTCAATCACCATTGACCCCTGTTACTGAAATTAGGCCCTTGGGAAGACACAGCTTTCCTAAATATTATGTGTATAAACAAGAGATTCAGGAACACCCACACTTGAGAGAGCCAGCACTTTAAGCAGAGTGTACCAGCATAACTGTCTCCTAAGTTCATCTGTTACATGTAGGTAGTGTTGGAATTGGCAGTGGTCCGACTGTATTTTCTATAGGCCAAGACCTTTGTAAGGGAACATTGTACCCACTGTTGTGTTTGTTTGGGGTGTTCTCTAGAGAAAAGGCTCTTTTCCTTCCTTCCTAGTTGCTGTCTCAGGACGTAGACACCAAATCATTTCAGGAGTTTTGCAATGAGGGTGTCTGCATAAGCAAAACATTTTCTTGGACTAGATTTATAGTGAAGCCTTTGATGAGCTCCTCCAGGAACAAATATGTAACTAATGGTGTCAGCAGTTTAATACAAGCTGAAGTAACATGACTGAATTTGCAAGTTCAGTTCTGTGCTGGCATATAAATGCAGCTGAAACACTTTCCTTAAGTATGGTAGGTCTCTTGGAAAGCCGTTCTTTTCTATTCAAGGCATTTTTGTGTGGTGGGCTCTTCTTCCTTAGCTGGTTTATTGGATTTGCTGAATATTGGTGTTACTTGTATTTTTAAGTTACTTAATACTCTTTCAGGGTAACTGTCCAATACATAATTTTAACTATGTCACAATAACAAATAAATAATTGATAGCAAACTATCAATCAGCAATAGAGAACAAATAATGAGGAGCGATTGAACCCGATCCAGAAGAAGCAAGACCTTTCTGTAGGCTAGGCTAGTCAGTGAAGGCACTTAATCTGAAGAAATGTAGAGTATTAAATATGGGAATAATAAATCAAAATAGAGGATAAAGTCTCTCCTGCTTAAGAAAACACCTGTTAAAAGAGCATTCAAATTAAACACACAATTCTCGGAGGAGCTAATTATTGCCTTTAATTTTCAGAGGTGTTTCTTTCCCTTTAAAAGGACACATACCAGTTTGCAAGAACATGTTAAAAATTTCGATTTTTCAATTTGAACACAAATGTCATCCTCTCTGGTCAGCCTTTTCAGTTCCTGCAAGACATAAAGGTTATTAAACGTATAAGAAAATCTAACAGACCCTGAGTGCTCCCTAGATACAATGGAAACTGACAGGAGTTTTACAGAGATCTCATCAGTGCTTGAGTAAACCCATTATTCAACACTGAAAAGAAAAATATCTTCCTGAAAAGAAGAATCTAGGCAGCTGATTCCTCCATTCCTCCATGAAATAATGCCTCACTGAAGCATTTTGAAAGTTGATTATTATGTGCAAATATTCTGGTGTCCTTAGCTGGAGGTGCAAAACATGAGAGAGATTCAAATGTTGTAAATGGTGTTATAAGTACAAGAAACTTTACACACCAAATATGAAAAGAGCTTTCCAACTGAGCCAATTTAGCATAACTTCTGCTCACATATTTAAGGTGGATCTGCTTTTTTTTTTTTTTTTGGCTAGCAAAAAAAGTGATCTTAAATCTAAGAGGTTTCAAATCTGGGTATCTGCAATTACTGACAATTAGTGACCACTGTAACTATCAGAAGTGTTCACTCATATCACATCCCTCAGTTTTAGAGTGATTAGCTTGTTATACTTGTTATAATGCTGATATTCTACATTGTTATGAGATTATGCACTAACCGCACTGGGTGAGAAATGTCTACAATTGAAGATTGTAAGCCTGTGAAAAGGCATGTGTCAGAGGTAGATTATTTTTAAAGTAATCCTGTATGACATAGAGAACTGGAAATCTCTTCCCACTTCACAGAAATACAATAGGGCACCTGACAATGTTATAGTTACAAGAAAAACACAGAATTCTCTCCTGGTTACTGGGGGACACTTTGTCTCTTTTAAGAGCCCTCATCTTTGATAAGCACATATAGTGGGTACTTTCTCAGTCAGGACCGAATTTCTTCTGCTTTCTCACTTAAGCATAGTTTTACCTCCTCATTCCTTGTCCTAGACAGGATCATTCTATGGTGCTAAACAATCATTTCCTAGACATTGCAGTCATTGATGAACTAAGCTTCGCTAAAGCTTTGCACAGCGCTTCCGATTCACCCAGACGGCAGTGACTTCCCTGATTCTCTGTGGCCCCACTGCAGCTCACTGAGTCCGCAGAGCACTCTGCAAAGTGCCCCGCGAGGCTGGAAGGCAGCTGCAGAAACGCTGCAGAATTATGTCTCCTCTGACAGGTGAGTCACAGGCATAACCACGGGGACAGCGTGAAAGCGGGTACGTGGTCTTCCTTCTGCTGGGTTTTCAAACAAAATTACGGTGATGTGAAAACCTACATACAGAATTTACTTCCCAAATAGAAGAGAAATTCAGCTGTGTGCAGTGCTGTTGGAAAGGCTGCTGAGGCTGCAGTAAGGTTTTGCATAACTAGGGCGCTGTGCAGAGTGCTCTTCTTTGTTACCCAGATGCAAAGGCAAAATTCTTGCTCACATGCGGAGCATCTGTAGAAATGTACTTTACAGGAACTAATGATTCATTATTTCTAACTTCAGCTTATAGCTTAGAAGTGACAGTCTAAAAATAATGTTCTTTTCCTGCATTTTCTTTTACTCTTTAACAAGGTATTACAACACCTGTAGAGCAATAACACTCTGCAATGTCTTCAGTACTTATAAAGTGAAACGTTAGAGCAAGTGGTAGAATTCTTTAAATATTCCAGTGCTATCAAGAAACTACATATTCTACCATGGGACAATATTCCGGTAAATATTGAGAAAGAAATACTAGAAAAGTTACTACTAAACAAATGTATTTTTAAAATTGCACCTGATTTACCGAAGTGGGAAAACCTATTTAAAGATAAAGCTCATAGTCATCCAAAAGAACCAGGAAAAAGTACAATGCACCTTTTGGAAAGGGAAAGTGCTTATGTTCATGTTGAAAATTTATCAGACTAATCTTGGCAGTGGGTTGCTCTTAAATGACATCTCAATTTCAGACAGAAAATGCTAAAATTCTAGGTTAGCACCAAAAACTTTTTCTGTACAAGCATTTGCCTGACTGATTACAGCTATATCTTATGAAACTACATACCGTGAAGAACTAACTTAGTCATCGTTAGTCAGTAAAAACAAGGGGAACGGCAACAAAGCAGAACTCTCAGGGTTCTTCAGTTGAAGCTAATAGCTCTCATACAAACCATGCTCACATCTTCTAAGGTCTTTAGGGGCAGTTCTTGATTACAAAATAGCTAACTGCTTAATAGCTAACTCTTCCTGCCTTATTGTGATGTGACTGTATAAAGAAACATGGGTGCGTTAGTAGCTTTAATTTTTTGAGAAAATAATTAGCAGATTCCATTAACATAATGGTAACTGCATCTATCAGATATATATGTGAGTTCCACACCTATTTTTTTTTTAATCTGCTCATAGAGCTTGCTAGAAATTTTAAGAATTTCTAAATACTAGGCCAAAGGATTCTTTTTTTCCCCAGCAAGGAATTAGGACAATTGGCCATTATTATATTTTTGAGGACTACATGTAGACTGGAGAACAAATGAGACAGGGAATTCTAAATGTCTGACTCAGAGCATAGTATAACAAATACAAAGCCTGTTCGGCATTGCAGCATGAAAAGCATGTGTATCATGCTGACAGTACACATTTATCCATGAGGACCTGAGAATAACTGTGCAAACAAGCAGCCTCTTCTGAAACCTCATGTGCTAAAACGCTAGGCTTTCCTCTCAACTTCTTGTCACTAAACTTCTGCCGGCAGTTCCTCTTCAATCTTTCCTCATTTTAAACTAATCCATCTGATTTTTTTTTGCGTGCAGTGAATTAGGTCTCACATACAAACTGCTCTATTGGAAGGCTGTTGAGAAATAAGAGGAGGTAAAGTTTGGGGCAGTTGAGGGCACGAATCTGTTCCACTGTCCTGGCTTGACTCAGAAGAGAGTGTCTGCTTCAAGCCTTGTTGGAAACACTGGATTGCAGAGGATATTGATTAAAAATGTGGCTCTTGAGGGCTCAAGTTCCCAACAGAAACCACAAAATAAAGATCCCCCAAACTCAACTAAGGCAGACCCCCCTTTCTCGGCAGCAACCATTTGTAAAGTCTCAGGAAAGTATCTAAAAGTAAGGCAAGGATATTATGACCCTTCCTTGGATTAGCTTTTTAGTCACCAGTGATTTGTGACTCAGAGGATTTCTGGCATAGAGGTGCCTTTGGATTTAATGGTCTTCAGTGGAATTTTCTCCATTACTTTGTGCAAGCGGAAATAGGGACTCTCCAAGGCCGGCTGGACTGCGTCACCCCAGGAATCAACATGCAGAAATGATGGCTTAAAATTCATCTCCATACCCATTAACACTGCATCTGTTAAGAGCTAACCTGTCCTTATGCAAAAGCAAAAACAGCCTACAAGCTATTTTAATTTTGTGAAGTTTGTGGGATCTTCAAGTCAAGAATTGCCAGAGAAAAATTGCCAATTCTGCCTGAAGTTCTCTATACCTTAACTCATCTCTGAATACTTTATGCTAAGAAGAAGAGAGAGATCTATCCTACATGAAGTCAGGGCCAGACGTATCTTGTGCCATATCCTTTATTTCTCATGGTTATCACAGTAGGACCTCTAGCTTCTACATTTACATTCCTAAAAAAAAAAGAAGCCTAAGATGGGAAATCAAAGGCAATATTTTATTAGTTATCTTGTAGTTTGTAATGTCTTTTTGAAAAGATCCTAGTGTTTCCTGCTTTTAAGAACACCTAGAGGAGAGCTAGCAAGGAGGCAGAAATCCCTGCAAGTCTTGCAATCCTTGCAAAATCCAAGTTTTTAAGTAACAGTCTTTAATTTTTCTCCTGATTCCACACTATTTGCCAGCAGATGCTGGTATTAGATATGATTATCTGATATATGATTACATAAATGATTATGATTATATGATTAGTAGGAGGTTTATTATGATAACCCCAAAGGATCCTTGTCCCGCCCTTGCCTGCTACATGCTGAATGAACAGAGTGGTGGCCACACGAGCTGACAGTCCCACAGGGAGGAGTGACACGGAGCAAGGCGGAAGGAGGCCCCTGGTGAACTTGGTCACCTACCCCTGGCCACCCGCTGCTCTGCACAGCACCGAGGGAGCCTGGGCACTGTGCACTTGGCAGGACAGATCCTTCCTTTTCCTCCCGCAGTCCCCACAGGAGCTGTGGTCATAGTCTGTGCTGCACGACGCTGGGGTGGGACAGTCAGTATTTTTTGGGCCTCTTTCCCAATCACCGGCAAACCATGTTTTCATGTTCCATCTTGAAAGCAGTTAGAGCCCTTAGCAACTGGGTGCCTTAAAATGTATTTATCACAGCTCCAGAAAAAACAGTAGTTTGCTTTTATATATGGACACCATAGTGACATAACAGTAAACTTACAGCAATTCTCTGTGTTACTTCCATTTACAGTGGTTGCCTCAGGAACTGCAAATAACGTTACATGTTTTATTTGAAAGTTTGAAAAGGGTCACTGTCCAGTGACTTAGAACCAAAATTTTAGCTTTGGTAGGAAGAGAGAGAAAGTCCACAAAAGGCGTCATAAAGAGTGCTTTTAAGAGTTTAAAATGTCAAAGGTATGTTTGAACTATTTTTAATATATTTTTTCTACATTTGCTGCAGAATTTGCAGTCCATTACTGAAGATGGTGTGCTAGTCAGAACTCCCAGCAAGGGAAAGAGAAAGACGAGAAGCAAAACTGTATCTTTTTTTTTTTTTTTCTGCTTTGTTTTGATTGCCCACATCACCTAAAATTTAAACAGCATTGCTCTGCAAAAATAAGATTGATTTGTTTAATATTTTTATTTTTCAAAATGCCAGTGTCATTCACTGAAAAAAAAACATACTACACTGCCACATTATAAATGTCAATTACTAAATGACAGATTTCACACATTCAGTGCAAAAATAATCTCTTTGTTGTTCTATCAGAGGTAACGTTTTCAGTGGGTGTTTAAATGTAGTTGTAAGTGAAGGAAAGCCATCCATTGCAGAGACAGAAGTTACCTTTGCTTCCAACAGTAAGAGTACAAAGGTTCCAAGGCTTTGAATATCCATAGCATATCATGAAACTAATTGTGAAATGCTGAATAACAAATTAATTGGCCACCCACTTCTTCAAACACCAAATTGCTGATTAAAAAGAATTAATCATGTAATGCTAAGAAAAGCAAGGATAGCTGACCTTATCAGTGTAAACTCTACTGTAATTATCTGATCTTATAGCCACACATTGCTGTCTTCTGCAAGGACTTCATACTTTATTTTTTTGCTGTAAGAAGGAGAAAAAGAAGTTTCAGACCACCCATTGAGCTCCCTCACTGTGATGTTTAAGGCTGTTTCAGTATCTGATGATAAAACCATAAGGTATGCTTGTTCCACTGTGAGGACATGTGGCACCATTTTAGAAAATGCTTGCATAACTTTGACCACTGAAATACACAGAGTTAAAAAAGGCCAGTATTCCAGAAATCCCTTTTTCCTCTATACTCAATACAGCTTTATGATGCAAAATTTTGAGAAATTCTGGCAAGGATCTTCTTTTCTTCACTTCTTTTGTGTACAGCAGGAATAGGAGTTGTTTGGGAAGAAGAAGACATTCATGATCTGATGATCAAATGTATCATCAGATATTATACCTACTCACCCAAATGTAACTAATCTTCTCATGGAGTAAATATAGGATCTGGGAATAGTCAGCTGTCAGAGGATCCCCAGTATAAAATAAGTATACAATACCATATCCTGAATGAACTACATAACCAAAAGATGGTTAAATGATTACAGATACTTGAATTGATGCACTAGTTAGAATTCACTTGAACTTTTTTTAGGAGATCTGCTTGAACTATTGTTTACTTTAAGACTTTTTATCATCTCCATGGGAAAAAGACTAGAGTTAAAGAAGGATGTTATAGAAAATTGTCATAGGGCATATATTGTCCCCTTGTACTATTTTTAATAAGGAAAGAAGGGAGAAAGAGCCTTTTTTTTTAGAAAAACAAGTATGCAAATTGCAATTTGTTTATTCCTTTCCAAATCAAACTATCTTTCAAGTTCTATTTTCCTTTCTTCTCTGCATTCACTGAGTAAATTATTTTCTGCAATTGCAAATTATACAGGTCATAGAGTTAATCCTCAGCTTCCTGGACGTGAATACCAGTGGAGTCATACTGACTATCAGTATGTCCACATGACGCCATTGGGGCCAGCTGTGTGCCAGCTTTCCTTCTTCTCCTGCTTACCTTGCGTGCTGATGAAGAGAGAACATTATCTGCATTCCCCAAGGCCCAGAGTCAAGATTCAAGCTTAACTACTCATACAAGCCTAATTCTGGAGAACTCACCATACCCTTTTCCTGCAGAGGAACCTATATTCCTAAAATGATGTATCTTTAAGAGCACCACAGCAGTCTCAGCAAGTAGCTAGGTACTATATAGAGAGATAAAAAGGTAAGAGATGTTGCCCTAAAATGCTCATATTCGAGATATTTGTCAGGATGCAATCCAGAAAACAAACAAACAAACAAAAACACAAAATAAAATCTATAAGCTTTGACAGTAGAATAAGAACTGACCAAAACACAAAATCAATAAAAAAACAAACAAGGATCCAAAGAGAGAGAAATCACAGTATGTCATAGGTTTAACCAAAGATGGATGGGAATAATCTGTGAAAGCAAAGCAACCTTATCTTCAAACAAGACAAGGTAGTGGCTTTCGGGATTCTGCCCCAGGGTTCGACTATGCAGCTGGGGTGACAGGAAGGTGCCTGAGCTTGGAGTAGATTGATAGGGGGTCAAGTCAAACATTACAGGCATGGAGAGAGATGGGAGTAAATAGAATTGCTAGAACATGTAGTAGACTTAGTGGAGATAAATGCTGTAAAATTTTTCAAACAAAGATAAGGAGCTTATTTTTGATACAGTAATGGGGAAAGACTTAATAGAAGAATGCAAAGGAGAGAGTACAGCCTGTTTGCCAGGTCACAGATATGATCCTAACAACCAGAAGTGTTTTGAATGGATTTGGAGGAGGATGCAATGTTTAACCCCTCAAAAAAATGAAGTGGCATTTCAAGTGGAAATGTAAGAAATGACGGATTGAAAAAGAGATGGGTCAGGCAGTGGAACCTGAGTACTGGGTTAAGGAGCCAAAATAATACAGGGAGATGGCCTGGTGTGGAGGTGTTGATTTCTGGCTCTAACACTTCATTGGGAATGTTGACCTTAGCCTCTTCAGAACTAAAAAGGACTCCACTGTTCTCCATTAGGACTTTTTCATTAGATTCATTGGCAGGGAACTAAATATTGGTTTACAGAATGAGAAAAGCAATGCAGACTATTACACTAAGTCAGTCCAGCATAGTATCACTTTTCAACATAGATGCACACATATATATATATTTACAGAAACGGCAAAGGTTGACACACTCTTTTTCTGAGTAAATCCAGCAAAATCAGGATGAATAATAATTCTAGTCGGTCTGCTTTTGGCTGCTCTTCAATTCAACAGAAACCACATATCTCACAAAAGTGGTTGCGTAATACTTTCTAATTGAATGGTTTTATCTGTTTATGCCACACACAGAGCAGTAATAAATGTTTAAAGAAAAATATGGTTCCAGCAATATAGGTATATGGAAAAATATCAGCTAAATTTTCCCATAGTTTCCTTTAGAAAACAAGTGACAGGGAAGTGAGTATGACCTTTCAAACTGTTCCTTGGAAGTGTGCTTATATATATATGTGTGTATATATATAGCTTGCTTAAGAAATTATTTGCAATTTCATTTACACTGAGAAACAAAGAGATGATCTTTCTTCAATGTATAAATGAGAAAGAGAAGGCAAAGAACAGATTCCCATATTCAGAGAGAATTTTCGAGAGACTATGAAAGAAAATGACCTTAAAAGATTTGAAAAACAGATTCATAATGGCCATATTATACATCTTATTGATAGTACATTTTTTTTATAAATCTGCATCTGCATCAAGAGCTTGACTGCATGAAGATAGAACTTCTTTTTTAAGAATGTCTCATGCATACTCAGCTGAAGACAACTGCTGCAGCGATCTAGGTTTCATGGACAACGTAAATCTCTATAAATCAGTATGGTAGACAAGTCTTCTGGAGGATCTGCCACCACAAAGTTGAATCAGAAATAAGTTTATTTTATTCAAGCTCAGTGGAGATTGACCTCATGGCAGAAATAAAGATTTTTGCAGCTGGACATAGTTCCGTGATTCACTTTCTGGAGTACTGTGTCCAGTTCTGGGCTCCTCAGTACAAGAGGGAGGTGGATCTACTGGAGAGAGTCCAGCACAGGACTACAAGAATGATCAGGGGGCTGGAACATCTGCCCTATGAGGAAAGGCTGAGAGAGCTGGGCCTGTTCAGCCTGGAGAAGAGAAGGCTGAGAGGAGACCTCATCAGTGTCTATAAGGACCTCAAGGGAGGCAGTGAGGAGGATGGGGCTGGCCTGGAACTAGAGGTAATGGCCACAAACTGAAACACCAAAAGTTCCACAAGAATTTAAGGAAAAATTTCTTGCCAGTGAGGGTGCCAGAGCCCTGGCACAGGCTGCCCAGAGAGGCTGTGGAGTCTCCTTCTCTGGAGATCTTCCAAACCCGCTTGGACACAGTCCTGAGCCACCTGCTGTAGGTGACCCTGCGTGTCAGGGGACTAGATGATCTCTAAAGGTCCCTTCCAACCTTAATGACTCTGTGATTCACTGAAAAGGAACTGAGAAAGAATACACGACTTCTGGAGCTATTCATAATACAGAATATTTGTGATATTAATTCAATAGTCTGAATTACATGGTACACTATGCATCTTGCTACTTCGCTGGACAGTCCTTCCTTGACCTGTGCATTGAGCTTAAATGAAATTTGACCTCTTCTCTAATGGAGCAGTTCTTATTTTGTCAGAATTTTTACTGAAGCCAATTGAGTAAGAACTGGATGAAGAGTGAAGCATGCTTTGCCATAATTCTGCATGAATTTCAGCCTCAAGAACTTTCATTCTGCATCATTTTTCTAAACATTACGTTACTAAAAGCTATAGTATTCCTTAAAATTACCCCTTTCAGCGACTCTGGAAATGATAACTGACTTGGTAATTTGTCATACATCCTGGAAAGATCAGTATTCTTCCATTGTTTTGGCTGTAGGGATTTCATGATTAAAATATGACTGTACCCTTATTTGTTCTTTTAGGTTTAGGTAATGGCTGTTATGGAACACAGTGTTATACAACTCTTTGGTCATTTGCGGCAATATCTAGCACTTGGTAATATACACATATACCATTTACTCTCTATAAGACGTAACAATAAGAAAATCTTCTGTTCTGAGTGTATATTAACTCTTCTTCAGTAGATTTAAAAAGGTTTTTACAAAGGCTATCAAAAAAATCATCTTGTTTCACATAGAGAAAAGATGGAAACTTTTCGAGATCACCAAAAGATCTGTAGTATAGCACAGAATCAAAATATTTCTGATTTTCCCTTTTAGTGGTTCAGTGGTTCATGATAATGACTACTTCTAACAAAGATATTAAGACAAATTCTTCAGTTTTGTCCATTTCTTTTCCTTTCTTAATAAGTCTGCCTGCACAAATTATTTATCCCAATGAGGCGTATCTATGTGTGGGTGGAGGAGTCAAGGTCTCTTCAGAACAGAGGCAAAGGAACCTGTGGCCCCAGAATTAAAACCAGGGCATCAAATTTTGTCACTGAAGAAAGGAACTACAATAGCAAGCCAGATTTCAGGGGATGGTCACTGACAATTAATGCTCTTCATTCCACAGATACCACAAGGACATTGAGAAGGAAAATGTTCAGCTAGAAACAGAACTGTAGTCAGACATATTAATAAGCTTGCATTGCAACTGAGAAGTAAGGGAAAAACCTCCTTAAAGAATAAGAAAACATTAAGAACTTCACTATATCTACCCTGCAAGAAGGCAAGTACTATTAAAAAGAACTTTAGTTATATTTCCAGGAAGCAGTACTCCTGAGATAGAGGAATAAGAAAGGGCTTACAGTAGGAAGCCTAGTAAGTGGGGAAGAACTTAAGGCTGCTGAAGACAGAACAGTGAAAGTCTCTTACTTTTGCTGCTAGAGACATCATCGCTCAATATGATACATTTTTTGTTGTTGTTGTTTCAGGGTAAACTATTCCAGCTGTCTGCAGTGATGGTCTAGTGTGATTTAAAACTATTTTCTATGTGATAATGACTGGCCAGCTTCCCACTATGCTCAGTGCAAGGAAATTGTAGTTAATTACTGCTCACAAATGGCTTCTGTTGTGGCCCTCCCAGATACCTCCCATACATTGTAAAGCTCTTTAAATTAGTATCTTGAAACAGAAAAGAAAATTAGACATGAAATAAGGTTCTATTGTATCCTACGCAGCCATAAATCCTGGTAGCTATGAAGCAATGAATACCTTTTTTTTTAATAAATTTTTGCCCAAGTATGAGAGGGATAGTTTGGAAAGAAATCCAAGAGGTACCAGTGAAAAAAAATTTTCCTCCAAGAGGAAAATATTGCATTGTGTTTAACTGCATACACCAAGACAATACACCTGTGGAAAATAAAGGACACTTTCCTTCAGCAAGTAAGTCTTTTTCTAAGGAGGCATTATAAACCTGGAAGACGCTAGTGCAAGTCCTTCATTTCAGACCATGAGAGTTTTAATGAAAGATGTCACAGCAGTGACCGCAGTGTGCTTCATCCCAGCAAAGCTCTCACAGAGATGCTGAATAGCTTATCCACTTTGGCCAAAACCATTAGCCCAGTGTTTGGGATCAGAGGAACTGCACAGAGGAAATTTATTCTACCTCTTCCCCAAAATGTATTTCATGTTTAGGGAGGTTCATCTTGCAAACTACAGCATCTCCTGAACCATATTACCTTCCATCAGAATAAATATTCTCTAAAGAAGTTCCTTCATACCTGTCACTAGACTTTCATATATTTTAGCCTGTGGATTACCTGGGCCACATCCAATATCTCTGTCACCTTCAGACAGCTCTTTCTTTTAATTCACATTTCCACCGACATTTCTGGCAGGCCTACAGTGAAATATTCCATAGCCTTTTTGAATGTGAGGAATGTGGTGGTGAACCACAGGATTCCCCCACCTACAGCTCCCCCTTTCAGCTGCCAGCTGCTTGTCAGATTTTAATTAACGAGAAAGTTGCTAGCAGTTATTCATGCCGGTTCTCTCTGTTCATCTCTGGAGAATTCTTAAATAGCATTCAGAGCATTGAGCCTGCATTTTCTCTTTTCTCAATGCTCTTCTTCACAGCAGCCAGTGAAAAATATTATTAGTGATGGGTTTCTGCACCCCAAGTTCGATAAGGTGTTCGCCAGTTATGGATGTGGCATACTCTTTCTTCCACTTCCTCCTCCTCTTTCCCATGCAAAATGAACATGTATATATTCTAAAAAAATAAGGCTGCTCAACTGTAGCAGTATTGTTAAGCTTTTTCAGAATATCAAGAAGGTATTTTATGTGGAAGCATGGAAGAACTGCCTGCGCTGGAAATGTCAATATGGGCACGAAGGAGCAAAGTCATCACAGGGAAGGGCTCCCCTGGGGCTGCCCACCAAGCCAGCAAGGGGGGCTATCAAGGGTATTGTCTCTGGCAAGGCCCTGCAACGCAACAGGTTTTTTTTCTCCTGCTGCTGTAAACATAAAACCATATAATATATATGGTATATGTATATTTGTTTCTCTGTCACCACGTGGAATTCAGAAGTGTTTGGGCAACAAACGTGCTACTGAATTTCCAGTATCATATCAAAACATTTCAGCAGCCAGTGAATATCTTCAGCTTTATCCTAGCTCCAAAATGTGCTAACTAAAGATAGTGCTCAGGGTATTACTAAATGGGAAGGTTGTGCTTTCCACTGTTGGCTACCAGCCTTTGAAAATTATTAAAATGCAGCAATATGCAGCAGTCGTTCTAAGTGATCCAAAAGACATTCAGCTAGTGTTTGTGAACTCAGTCTTAAAAGGCAACAGTAAATAGTTGGTTACAACAAATAGCTTTTTAATAGCCACAGTTTTTGATAAGCTGCAGTTGTAATTAACTGTATCAAGGAATCCCACATAGCTGACCCTTACTTTGAGTGTAAGGGTTTCCATTAAAAATCCCATTTTGATGCCATCAACCAATCCTTCATTCTGAGTTTCTGCAAAGAACTCCTTCTTCTGTAACATTTCTGCTATGTGGACTCCAGCCAGAGAAAGGCAGGAAGGGAGGAGGGAGGAGAAAAAAGCTGAAGGTTATTCTCACATGTAGGTTTGAAAGATAGGGCTTTGAGAAGGATGTTATTCACTTTTTGACAATTTTTCTAACTTTTCTAAGGCTGTTTCTCCTTAGTGTTTCTGATTTGCACTTCACATTTGATTTTTTTTTTTTTTTCCACACACTTTGCAGTTGTGATTAGAGTAGGGAACGCAGCATTTAGATGACATGTGTAAATGATGACAATATCCGCTACCTGGGCAACTCTATAGTGCTACTGCTGAAACATTTCTACTCATGTAAAACAGTAATGGTCCCAGTTCTTCATCTTCTCCCATCCAGATTAAAAATGTCCATCCTGAGTGGAAACAGTAGTTTTTAAAAGAAACAAAAGTCTCTAAGCTGTTCTTGAAGACTATTATAGACCTTCATATTTATACAAAGGGCATAAATTTAATTCCTGTATTATTAAGGTTCATGGTACTTCCAAACACCATAGATAGATATTGAGTATACATGGATAGACATTGCAAGGCTTTATAGATCTATCCTACAAAACTTATAATGGTTGATATCATGTAAGTTAATTAGTCTATGAGAACCACCCACATTTGCGTAAAGTCTGTAAGTGTAACACTATTCAGTCACGTTCCTCCGTTCATGACTTGTTTACTGCCATGGACTTCTCTATCCTTCTTATTCTGCCAATGTTTGAGATAAAGCAGTAAGCCTTTAGGTGAGACTATCTTCGGTCGAGTATTCCATTCAGCATTCAGTGATAAATCTGATGTTTTGGCTGATGTGTTTTGGGTGAAAACTGAGTGACAGCCCAGGCATTTTTCATAGCCATGCAGAGTGGAGTTCATCTTAAGAAGCATACTCAGGAACAATATCCTCTTCCTCCTGACCTTCTGTCAAGTTCTTATTAAGAGCCCTGAAAATAGTCTAATATAATAACTGCAAACCTAAGGCAAGTGAAGAATAAAGCAAATCAAGTGTGATGTGCAATAACAGTTCCAGCTTCTAGACAATTTGTCACTATCTACAAAGATGAGAAAGTGCCTCCAATGCTGTGGGCTCAGGGTGGCTGTCCCATACAGTTACCCAGTTCCTTACACTAACACTCAGTGGCTGAGGATTCTAAATAGGTCTAAAGCTGACCTATTTAGGATCTATTTAGATGACTCCCACCAGAAATCTCATTGAAATTTTCTATGGCTCTATCTCCTAGTTAGATCTTAAATTCTCAATCTGTATGACTGCATTGCCACACTTGTTTAAAGGAAAGCAACTAAGCAAACTTAAGTCTATCTCCACAAAATTCATGCATGCAGGATGATTTCAAATATTCCAAACCAGTTACTATTGGTCCAGCTTTACTTTGAGACCACAAACTTCCATTCACCAGCAGACCTTTTGTACTCCGTCTTTCTTCCTTTGGAATGTTGCCGTAAATCAGCTTATAAACTTTTGGTTTTAAATAAAAAGATGCCAGGGGGTTTGTTTGGTTAGTTTTCTTTTTTCTTTCTTTTTCTTTTTTTTTTTTTTTGCTTTTAAATCTTTTGCAACAGCAACTGCCAGGTCTCTCCGGTCACCAGGGCTCTCTCTCAGAACAAAATCTTAGTCAAACAAAAGGCCAAAGAAGCTCCCCATCAGCCTCTGAGGAAACTGACTCATCTCTTTATCAATCTTTGGCTTTTCTATATCCCAAAGATGTACTACAAAGACTCTTCTGTCAGCTCCAGAGCTGCCTGAGAACTGACTTTTATTTCTCCAGCTACAGCTTCAGCTGTTTCTCCAGCTTCATTTCTGAAGAGGGGCTTCCTGTTGAGAGTTGCATTGCCTCTCTCCCACCCATCTGATTCATACTGTTCTGGCACTTCTTTTCTGCATTGGGTAAGGGATTTAGTTACAAAAAAAGTTTGAGGCTGTGTGTTCAAAATTCCTCATGTGCTCCTCAATTTAATGTACATTTTAACGTATTAAGTGAGATCCCAGCCATGCAATCTAAATAGGAGCAAAGAATTTGCCTTAACCCACCAGTCCATCCATGGATGAAGCCTTGAATCATGCATACAAAACCTGATCTAGGAGAGGAGGGTGAAAACACGCTAAGCATCATCCCTCTTTAGCCAGTTCTGCCAAACTACTCTCCAAAAATTAAATAATCCTTCCTTGCCTCTGTGGTGATCTGGTCACCATAGTCTATCTAAAAAGGACTTCTTAACTCCATGCAAAAAAGAATTCATGAAGACATAATAGAAAAAGGGATTAAAAAAAGAGACGGCAAGATGCTTAGGGGGAATTTCCATTTTCCAACCCCCCTTACACACAGTTATATGGTTAGAGGAAACACAAAGATTTATGCGGAACACAGGCACAATATGAGACTATTCAAAATAAACTATTATAATAGTAACACAGCATCAGCAAAGAAACTCGGATTACTATGTAGACTAGAGTTCAGGCCTCACTGACTGTCAAACAGTTTCCAGGCACCAGTTAACACCATTTCTAAAGGCCTGACCCCTTAATAGATGTGGGCACCTTGCTCCCATTTTAATGAGAGTAGATTAGTATTTATTAGTACATAGCAAACTAATCTGTATCTAAGTGGCCTCTTTATGATCATATTTGTACATTGCATAGCTGTAAGTCATCATAAGGGCATGTATTTGTGGGGATGAAAAAGCATACAAAATACAATTTTCATGAGAGGAGATATTCACTTAGAATCTTTAGAGATAAGTTCATCTTATTTCCTCTTTTATCTTCATGAAAACTGAACTTAGTGAGGAAAAAATGTAAACTTTTAGTATCATATCATGAGCTGAGTCCTCCAGCACAAGTACTAATTACTTGAATAAGAGAATGTCATTCTGTGAAATAATAAATGAAGTCATCTTTCACTTATGAGAACTGCCAGCAGGATTTGCTCAGCAATGCCCTTATTTGTTAAACTTTTGGAACACTGTGATCTGTGCAGAATTGTGTGGTCTCTCTTATCATTGTTTTTTTACATCTCTTAAGTTCAGAGACATTAACAGGGTGTGGCTTTTTCCATTAAAGGCTGTTTTGGGTAACACTAATCCAAAACCTATTTCATTGTCCTAACAACTAATGGCCTTGTAATAAAAACTTCCATTTGGCAGCATCACAGTCATCTTCATTAAAGTTACAGTTGTTTTAATTCTTTATTTTCAGGGGTGAGGAAAGCTAAAGCAATTCCTCTGAGAAGTTTTCTCTACACTTTTCATCTTTTATCACAAATGGGATTGCCAGAGAACTACCCAAGAATGAAATGTAGATAAGAAATACCACCCTCAGGGAAGAAGGGAAAGGAAAGAAAGGAGGAAGATACTTGCTTTTTGCCAAGATTCCATAAAAGCAAAAGCAGCCGTAAACTTTCTGAGAGGGACAGCTATTTAAGTTTTAATTCTCTAAAATTCCTAACACTCTTATGGATACAGAAATATTGATACACTGGTTACTTGATGTTCAGATAATTGGTAATAAATTCCTGTCATCTTTATACCTAATTTGCAATAACATTAACTGCAAAACAAGATGTCTGTCAGTAGTGGACTGAGCTGTAAACACACACATCATAAAAATGGCAGTGACTATGGCAATTTTAATGAACATATCCTGACTTTTCCCTTATACCGTGGAATTATTATTTTCACCCTGAACAGTCAGTGTGACAGGGGGAAGGGCTGAAGGCAAGGTTTAAGCTATTTTAAAGCAGAAACCCTCTGCAGAATTTGCAAGAAATTTGCTGTGGCACCTTGACAAGTCCCTGTGAAAGAGTTGTGTCTTGTGAAGTCCATGCAAAAATCTGGAAAAAAAATTCTTACCACTGTGGAAGAAAGGCCTCGGGTCTGGTGAGCAGGGCTGTTTTTCTCCCGTTCTGGCTCTATGGATGGGTACGTGATGGACATCTTCCTGAAAGCCCCTCTAGTTATGCTGAAATGTGTGAGTACTCACAGGCACATGAAGAGCATGCTCCAGCTTTTCCAGCGCAAAGCAGGAGAGCCTGGTGATCAGGACAGCTTCCCAGGATGCTTTAAAGAAAAATATAACCCATGCAGTCTGGGTTCATAAATCCTTTACTTGTGGGATTTGTGCTCCTAAATTTTCAAGGTACTTCTGAAAACATTTCTTTTAATATTAATGTATTCTTTGGGGAAATCTGACTAAAATGTTAATAAATCTATTACTTTTAGGATGCAGAGACATTGACATCTCTTGAACTGAAGGGGATTTCCTTTTGTTCTGCAATGTATGCACAGACAAGTAGGCACCAAGCTACAAGTGAGTAACTTTCCCACTAATCCTCCAAGGCTTGTGACAATATGACCCTGAGCTTTTACAACTAAGAACAGTATGGTATGTAAATATTATGAACATATATGGTAAGTGCTCTACTTGCTGAAAAACACAGAAAAGGATTCCCGAGAATGCCTAGTTGACCCTAAAGCTATACAGATTATTCTTTTTTTTTGTCTGCAGCATTTGTCTTTGTTCAAAACCATGATAATATACTAGTTGCATGTTCACTGAAGCAAGAATTGTGTCTTGTTTCCTTTGCTTCTCAATTAAGAATCTATTCTATTTTGAATATAAATAAATAAATAAATAAATTGAAAATAATACTTTGTATTTGCCACTACATTTTTTTTTCAAAAAGAAAAGTAATCACTCGATCAACTGAGAACATTTTAACTGCTAGCTGGAAATCAGAATGTAACTAATTGTACAGCACACATTAAATGACTCCAAAGAACATGATTTGTTCTTGCATTCATACACCTAAAGAAGACAATGAGAATCTGCTATTATTTCTTTGAAAATGTCATCTGTTGTGGAAAAAATGGAAAAAAAATGTTTTAAATCTTGGCCCAGTCTTGCCTCTGAATAGAAATTTCACAACATAGTAGAACATGACCATTTTATGCTGAATACATGTCCTGCTAAAAACATAGCAGTGGTGCTAAACGTGAAAGAAAAAAAAATAGGTTAATTTATACACAAGCAAATAGGATAAAGTAGATGAGGACAGAAATGCAAGGAGAGCTACAGATTTTGCAAATCAAAGAGAACAGTTACGAATACCCTTTCAATACTATTCCTCAATATCACAAGAGGCATGTGTTGTGGCACATGGTATTCTCTGCTTTTAAAATTTTCCATCTCTTAAAATGTGTATATGTCAGAATATTCTTCCAGTTCTCACTGCGTATTTTCTTGCTGTGCAATTTGGCTTTCATTATTGATAGAGACTTGGAATCTGCAACCCACAGAGAAGTCCCAAGCATGCAGATTTATCCATGGAATTATACCAAGAATATATTAAACCATGGACCTCAGAGGCACCACTCACAAGGGTATGAACTACTGGCTAGAGTCCATAGTTTCCATAGTTTGGTTATTTCCATTTACTTTAGTTTAACTTGATTAGACTCCAGCGCTTGGTAAACTTGATCTTTTTTTTTTAAAGAATATATTTGCATATCAAGTACATTTCTCACATCCTTGCTCAAACTCTGAAAAAAAAAATGCTCTAATTAAAAATGGGTTCCTGCAGCTTTGCCTATCATACAGCAAGAACCAAAATCCCATTACATCTTGGGAACATCAGGTGACTACAAAATATGCTACAATTATGCAGGTGAGCTATTAACTGAAATGCAGATTATTAACTGAGTAAGGTTATTTCCTGCAGTGTCACTGAACACATTATTCCTGCATTCTTCACCCATGAAGCAAGGCAGTTATAATTGATAGTGGTTGTTAGGGCAGAACCAACACTGCTAGGGCAGAACCAGCGACAACAGCATCCTGCTCTCACATCCTTCCCTGGCCTAAAGCTTCTTGCTTCTTCTATTAATATTCTGTTACCTCTCGGTAACCCTCCTGCTCTGAGGGCCTTAAAACCCTCCCGTTTCTTCATCATACTGCCATTATTTGATTATCACTTTGTTCTTACAAAAATGATTGTTTAAGGGCTTATGGAGCAACCGGACTGAAAAAAAATAAAATAAAAAGGGGAAAAAAAAGAGAAAAAGGAAAACAGCTGTGGAATGGAAGGGGACAAAAATGGCTTCATAGCAAGGAGTGACTCCTACCATCAGTTACTGAAGGATACAGAATTTTTTTTTTTAATCAGGAAATAAATTTACATTTTACACAGAGTGGAATTTTCTCTATTGCAGAGCTCTCACAGCAAACAAATGAGAAACAAAAGTGCTGTACCTCTTGCTCTCAGGTTGCTTGCAATATTCTTAAAGCACTTGAGGATTTGTTAGGATTTTGCTCTTGGGAGTAACTATATCCATATGGGAAAGTCCTATAGAATTCAAAAAGGTTTTCCTTTTAGGGTCTGATTCAAACCCTACTGAAGTCAAGGAGAAAACTCCCATTGATTCTATAGGATGAGTTAAGCCTACATAGAAGTTGCCCTATTCACCCTTGATATTTTATCTCTGACAGAAAATTAAAATTGACCAATCAACAAAAATAATGTGCAAGTATTTCTGCAAAATACCTTCCCAGGGCATATTGTACTGTTTATTATTCTTAAGCACATGCCATCTGTTGTTCACAAATATACACGCTAAGGTACAGTTCGGTCATAAAAGTGTTTAGTAGCATCAAAAGTTTTTGGATGAGTAATCAATGCTCTGGAAATTCATCACAAGGGCTCATTATATAATAGCTGTCAGCTATTGTATTTCTTTAGAGAGTTTCTGTCATTCAGTTGGAAGTATGAACTGTATCCAAGACGATAAAACTTTCAAGATGATAAAAGTATCCAATATGAACTCAGCAGAAAGAGCAAAAGAAGCGAAAGACTATAGACATGAAGCTGTTGACTCAGCAGCCAAGAAGGTTGTAGCTGTGTGAGCTGAACCCACCGCATTCTTGCAGGATATGGCAACTACGGTAGGGACAATAGGAAGGGAATGACGCTATTCCTCACTGCCAACCAACAAATTAATGTAAAGGGAGTGAATGGTAGATTTTGGTAATATAATAACCAGGAACTGTGACTAATGAAGAGCAGACACTGCTAGTTCTGCTTTCCCTAAGATGAATTTAGTAATTCCCAGCCCCTGGGGACATAGGACAACTGTTGCCAGTAACATCTTCAGTGGTCATATCTAAATCCAGAAGGGCTTGTGAAACAGAAGACTAAGTCTGAATGTTGGTTTTGTGAGCTATATGTAGTTTTAAAATGTATCGTTCATGCCTGCTAAAATCACCATGTGAATGACCATGGGAGAAGCAGGAACAATAGGATGTAGAGGAGCTTATGTAAGAAGTGCGTTTGAACTGGATGATTATATAACCGTCCTTGGTGATACAGGAAAGGTAAAGATAAACTGCCTTCTTTCCTCAGAGATCAGACACAAGTTCCACCTTCAGCTCACTGCCATACTGAGGACTGGGTGGGTTTATTGTTATGGATTTTTACATTATCCAGATGCAATACACATTGAAGATGACTGGAAGGAGAATACTTGGCTTAGTGGAATAGCATTCTGATCTAAAAGAGTAAATCCCATATTCCAGCCTCCCATACACTGTGGTCTTGCACATGCTTATCTGTTACACAACAATCATATTAATAGCTATTTGCCAAAGACTCCTCTCCACCTTTCATATTAATTAGTTCACTTTCTGTATTCATCACTGTGTAACACAAAACCGCGATTTTTCAGCCTAATTTTGGGACAAAGGCATCTTCTTGTTGCAAGCGTTTTTCATTTTTGATGCTCATAGAGTATTGAGGGAATCGGAGAAGCAAGAACAAACAATACAAAGGATGCAACTGAACAACAGAATTCATCACTCTTTCTTTAGTCCTGTGCTATAGGTACACATGTAAGCAAAGAAGATTCCTGGTGAAAATTAATATTCCTTTATGGGAGTCGGGACTGAATCAGGATTGACATTGATTTCAATTGCAGATGCTGGAACAGAGGAAAATTATTTTTCAAACACCAAAGCTTTCCCTGGTAAAGTAGTTAAGGATGCACTTTCATGCTAGAAGGAAAAAGTGATGAAAAGTTCTTAAAACTGAAGAAACAAAATCCTTGATACTAATCCAAAGTCCTGCAAAACAAGATCCCATATGGTAATGGCTAATCTTAGGAGAATGGAGAGGGATAAAATGGGTACATTTTTCTTTCTCTCTCCCCCTTTTTCCTCTTTAGTCTTTAAAGTTTTGTGTAAAACCTTGCAGGAAGGTCTCTGCCAAAGACACATTTTCACTGTCATTCACAAACAACACATGCCTCATGCTTTATTCACTGTAGCTCCTTAAGGAAAGGGGTACCTGGCAGGTATCACAAAGCACTACACAGCACCAGACGACTCAGTTCAGAGGTGTTATTTCAGGTCCTGGAATCATATTTTCAGTAGAGCTTACACAGCCTGGAGTGATTTCTTTTTTTTTTTTTAACTGTTGTGATTGCTGTTGGTGCTTGAGATCCCTCTTCTACATCATTTAGCATTGCACAATGCTGAATGGTGCCTGGAAGGCAAGGCATAACTGCTTCTATTCAGTTTTAAAATGTTCTTCTGTGCCATCTTAACTTACAGTTTGTATCCATTACAGCTCATCCTCCTCTTTATCTATCAGCTGTTAGCATTTGGGAGTAATGGCTCTCACTGGTTAGTTTGTTTCCTACAATGCATAAAGCAGCTGAGATCCTGACTGGTTCTTTTGCGGCCTAGTGAAAATAAAGCAGTCGGAGAGTAATTATGTGGATAATATGGGGTATTAATACTGATTGTACTGTTAAAAGATTTATAGGCATTAAATGAGGAAAGGTCCCTGTAAGTAGGTTCTGCAAACTAGTTAAAAAATATCTTTCTGAGGAAGCCTGATTCTGGAATAGAAAGATATCCTGCACTCCTAAGTCATGGGATGGTCCTTCCCCATGTTTTACAAGCAAATTTGATTTAGCAATTAATTCAGGCCTCTTTCCTTCAGATCTAAGTAGCTTGGCATTTGCAGATAGCACCAGGTAGGAGTTTTCACAGTTGGGCTTAAAATATATGTTCGCTTTCATCCTGAAAATTCAAGGCTTAGTAGAAAACGAGAACATAAACCATACTGTCAGCATACAAGATGCATGCGTAAAAGGAACCTTTCAAAATTGTCTTGCAAATTCAAGTAATGCCAGCAAAGACTGCAGACAATTGCTGAGTACTATTTTAACCCGTGTTAGTGGTTACAAGTTACGGCTGACATAAGAAGGTACAATTCAGTGCTTTTGTTGCTGCACACCAACAGAAGATAATATGGTGAAGTTTCTTTCTGTGAAAGCCTAAATAATAAAGGAAACCATATCCATCACCTGCTGTAGGGTACAAATTGATACATGTAGAGTTTTGGGAGAGATTTACTCTCTCTTCGTAGTATTGCACTGCAGACAAGGAGTGCTATGGAATATTAGTTATTACACCATGAAGTATCCAGTACTGAAGCATCAAACACTGATCACTAAGAGAGGAAGAAAGCTGGAGAAAGCGGTTGAATGAGCTAATTGGAGTGAAAAGTCCTACTTGTGTGCCTGGAGCTTTTGCTTTGAATGTTTATAAAAGTTTTATACCTACCCTCATTGGATTTCATCAGTGATCAGGAGAATTACCATGAACAGTTTGAGCAAAAGGGAACCAAACTCTTTCAATAGCTGAGGCTCTCATCTCACATGCTTAAGATGTTTCCCAACTGTCCTCATCCAGATGTGGAAATTTTACATTAGCTTACGCTGCTTCTCAAGGCACTATCCTTAGAGAGCTTTTCCAGATTCTGCTGTTAGTCGCACTATAGTGGTGACTGCAGAAACATTTTCAGACACGATGTGACCATCTAATGGAAAAGGCAGAAAAATTACATCTGGGTTTAGATAGCAAAGTAAATGTTCAGTGCTGGTTGATCTTGGCATCATTGTTTATACGAAAGGAAAAGCTGACATTTTAATCTGGACTCTTTCCAAAATTAGATTCCAGTTTAGCGTCACCTGCCTTTAAAGTGTCCGGAAGATTAACAGACAATGTAAGGTGGTTGTGTGTTAGGAAATCCATCATCATTATTATCACATCTAAATATGCTACTGGAATTTGTCACTTTTATAAACTTTTAGAAAAAAAGTGCTTGAATACCTCATTGTTTGCTGTCACACTGAAAACTGCAAATTAAGGAAGCAGGAAAACTTTCTCTTGGAGACGATATAAGATGCCATGAATACCTGTAAATGGATGCAGAAAAAGTTTCTAATAGTGCTAAATTAGGTACCTCTATTACTAACCACTTCTTCAGTCACCTATCCTAAACCAAGAGTTAGGGAAACTGTACAGTGACCCAAGACAATAACTACCAGGTTAGTCTGGATGCTAAAGAGTCAAAGGTGCTCTTGGGGTGTTGCTTGTGTTTATTCTAGTGTTTGACAGCTCCCATAAAATTAAGTAGAAATCAGAATGGAAAAAAATAAGCAAGCAAAACAGAGGAACCATGCAAAAATGGTTGTGTTGCAAATTCCAAACACCTAGCAAAAACATGAAATAACTCAGAAATCATAAAAAGTGACATATTTTGATTTCAGAATACTATTGTGTTACTGTCTTGCCTGAGCCCAGTGCTTCTATCCTGAACCGATTTTAAGACTAGAAATGTCGACAAGAGATGTAGTACGGAGTCCGCATGGAGTTCATGAGCTTACTAAGGCATGAGGAATAGAGGAAAGGAAACAGATACTTTTGAAAGATGATGGTATCAGCTTTTCCACAATATTTCGTACTGACTGCTTATTTTATCGAATAAACCCCAGAAATTTCTAGGTGTTTTTTAATGAAAAATTCTATTTACCTGACAACATTTTTTTATTGTGGTTGTAAAACGACTATCTTGAGTTGTGTTATTCTGTCTATTTTATGCCTGCATCTTTATTTCTGTGATGAACACAGTACAGTTACTTCCTTAAAAACTCTACAGCTTTCTAGTAACTTGAATTCATTCATTACCACTGATGTCATGCTTAAGTATATGTTGGCTCAGGTAAAGAAGTTGTTTTCCCGAAGTGATAAATTACATGCAGGGGGGATGAAGCTAAATTCCATTGACACAAGGACAGGAGAAGTGTGTTAATATGCTATTAGAGCAGTTGCATGTGTTTGGAATAATGTGTCTGTTAGAGCTGTTTTTCTGTGCTTTCTACATCAAGGATGCATTTATTTGAGACATGTATTTTATGATCTAGTGGTCTTCATACCGCCATGCAATATAATATAATAACTAGGGAGAACTACAGCCAGCCTTCAGTATATCTCCTGTATGAGAATGTTTTGGAGTTTTTCTTTTTTTTGGTCCATTTTATATATTATGCAGTAAGCCACGGAAATGCAATAAATATTTTACCAAAATAAAGGATTATAAATAAATTAGCACTAAACATTTTTCCTTTAATTTTGTGTTGTAAGTAAAATATAATTTAATTATAGCAGACCCACTGGAATAAAACTGGAACCCGAGCAATTATTTAAATATAGCCTCAGAGTATAATATCATTTAGTACCAGACTCCCTGCTGGTGTTGTCTGGGGGCTTTTTTATAGTGAAACATTAAAAATAATAGCTAATTTGTAACATGCACATATACATATGAAACAAATTAATTTTAGAGAATTATTTTTACTGTATATCTTGCAACAGAGTGTGTGTGTGCATATTCATTTAAACACAGCTTACCATGAGTTTTTGAAAAACTAGGCTCAAATTCCACTTAATTTACAGGACTCCTAAAGTAAGAAGGCTTGCTGTTATCGTAAGCGTTTTAACCTGTGTCGCTGTCGCAAAAGGCAAGAGCTATGGACCTCCTAAAAACACTTCTTCTTCCTGGCAAAGATGAAAGTTTGGGTTGATCTGGCCTGTCCCAGGCCCAGTCACCTGGCATTTCTGTTGACCACGCTGCAGTTCAGTTTTGGCCAAATATATATTACAGGGCAGGGGAGCAGGTGTTAGGGGGAGGAGGGGTTTTGGTCCATGTCATGAAGCCACAGCATCCTGCAGCCTTCAGTTGCCTTTGACTCGTGAAGCGTCACTCCATTCCATCCCATGTTAGTCTTCTCTCCCAAAAAAATACTCACGAAAAAGGCCTATCTTTTTCAGAGCGCCAAATATCTCCTGCAGGGTTCTGCTACACATCTTCCAACTCCTTTGTCCAGAAAGGGGTAAAAAAGGGTCCATAACCGTAGAGATTCAGATCTAATGGTTCCATTTTCTGAGGTGCTGAGCAATTTCATCTTCATAAATTAATTTGGCAGCAGGATTTCAACAATTCTGGATGCCGGCCCATCAGATTTCAGAAGATTACAAGGAAAAAATGAGACAGAAATCAGCTTACCAAAATAGCTGGCCAACACCCCAAAAATATCCTTTGTTAAATTTTTCACTTTTTAGTCATATTGATCAAATGAATGTTGTAAGATAAAATCACAGTGCTTTTTGAAATAATAACTTAAAAGGTAAGCAGGCAGAACCCCCCCTGTCAGAATGAAGACAGATGCAAAATGAAATTGTCTGAAAATAGTTTAACAGAGGCATAGGAAGGTCTTGTTTTCCTAAAAAAATCTGATGACTGAAAAAAAAGAAATAATATTTTTTTTCTATTTTCATCAGATAGCATAAAAACAGCACTGAATTCAATGCCATAACATGATTACAACTCCATGAAGGGAACAGCAGATCACAGACCATGTCATTCAAAAACAAGAGTTACTCCACTTGCTGAGATCAGCACTTTTCACAAATAGAATAAAACAGTCCGATACTTAACAGTTCACCTATTCAAAAGATTTCTTTTTTCTAACTATTCTTTTTTTCTCTTTTGAAGGAAGGGATTTGGAACAATTGAGTTGGCTATTGCAAGCACAGCCCATACACTGTATTTATTTTTGACCCTGTATTCTTTCTTTTATATGAGACGAAATTTGTTTTCTTTGGGCTAGCATAAAATGAAAACACAATGGGAAGCATAAAATGAAAACATCACTGGCAAGGTGAAGGCTGGGCTGCCATGGACGATATAACTGGGCTTCTCCATCTTTAAATTCTAGCACACTGTGAGTTTTGTGATGAGCTGTTGGTTCAATTTTACAGGACTTTGGTGGGCAGTTTGTGAAACTTGGTTAAAAAGAACATACTGGGACTTACTGTATTATGATGGTTGGTTTTGTTATCATCATTTTTTGTTTAGAAAAATACTTCTTCAACACATAAAACATGCAACTAAAGGTGGTCATCATTAACACCTTAAAAATGTGTCTGTACGGATACAGCCTTGTAGCTTTCCGAAGTTCCACGTCTTTTCCAGGTGTCCGTCCGTGCTGAAGTGTTGATGGCCTGAGTCTGACATGGTGGAGATGGAAAGCCCTTGAAAACTTTAAAAAAAGAGCTGGAGCTGTTGTTTTTTGGGGATTTGCAAAAATATATAGTTACTACTTTCTGTGGGAATCAAGAATTTGGATTGTGCAAATGATTTACATTGGGGAAGCTTGGTTGTGTGGTTTGCATATGGGGAGAAAGCTCATTTGGGAGAATAAACTTAGAAAAAGTCTTCAGCTCTTTGGGCTTTATCAGCTACATGAAATGAGTCCTCAAGTCCAAGGGGAATTTTTTTGAAACAGTTAGAACAGGTAAAAAAATGACAAGTTCTGTTTGCCTTTATTCATTTTAAATTATTGAATTATGACTGTTACTGAAAGGAAATTATTGTGCTCGTGCCACCACTAAAAAGAAACATTCTGGAAAAGTAAGGAAATTACTGGAGGGAAAATATATAAAAATAAGTTAAAATTCTCTCCTCTTGACCCCTCAAACTGCACCTGCTGGATGACGACCTTCTTGGTATCCCAATTCATTGAGTGATAAATTGTGCAGAAGATCAAACTAATTAAGTAGCCCTTATTGTTAAAAGTGCTTTTTAAAAATGAAAAATTAAGTTGTATTTAGCACTCAACACCTACACACCAAAGTACATAACCCAGATGAGCTAATCTTTAAAACTGGCGTAGAAATGAGCTAATGTTTTTAGGGAATTGTATGCACAATATGGCAAGAGATCAATAACAATTGAAAAAAAAAAAAAAAGAACCATCTAAAACTACTCAGCTGCTAGCAATAAAGAAGTACCAAGTTACAAAATGCATTAACTGTTTCCCTGGCTTGTTTGTATCTTATGTTTTTTTGCAGTTTCATATTATAGGCTCATATCTTGGCACAGGCACGGAAATAGTGCTCAGTGTGGTGATATGTACCTTTACAGTTCATAGCAGCTATGCAAAAAGTACCCAATGTTATCTCTGTAGAATGATAAAAGGACATTTATAATACTGAACAGACTGGGAGCAAAACTCACAACCTATATCTGTGCTATACAGCACACACACGTATGCGTACTTACAAACACACACTCACGCACAGAATTTCAGTTTTAAAAGCATGAAGTTGGCCTCAGGAGCTAAGAAACTAAATTTGTGAGCTGTTAAATGTCAGAGCTGACCTCTGGGAGTTTGAGGAGGGATGATGTGGTGAAGGGCAGGCTTCAGGTCATGTTTTATACAAGAAGTTTAATTGTTCTGGCTAGGAAGCAAAAGTGACTCATTTACTTGAAGTGAGTCCCTATCTCCCAATGCAGATTTCGACTGGGGGAGGATACTGCTAGCAATAATATCTTTAAAAGAATTGGACTGGTTTACTTCAATATTTAACTACTTCCATTCAGATTCATTTGTTTTGGACACATAATTTGATAGTGTTCCAATGATAGCAAAAACCAGTGCTTTTGTCACCCTTTCTGAACCCGTGCAAGTCTTTTTGTTGTGTTTAAATCAGCTTTTTTTTTTTTTTTTAGCCAAAGAAAATTGTATGCTAGTGGGCCCTTTCTGAGCCTTTCATTGAAAAACGTAATAAACTATTTAACTGTGTAGATTGTAAAGTCATCATGACGCTGAGGTTGTGGTGTGGCTCTTTTCAGTTCCACTCTTGTCTCAGAAAGTTCCCACAACAGATGAAGCATGTGCATTTTGAGTTATAAGATGAATAATGAATGTAAATAAACAATAGATTTCACTTTTTTAAGTATCATCTGATTCATTAATGAAGGGCTCTCATTTTTCTGTTCAACATCTCTGCAGCTTTTCAACTTATATGTGCTTTTATTTATTGAGTTCTTGTTTCTTTGTTACCTGCCTTTTTCCAATCTCTAGTTCCAGTCACTTACAATTTTGCAAATGTGAATTGTAATATGGAAATTTGCCCTGGAAAATGTAAATATATTTTCTATTTATTTTCTGAACCACTTATAATTAAAACAATATAAAATAATTTAACATACACCTATTTGTAAGAAATTCCTGATGTTTCAAGCTGCTTTTTTCAGTCACAAAGTGTAAATATGTTAACACTGAAATATGACAATACATTTATCACTAAGACCCTGGCAGCGTACCATTGAAATCAATCTGAGTTTTACTGTTGAGAAAGGAAAATGCCCTAAGATCATGGCACCATACAAAACACTCCCCTTGTGCTAAGGAAGTCATATAATTTACATTTTCAAACCTGCATCTAAGGCTGTATTTCAAGCTGCATAGGAAATATTTCAGTTCTCCTCCACAGAAAATGTGACTTTACAGAGAAAATATTGAAGCCAAAAAATTGAAAACCTAAATATACTTATGCTGCAAACTGGATATTTTTGATCATGGTACATCATAGAGAAGCTGTCTAGAAAGGCCTTTCATCATAAGTCACCTAGTCCTAACAGAAGCAGGATTACCTGGCCTACGCTGAGCAAAATCCCTCCTCCCCAGCTCCAGAAGGTGCACTAATGCTCATAGGGCTTCATTATTTGATTAAGGACACTAGTCTCAGAGTTAGATGCTGGCATCCCTTTAATGAGGTTGATTTGCTGGCTGCCTTCAAGAAGAAGTCTCATGATTTCTGCTGGCTTAAGGTGAATTTCTTACTTCAGTAATAATACTGTCCCTGGCAAATGTAATGTTGACTTGGTTAAAAATTAAGAGGATTCTCTGAAAATAAGATTTACTGATGAGTAAGATGAATAATAATATATAAATAGAAGATTCATGAATGTATACAAAAACTCAGCCAAGCTGCAAAAGCTGCCCTGCAGCCAAACAGCTCTGAGGTTTGGAAGGCTGAGGTTTAGCGTTCTTTTTAGCTCACTAAGGACATAACTGGATATCAATCACAAATTTTTATCTTTTTTTCTCCACAGTTCAGGTATTGCAGGAAGTCTGAAAGCTGTTCTTGATGTGAGCCTAGGTAAATGTAAATGGTGTTTAATATATGAGGAACCTGGATGAAAGGAAACCAAGTATGCTATCAGTTAGAATAACATCTGTTCAAAACTTGCATGGAGATAAAGAGACTTCTTCTATTAGCTCCTCTTGTCTTGCGACTCTATTTGGTGAGTTCTGTTTGTGCCTGAGAACCCAAAGCATTTCATTTTGCTGCAGTTCTTTCTTACAAATATTTTCTTTGGTATCAATAAAGACCATGCAAGCCAAAAATCTGGACTGAAAGTCTGGATCGGGCTTAACAGCTCAGTGGACTAAGACCAAGGACTGTATTGGAAGATAGGAACATGAGATCGAATGAGGACCCTAGGTCTTTGAAAGCAGCCCTTTACAATTGCAAGAAACCATAGTATAGAATATGCTGAAGAAGATAATAAAGTTCTTTCCAGTTAAGCTTGCTGTTTGTACCACAATATTGGAAGGCTACATGAGCACATCTTTTTTGGAGTTATAATAATCTTTTCTCACTTTCAGCTTACATTTACTTATTCCCGCTCTAAAGCCACTTCCCTTTTTGCCATCACTGCCTTATGAAATCAACTGCTTTGCTTCTGCAAAAATGTTTATAGAGTGAAACCATATCTCCTCTCTGCTTTTGTTCTCTGAAGTTGAATTGCCAACTTATATTCCTTTTCCCTCATTCCCCTAACAAGACCATTTGCCTTTCTTTTGCAAACTATTTAGTTTAAATTAATCCCTTTTAAACATATGTGATCAAAACAGTAGTAAGCATTCTTAATGAGATTTCTGCAGAGTCAATAGTGATGCTTCATCTCCGTGTATGTTTAATTTCTACTTTTTTTTCTTTTTTTTTTTTTTTTTTTTTTTTTTTTTTTGCTTTTAGGGAGAATGCAAGGTTCGCTTTCGTTTCAAAGACCTTAGCCATTCAGTGATGTGGGATGCTAGGGTATAATGTAGGAAACCCAAACTGAAGCAGAATATAGCATCTGTTTAGAAGTTCCAGTTTAAAGGGCAGGTCCAGCTTGAATCATCCCCATTGTCAAACCATTAGAATGTGCAACCTCCAAATTTTGCTATAAAGTGAACCTAAGTCTCAAAGTAAAATTTAATACAGACTGCACACTTATTTAGCTTAATTCATATACAGAATAAGAACTCTTAAATCTTCCTTTCTTTTCATTCAACAGATTTATGAATGTAATCCAAGTGCTTGAAATATATAGTCTAAGATTTGATCTTGTAATGAAATGTGGAAACAGGTGGATTTCCCATTATTGCCATTTTAGTGTGAAATCTTAGCACAGATTAATCAGTGCTTTCTCTTCACCCACAGATTAAATCCTTCTAGAATGCAGGCAGTGTTTCAAAGTACAATTCAACCCTAAACTTTGCAATTTTCTGCTATGTACACTGCATCTAAACAGATGACTGAGTATCAAGCCCAATATAACTCTTTGTTTCTGTCATACAACAAAACTTTTTGATTGTTTCTGTTAAAGGATTTTTCACAAGAAGTTTTTAACCTTTCCTGTGGCAACATATCATTATTTCTCATGCAGAGCTGAATTCTTTCCTGACAGCTATAATGAACATTTCCTGATATACTAAAAGCACAAGCAGTAGTAGACCTGATTAGATAAGGAAATATGAATGTGCCCTCAAATGAGGGAGTAGGCTGCATTAGTTTTATTGCTTTATTTTTATTCTTCCAAAAATGAAACATCTTCCTGACCTCCTTGTGCCAGTCAAATTCAGCATTTGAAAAAAAGAGTTCAAGCAAAACTAAATGCTTTATTTAGAAAAATCTTATCATGAAGAGATACATTTAGTGCATATAGAGATAATTTTTTGCATAGTGTACAATTAAATTTTGGATCCCCTTACCACCTAACATTGTAAAGGCTTAAAGATTAAAGGGCATTCTTAAAGAGAGGATAAGTCCGTTACTAAAAGTTAAAAACAATGCAGTCTCCAATTCAGTGGTTTGCTAAGCCACGTGTTGCCACAGGATGAGAACATATTTTAGAAAAAACATAAATATCCATGACTTTTACCACCACTGTCAAAGATGCATTACACAGCGAAATTTCTGACTTGATCTAGGGTGGCTATTCTTACAATCTTATGCGGACTTAGGCTATCAGACTCAAGAACAAAGTGGGAGGTGGTAAGGAAGAGCTTATCAAAGTTCTAATGTGCTTATGAGAAACTAACTACAGACACAGCTTTTGAGATTTTGAGCAGGACAAGAAGAACCAGGGGGTACTTTTGCATCTAATTTATACAGATATCACATGGCGCTTTTGGTTCTGCGGATGTCTGCCAGCATTCTGAGAAAAGGATAACATACACATTTATCTCCTTGCTGCACAGATGTGTCTTCCCAAGAATTGTTAGAAATTCTAGTAGAGATACACCCTGGAAATGTTAATCCACAAGAGAAAACAGTGGGCAGTGATGACAGATAGACTTGCACTAGATAGTAATAAAATTGCAGGAGTCTAACTGTACTCCTTTTGAACGAAGGAAAATCAAGGCCGGTACAGCGTTTTGGCCAGATGAATGCTTCAAAAATTCAGTGTTTATTTAGACTTCTACAATATGGAGGTAGAAATTACAAGTGAACAACCTCTCCAGTGATATTTACCAGACAGTCTGTTTTCGGTTTTACCAAAAATAGAAGATGAACATTTTTTCATATATTACTTGAGCACTGCATCAACCAGCCTGAACAAAAAACTGTGCAAATGGCTAAAGAAATAAAAAGTGATGACTTTTTAATTAATTTCTGGTTTACTTAGGATTCTACTGTCCGTAACATAGCTGTAGGTCCCTGAGTGGAGGGCAGGCTAAGAGGTGAAGGTTATGCTGCAAAAGGCAACAACTTCGGCATTTGCTGGAAAATATCTTGGCAGCTGGCAAGCCCAAAGCAGTGTGTGGCGTGGTGGCCAGAGAGTATCCAGGAGTGACTGGATGAGACACAATTTCAGCAAGTCTTTCCCTTACTCTTCCTTAGAAAAATTTCTGTGTAGCTCCAAAAAGAAGCTAAAGCTGCCTTGGAGTTGGTCCTCACTAAAGATAGACTGAAATAGAAGTATCTTTATACATTACAGGTCTATCTTTTACCAGGGCTAAAATGGTATTCATATTGGTCTTGAACCACAACAGAAATGTAGTTTGAGTTTTGGGTGAAGGACTTAGGTTAGTTTTTATTTGACACAAATAGTTTCACCAAGCTTTAGATTTCAGACAGGTCAAACTAGTGCTAGCAGTTCTGCTATAAGGCTGTCCTACTCAATTTGATTTTACAGTCTATTGAAAGATATGCAACAGCTAGCTACTGAATTTGGGTATGCAGATTCAGAATGGCCTTTACAAAGTGCTCAACAGAATTTAATATACTAGCACAGGAAACAAGGTTTCATAGGAATTCAACATTCAATGTAAAATACAATATATTCCAGTCAGTTGATAATTCGCTTTATGTTGCTGGGGAAGGGGTGTTGAGGATTTGTTTTAAATGTCCTTCCCCCAGCATTGCTCCACAATGTAGCTTTTCATAAGGATGTAGTGAGCCATCTAAAGCATGCTTTATATGAGGTGTTTGGAAATGCATTTGCAATAATGAATGGGTAGTGGAAATTCATCAAGTCATACAGAGGCAGATACAGTGAGGGAATGAATTAACAATAATAATAGCATCTGATTCCCCGGGTTATTTTCATTCTAAAATAAACTAACGTATGTACAATTCCTGCCACTTTCATTTTTAAACATGAAAGTGTTTTTCCCTTTTGGGTGCAGACAAACAAAAACCAAGAATGTTCTTAAGAGGTAATATTTTTAGGAAGAAGTTTTACAAATGAAATTACAGCAAGGCATTGTAGCTTAGGTTGCACGTGGGTAAACACGTGCTTTCACACCAAGGGAGAAGTTTAGCTTGGCAGCTGGGACTGAGAAGCATGACTCCGATCTCACTTAAAGCCAAAACTGCAGAAACCCAAGCCATTTCCAAAAATAACATCAAAATTAGAGCCTTGAACCTCCTCAGACTGGTCATGCTGAGAATGATGATGCTGGGGACCAACAAAGCTACCGAGTCCCCTACAGAAATATTTTTGCGTGCTAATTTTGTGTTTCAGCCATGGATAAAGAAAGATATTTCGAGAATTGAATAAAAGTATAAATCAAATTAATTCTAGGATTTTTTTTTGCTATTTAAAAATGATTTTGAAATTTTGGGGTGATTTTTGAGACTCCTGCCAGACTAATACACAAGACAGTCCTCCAAGAGACATTAACAGGGGAAGCAGATTAGAGTAGATCCAACTTGCCTTCTTGCAAGTTAGTAAACAGTACTTAAATACTTATGAAGTCTGATTAATACACTATCTCAATGTCCCACTGCATTCCGGTGAATTTTCTTTGCAAAATCTATCCCCTGTTAGGAAGGTGGAGAATTGTTTTCATCTCTATTTTAAAGGTGGAGCTCCTGTAGCCTATAAAAAATCTTTACTGAGCAAGAGTGAGAAATCTAATTTTTGGAAGGATCCTAGGCTCTGGTCCCTTCTCAACAGATCAAATACACAGACAGTGCTGGGATAGGGATCTGGAATTTATATTTCCTTCAGTCCAGCCTAGAGTATGATCTGGTGGGAGATATTCTCCTGAGTGATGGGAAATTTCCACAAGTGAATCCGCTGCTATGGAGAAGCTTATGGTTCAGTTCTCTGACTTCCAAGCTGAGTACTCTACGAAAACAGAGTAAACTTAGGAGTAGGCATTACTGATGCTCTTGGTGTTTTCTAAGTCTTGCATCAAGAAGCCTTTATGTCAAGAGATATACTTCGTGAATCTCAACAAGGCTGAGTAGAGAGGCAGGTACTGAGATGGCCAGTTCAGCCAGGAAGATTTTGTAGAGGTAAAACTCCGTGTGCTTAGGTAATGCAACTTGCATAAAACACAGGTATCTTGGTGATGCTTTAGAACTCCTTCTTACACAAAATTTCAGCCCTTACTTGAGATGTAGCAGCTTAAGCAGGAAATCTGTGGTGAAATGGAGAACGGAACATCTGTCTGAGTCCAAGTGAAGGCCTTAGCGTTGCTATTTTTCCTCTAGACATAATTGCACTCTCTCAAAGACCAGCCATGACAAGGGGATAGGCAGCATCATTGGCAGGTTCCTTCACCCCAATGGCAGAAAAGGTACCTTGACAATGCTCCCTTGCACGGCGAGGGACAGTGAGGGCCTCTGAAGGACACCGTGATGGATCCATCATAACCTGCTGTCTGTTCCACAGAAGGAAGCAAAGCTGCAACACCATTTGAAAGAGGGATTTCACATTAACTCCTACCCAGGCTAGGTAGGAGATAACTAGACTAGAGAGTCCCATCATAGCCCAGTTCTTCCTGTGGGCTGTGCGCAAATAGCACTAGCTAGCACAATATTATTTAACCTTTAGTGTATTTACTTGGTGGCAGAATAAATTTTGTTTTTCACATATACAGAGATTCTGATGGGAAAAACAATGTATTTCACACTACCCTTTGCAGTTCCTGAGCAGTGTAATAAAGCGGAATGACTGATAACACATTCCCTCATTCCCTGTGCTTTCTTATGGAGTTCTACATAAAACTATCCTCAGTATTTTGAGAAGAAAGTTCTGAAAATCAGCACTGGTGTTTATGAAACTCCAGACCCCGCCCAAGAGTCCCCTGACACAAATGTTCTTCCTAACAGAAGGAACTGTTTCCTATAGCTCTTTTAACTCCTTAGAGCCTTTCCCTACAGCTCTTTTGTACGCATTTTCCATCTGAATAGACTTTATTTAAGCTTTGGACTCTTAGGTAACTATTTATTTATTCCATCAGAAAGTCACAAAACGGTCCCCGGAAACTCAGAAGCAAGCCTGATGATCTTACACAGGAGGTTTTTGTCTGGACAAAAATGGAAAGATTTAGGGACTGTTTTCAAGCTTCTCCAGTGCTTTGTGGTTATGTGACCAGTTATCAATATTCCTCTTTCTGCTAGGAACTGTTTGGTTGCCCTGTGCTCTGTTATTGCTTTCCAACGCTTCAGCACACAGAGAACAACAACTGTTTATTCATCATTAGCAAAAGTTGTTTAGAATGCTCCCTAGCCGTGTCCTGCTGGTAAATGCACTACTGGATTTAACAAGGCTGCTCATGTACTTAAAGTTATTCACATGCTTACATACTTTGTTGAATCAGGGCTTAAGTGAACTGCCTAAAATCACTCTAGAAGTCTTAGAAGCCAGAACTCCTGACTCCTAGTTCTGTGCATTAACCACAAGATTATCTTTCCCCTCCTGGGAGGCTCAGACACAGTGCATTGCAAAATGACCACTACTGAATGACGGATGAATGAAATGGTACACACAAAAATAACTATGATCAGAAGTTTTCCCTCAAACTAAACATTGGTACAGACCCATCCGAAGTTTCCATTTGAACATTTCCATTGCTTAAAAAATTTATTTTCCATGTTCATGTGCATCTCAATTCTGGCCCAAACCAGAAGGTGAAGTGCCAAAACACTGTACGAAAGGATATTTTTGTGGTCTAAGTGCAAGCATTCAGTGCTGAAAATCTCGCACAAAGCTTGTTCTCACAAAGTCTGCAGCCAAGTCTTGAAGATTTCAAGTGCTTAGATAGTACAAGGCCAGATCCTTGACTTCAATGGAAATATACCTCTTCAGGCCAGCTGAAACTCTGGCCCTAAGACATATTCAGTGTCCTTCCATTTCTAAGTAGCAATAGCTATTATACTACCTAAGCGTATGAAGCACCTGGTGAATAATTCCAAAGCCTGTGTACCTCCTCAGACCTTTATCTTAGCCTGGATGGCAGCACTGACTCAGAAAAGATAAAAAAAAGTGAAACCTCAGGGTCTCATCCTGCAAAGTGATGAAGTCAGATAGAAAACTGAGCAATTTTCTCTACAGGATTGCTTAAAAATGGTCGGGCAAATTACGGCCTGCCTTATGTAGTGTTGGTGGTAAGTTTTTAAATGAGCATGCATACAAATAGGCATTTCATCAAATGAACAATCTTCTCTACCTTGCCCTCCCCGAATACACACAAAAACATAAAACACCCAGCTTGGATGAGCTGGCAGCTTCCCTTGCAAACTGGCAGGCAATATCAGTGAGCTATGTGTGGTTAGAGCAGAGGTAAGTATGGCCTGTTTTGGTGGTGACACTGAGGAGAGCATTGGCAGTGTGCAAGAAGGCTGCAGGCAGAATGCTTGTGTTTTTTTGGCATCTTTGAGATGATAGTTTCTTTTTATCTGTGCTCTGCCCTGATCCATAACAGCAACATACACAGGATGGGGCTGGCAAACTGGTGCAATAATTGTGAGATGAATAATATGTTTTCTTCTGGACCTGTAATAAGTTGGTAGTGGTGGAGTTAGCTGTTAGCAAAGGTACTAACAGGCTGCACAAACACACACACACACACACACACACACACACACACGGGTAGTGTCCCAGGGTTGATTCAGAGCTAAGGACCTTCCATGCAATTGCATAGCAAGCATGTCTTGTAAATGTACCCAGGGTCATTATTCTTTTCCTTGTTTCAAGTGAAATGAAAATAAAGCACCTTCTGCTACAAACATGAATTTTATTGCCTAAAATTGCTAGGCTTAGGAGGTGAAAGATAGACTGGCTTTCTAAAGCCACCCAAAGTGGATTCTGGCTACACCCTTACATTTACAGAAGCAGCTTGGCACCCACCAAGTAGAAATCATAGGCATGCAGAAGGGAGCTGGTCTTAATGCTGCAAATGTGTTTATACTGGAACACAAAATAAATAGAGAATAATGTGTCTTGTGTGTGCTGAGCAAGCCTATGACACCAACAAATTGAGCTGTTTTGGAAAATGCTGCCTAGGGAAACTTTAGCACTAAGCTTGAAAAGAGTAGAGCCAGAAGTGAAGGGGAAAAAAAAAAAAAAAGACTTATTTCAGATCTGTGCAAATGCTGTAGGAAAACCCTAAATTAAACAGTTTGGCTTTGGGCAACACACAAATCTTCACTGCTTTGTAGCTCATTAAAATGACTGGGGTTCCCAAGAAATACAAAAAATCGTCAAGCCCTTAACAAACACACATCTTGTTCAACAAGAGCAGAAAAGTTTTGTGCATTTTATAGAGGCTAAGTCTGAGCTATTTAGGGAGGTATAATAACCTGGAACTAAAACTGTAGTCAGAAAGATTGTCTGAAACAAACACCCACAACTGGCTCCCTTATTAATTCTGAGTCTTGTTTGCAGATTTAAGAAAGGAGTGAAAGGAGTTGTGTTTCTAGTTTCTGTAAAATGATTGATTTTGATGATAAGGAAAGCAAAGCATTGATTGGGAACCCTACCAAAGTTAAATTGGTCATAATACAGAATCTGCACAAGGGTCCTTTGTCCTTTTCTAGCAATGACTGTATTGCAGTTCCATAGTCCCATAAAGCCATGGCGAGCACATAGAGTAACCAAAGAAAAATGTATGTTCTTTTTTTTTTGACAAATATATAGTGGATGAAATAAAGCAGCTATTAAAACCATTTTTATTAAGGAACTGAGAAAGCTCTTGTTTGTTTGATATCATGCAATATGAACACATACATACAATAAACTCAGGGAGTTAGAAGAAGTGTTCTGATAAACTCAAGGAATATTTCGATGCTTTGCACAATGTCTCCACACCTCCTAAATCCCCTAAAAATGGGGTTCTTCCGATAGTCAGGCTTTTCATGGCATTTCTACTAATTTCTTTCTTCAGGCTACGATAGCGCAAGAAGATTGTACTCTATTGCATTAAACACTGCTCTGCTCTTGGGATCAGTCTCTGGAGACAAACACTGAAACTTGTGGGAAGAAATGAATGTGACAGGAAAGAATCTGGTAAATCCCCGTGCAGCATACCATTAGAAAGGCTAAGAGGAAACATATCCATAGTCCTGTCAATGAGCCATGACAACTATTATGTACCAAAACTTACTGTGCAGAGGAGCATTTCCAGGTGCAGGTTTTAAGGCTGAATCTTCCTCCTGCATTCCCAGGAATTCTAGGAGGGATTGTGCAACCAGGTAGTGGTCCCATTCCAGGGTTAACCTAAATGCCTGATGTAGCGCTACTTTCACAGCTCCTGTTGGGATCAGGTAGCTGGAGACCACTAATACATGTCAGCATTTTCCTAATCTACAGGAAGTGTGTTTGTACTTGCAAATCAGGGTTTACAAATAAAGCTCTATATTACACCTTGAAGAAGTGAGCCTGTGGTTTGTAATTGCTGTCAGCATCATTGGCATTTAAATAACTTAGCGACCAGTAACACATAGAATAAACCTTGATATTCTGTGTACCAACATTCTAAAATATCCAAAATGCCATTTTATTAAATACTATTATATTTTATATGTACTATAATATACATGCACTCTATGTTAATATATGCTATTTTATATATATATTGTGTTTTATACTATTATGTTTATTACTTTACTATTACATTCAAAATACATTGGTGCTGGTTAAGATTTTCCCCTCCATTGCAGCTTTGTGAACAGAGGAAATCACTGAAGGAAGTCCCCATTCCTCTGATCAAAGAAAATTCCCACCAATTACATTCTTAAGTATACATGCAGATGTTCATATGGGTAGTGGCGAAGACAATGAATCATCTCATCATCAGATTTTATATAGCTGGTGGCAGGAAGAACTAGCTGGCATCTTTAATCATATCTCAATTTGGTTAAAACTACACTTTTATTCCACATATCCTATGATTAGATCTATATTCTAGATGCATGGTAGACTTTTAACATGAACATTTTCTGAATTTTATTTATTTTATTGTACCTCAGCATATATTCTTGTCGTATTTCCTCTATCTTTTATAGTTCTTGCTTCTTCCCAACTTTTAGTTCTGTTTTTTGCTTATCACTTTTATACCCTTTCATCTTTACCCACTCTGAGAGTCAAGATCTTTTAAACGTCTATTTTTGCTTCCTGTGCCTGTCTTAGCATCGTGCATCATTTCTAAAAAAAGACAAGAGAAGAAGAGTTTTTGAATAGAAATAGACGATAAGGACTCTGGTGATGATTATTAATTATTAATTAATTGCTTTGGTCCAAATTTCTGGGTGACTTAAACTTCTCTTCCTGATTTGTAAAATAAGAGCTATCCTTTCTTTTTGGTGTTTTCCATCCTGTGTAGTACTTAGTAGGTACTGAAGCATGCAGACCGTCTGTGGATCTGCAAAACCTCAATCTGTTTTGGCCTTCCTGTATTGCCCAGAACTCGTGTACTCATCCAAAAGAGCAGGAAACATACATTACTTCATAGAAACAGATAATTCTATACTGTAACATGGGATAGCTCCTTAGTCAGATAATGCCTCCAGGATTTCTGAGAATGTCATACCTATTAAAACAATGCTTGTTTTTCCTCTAAACAAACAGACCCTTCTGTCCCTTGTACCAGGTACGAGAAGGCAAAAACAGAAACCTCTGAACTGAAAAAAAAATGCTAAGAACAATTTTTCCCCAATGCTTCATTATACTTTCTGTTTTTCATCAGCCTCTTTCCTGCCCTCTCAAAATTCCCTGTGTTTTCGTGTGTTCCTGTTAATGGTACTCGTAGAAAATCTTGTTCAGTGTCTATTTAGAGATTCTTACAGCTTTCTTGTTTCTCATTAAGTTAAACTTTTCATACTCCCCATCAAAACATAATTTTCTAGAAGAACTTATTTTAACAAGGAACTACTATAACAAAACCACAGGGCCTGCCATTTTCTCTTAGGCTATATTTTATTTTTTGCTAGTTTCTTTTCTTTCTCTAAACATTATTAGGAGGCAAACTGTTTCCTAGAAAATACTACTTTTTCCTTCTGAGTGGAAAACACTTTCACATGCCAAAGCTTCCAGCCCCCTCAGATATTATTCTGGTTGTAAGCAACAACAATGACTTGCAATTTTTTTAAAAAAAAGGTAAGTACCATAAATATAAGAGAAAGTAGAATAATTCCTAAGACACAGACTGAACATCAATCTTGTTTTCTCTCCCTGCTCAGCTCACATGGCTCCAGCTGCTATGTTTGCAACTACCCAAAGATGTCTTAACAGCTTGATTTAGGCTTTGGGGTCTCACATATTTCCTAGCTCATTGTCCCAATGAGCTTCACCTGCTTTGAGCATGAGAAAGAGTGAGTCAATATTTGGATCCTTTATATTGTCATGTGAATAATATGATTCAACTCTTCAGACTTAGTGATTAAAGACAGTAAACTGAAAACTGGACTTTTGGTGAACTTTTGTATCATATGCCATGAAAGGCCTTTAGATAAATAACTGAAGAAATGCTTTTGAAGATACTGAGAAATTGATAAAGAAAAGAGAAGTTTTGTTCTATTTTGTCCATTCATTTCCAGGGGACTTGAATATTATCAGGCCGATAGTTATCATCGGGAATATAATTCCCCTTTTATTATCCTGAGCGCAATCATTACAGAGACAGGCTTCCCCTACTTGTCTCACCAGTGCCCTGCCTCTTGGAGGCAAGATAATCTATGTTGATAAAAAACACAGTCCCTGCTGAGAGCAGCTGCCTACAAAAATGAATTGGAAGTGTATATCTAATCGAGTCCTAAAGAAAAAAAAAACACACAATCACAAAGGATACCCATAGAAAATGTGACATCATCATTTCTATTCAAATCTTTAGAATCTTTAGAAGACAAAGAGAATGGCTAAAACATATAAGCCAAACTTCATACTCTTCTAACCTCTACAGGCATTATATCTTGCCTGGCTCTGTGCATCTGAATGTCAACCAGGGGTGCATCAAGTATTACGGCTCATATCTAACGTGTAAGATTTGTTCTCTGCTCCTCAGGTACAAAAATAGGTGAGCATGGCATGTACACTCAGGAAGGATGAGACACAGAGTAAAAGGTATCAATCTCCCAAACTCTAGTCCAGTATTATATTCCTCATCCAGGCTGCGGTTTACAATGTGATAAATGACCACAGACAAGTAGAAATGTGCAATGCCTCACTTCTTCCCAAGCAATTGCCATATTCCTGCTCCTACCCATTGCAAATGGGAGTGGAAGAGTTTTACATAAAGAGTTTTGCTCCTCACATAAACTATAGACTAAGAGCATGCCTAGAGCCAGCTGCTACAAGGTGGTAGAGTTGTGCCTTTTCATATCCCAGTCTACCTCCTGGGGAGCCATTGGGGCAGTTGCTATCATTACTCTTCAGCTACCCTGAGTTTTCCTGGCAGGACTCGTGTAGCCCAGGCTGGAAATCTTTCAGCTGCCACAGGTTTTTATGACAGGGAGAAACTCAGCTAGATCCTCAGACTTCAGGCTGAATGTGCAAAGCTGATCAGGGAGAAGGGAACAAACTAGGCATGATATGAAAGTCATGGATGGACAATAAAAATCCCTCCTCCCCTTGCTCCATTTTGTTGTTGTTATTAAAGACACTTTGCACAGTATAACCATCTTCAAAGTAAGGACTGTGGGCTCAGGCCTTAAATCTAATCATAAAAGCCACCTGGTGCCTGAAATGGTTAATAGCTCAGTGCATCCATGAGAAACAGATGCTTCTTTTAAAAAAACAGGGATGTGGAGAGTGAAAAGATTTATAGTGTTTAAGTCAATAAGTGAAGAAAAAATCTGCAATGTTTTGAGTGTAGTCTGCTAAAACCGTAAGCTTTCCCTTTAGAGCATCTGCATTCTCTCCTTAATCCATATGGACAAGCTAACATTAATTCCAGGTTGAGCCTAACTGTGGCACAGCTTTTCAGGCAATACCATAGGCGTTAATTATGCTTCATGCTGCTCAGGGCATAAAAAAGGTGCTCCCCCTTATGCAAGAGTCTGTATTTTCCCAATGCAAACACAAGTATCAAGCATGAAGCTTGGTACTTACATTTAGGTTCACAAATTCTTATTTAGCTTTCTGAAAGTAAGTGGCTCGAACTGCTTAGCACCCACAAGCTCAAGCAAAGCCAGAAGAATAGCCTAATGTTCAACAGCCTTGAAAGTAAAAATACTTTTGTTTTAATTGTTAAATACGGGTCAAAGGGCCACAGTGGGGACTCAGCTTTGAAAAAAAGTATAGACAGTTATTTTTGCTCAAGCAAGACAAATTCCGACTTATGACAACTCAGGAACCTGGATACAATATATGCTTTCACACCTGGCATATTAAAACGGATTTTGACAATTATCAGTCCCAAAAATGATTTTTTTTATTAAAACAGCAGTCTGATTAAAGATCCTCAAAACCCAGAAAGAGTGTTGTCAGCTCTTTTTATAATGAATACAAGCTCAAAAGTAACTATAGTCAGTTGTATTCAGTGCATATGAAACCAGTATAGAGCACAGTAGAATAAAAGTGCCCCTTGCCAGGTTTCCTTCTTTATGCTGAATGTTTTTTATTAATGTCCGATTACATGTGTCTTCACTGTGGAGCCATAAAACCTTCACTAATCAATAACCAGTTCCCAAAGCAGGCCTATGTATTGTATCATTTGCCAAGCAAATTTTAGATAAAAGTAATATGTAAATTCAGGACTTCTGAGAGAGAGGGGGAAAAGGACAGAAAGAGGGGAAGGCAGGCAGGCAGGGAGGAAAGGAAGGAAGGGAGGCGAGAAGAGAAAGACAAAGAAAAAAAAGAAAAAAGAATTCAAAGGAAAGAAGGAGAGAAAAGGGAAGGAGGAGAGAAGGTAAGAAGGAAGGAAAGAAAGAAAAAAGGAGAGGGAAGGAGAAAAAGAAAGGAAGAAAATTTAGTCAATTAGACTGAACACATGGACTGTATTGTTTACTGTCTTTGTGAAAAAGAATATCATTTAATCATTCATTTTTAGAGGGCTTACCAGCACTGGATGTGTATATATCCCAATGTTCTTAAGATTGAATCAGTCCTCTGATGGACTGTAGAATATCACCCTCTTTTCCTCACACTTTTGAAAAAGTACAAGAATGATTTACCACCTGTAAAGGAAGGATGATGTGAAATAAGTCTTTCCACAAACAGGAGAGAGAAACTGAGATCTCTGAAAGAGTTAGGGCACCTAAAAATCAGGCAGGGGGGTCCTAAATATTGCAATAGCCCCTTCATTGCAAAACGTGCATGAGAAAAACTTAATCAGCTATGGAGAAAATTTGCAGCAGCACTACACAACAGATACTCAGATGTGTGGGGTACAGGCACTCAGGAAGGAATCAGATTAACTTTGATGTCTTAATTTCTTCAGTAAGACCCTAAACTTAAAAGGAGTACTATTACATTTTAAATCTAAAGCATGCACTCTTGAAAATTACATTGTCCATTAAGTCTGGGTTTTTTGGAAACAGAAAGAAACAGAACAGAAAGAAAACTTAGAAACATGTTGAAACCCAAAGGAATAGCTCAGTCCCTCGAGTTCACTACCAGATGAAACACAGGAAATTACAGAGATGTAAACAACTCTTTCAGCCAGGTTTACCTCTACTTTTCCCTTTTCCTTTCTATGTTTCAGTCAGTAGTTTAATCTCATAAAAAATAAGTATTTTCTTGGATTTTCTTAGTAATCATTTCACTTCACTAATACCGCATCCAATTACCATAGGGTTTATCATTTACCTTAATAAACAGAAATGAGAACTGAAAGGCTATGATATTCTGGAGCTGGTGAAACAACAAGCATTCATATCATTCACTATTATATCCTGGCAGTTGTTTTATCACCATCTTGATGGATTTGTTTTCCTCCGTCTAGGGTACAAACTGAATTTCATCATGTGTTGGCTACTGATATAGTAGTGAAATAGGGAATTTTTTAGCCTTGAGGCTTTGTTATCTGCTTCTTTGTGTATTCTAAAGAGCCAGAGTCCTTAAAAACAGCACTGCAAATGTTCAGCTAGAAAATGCCCTTTTGTACCCTTTGTAGATTATAGTCCTTCCATACAATGAATTCGGTCAACTTTCTTCCTGTTTCGCAGTCAGTTAAATTTAGAGCTATTGTCTCCATCTATTAATGAGATAGAACATCTAAGAAAGTCAATGAGTAGTTACAAAACTGGCACCTACCATATCTGCAAAATTCTCTCTGAAACTGGCATTACCGTCTAAAAACAGAGAAGTTATGTATATTATTTTGCAGAATACTGCTTTGTAAAGAGTCCTTCTCTTCAGGCATTAATGGAATATTGGGACATTACCCTGTATGATACAAATAATAAAAGGATTATATGAAATATTAGCAGAGTGGGCCCAGAGTGGAGGCTGAAAAGGATACATTTACTGAGTTCCTTGAAAAAGCTACTTCAAAAATTATTGCTATTTTTGCTATTCTTCTCTCTTCATGCCTGGCTTCTTAAGTAATCCATTCTGGAGCCAGCACTACATGGCAAGTTATGGCCTAAAAGCTAAGAAAAATAAGGGAAAATATTTTCATTCTCTTCAAGGCCAGCATACTTGAGAAGACTTTTTACTGAAAGTTCAGGATGGGTTTTTCAGATATTGATCCCTCTCTTTATCCCGTTCCTTCCTGTCCTACTATTTCTCCTTACAAGCTGCAAAGTATTATAAATCTTAGAGAACTATATTGTTTCTTTAATTGATCCCACCCTGATGAACCCATCCTTCAGCCACCATTTTTTTTTCCAGTGCCGAGTAATATTCTAGAACATGCATACTGCTTGGTGGTTATATAGGTGGTCAAACTACTAGGTTGCTTTTAAAGTTAAGAGGCTGCAGGGTCAAGAGAAACCATCTTACTTTCCTTCTTATCCCTATGTTATGATTAGTAAAAAGAATGAAATACCACAACATGTTCATTCAATGGTATTAGTGATAGCATTATTACTTCTGTTTTTACTACTAAAAAAGTAAAACATAAGCTGCTCAGAATTCCCATTTCATTTCACTGGCCTTTCTTAACCATTGCTGACTAAATCTCCAAATCTTAAAATTTGGCCTCTTTGTTATAGTAACAAATGAGTATAATCGTTAATGCAACATGATAATTTATACTGGAAATTTTAGCAAAAGCACCAAACATTTCATTCATCTATCAAACAACAACCTACCACATCAAAACACTGAAAACCTGTGTTTCAGTGCAACAGATTACACACAAAGGGAAACTCACCTTTAGTCTGAAGCATTCAAAATGAAACATTTTCAAAAAGTATCTAAAAATCTCTTGTAGAAAGAAAATGGTAATATAACTTCTCTGCTTCTGAAGATGCTCAAAACACAGGATTGGAAAGACAAACTTAGGGACTACTAAAAACTAACACATACAGAAACTCTTTCTTTTCTCTAGCACACTGGACATCATTTATAATAAAAGCCAGGTACATAAAATGTTTGGCTAAGCTATTGCAATGTTGACTCTTCATTGCTCTCTCACTGGCTATAAAGTGCAAAATAAGCCCCTTTTGCTTTGTTAAACCCTGAAAAAGCTGCTTGGCCTGCTGAGTTTCTTTGCTTCCAAAATAATCCTTGCACTTTCCATTTTGCTTTCTGGAGCAACAGAATTTTACTGATAAAAATCTCTGTCGAAAACAAACACCCAAGATGCAATATGAATATTTTTCAAAAATAATACTTAACCATGCATGTGCAGATTCAAGCAAATAGTGCTGTTTGCTTGTCCATGAAAGGAACAAAAATATTCTCAGGAGACTTTGTCTGTCTGGCAACAGCTACCCAGTCCATCTCATGTTTCTAATATTTGTCACTTGTCCAGAAAATAAAAATATTCCAAATATTCTAAATATGTTAAAATACTAAAAAAAGTAAAAGGAAAATCTGATCTGTCTGTGAGAAAATAAGACTGTGTGAACTAAAATATGACTCTACAAAATAGTGATCAAAAAAAAAATAAAGAATGGAATATTTCATTACTTGCAGAAGTCAGGATAGAGATGATTAATGATCAGTGCATAAAGATTAAGAAAGCAGTAAAAAGGACAAGATGGCCCAGGGTATTGGTAATGTGGTACTGTGCCTTTTTGGTTTCAATTTCAGCTTTTCGGTTGCTGTTACCAGTGAATCCCTCATGCTTTAAAACTGGCTTTTATGTTTTAAATCTAAGTTCTCCTGCCAAGTGGCAGATTGCCTGAAAAGTCAATAAAAGTGGGGGTCTGGTTCACCACTGCATCAATCCAGTGTCATGCTAGTGGAGCTCAATTGACTTCAAGTGGTGTGCTGGAGCACCAGGACCCAGGAGGGCCGTACTCAATAACACACGCACTTGCTTGCAAAATGAGTTCCCTTAATTATAAACAGGGATGCAGCATTGCCAGACCTTGAGATTTTATCACGGATCTCACAACATTTGATGCTTTTCTTAGAGCTCTATCTTTTCAAATCTTATGATTAAAAGAGAACCTCAGTTTTCATTTAAAAGGTAGGTTTTTAGAAGGGCTTGCTCATACTGTATGGAAAAGCTTCAAACTCATGTATACATTCGAGACTCAGAAAAGGGCAGGGAGATTAAAAACAAACCCCAATGAATACTGCTATTATTTTTATTATTATTATTGTTATTGAAGCTTTCTTTAAGCTACTCTTCCTCCTCTTTTAAGGGTCTGACCCCTCCTGTTTATAGCTGGCAACGTCCAGGCCATTGCTAATATGCTGGTTGCCTGGTCAGCTCAGTGGTTATCTCTGCTGACTAGAATTCATTTCACATCATGCTACAGTGTATGAAATGTCTTCTGAAAAAGAAAAAAGGTGAAGATCACAAGCACCAAAACAAGCAGGATTCCTTGCAGAGATTCCCCCGCCAGCTATGTCGAGTACCCTCGCAGAGGGGACGATTGGCCTACATTTTTCTTGAAAATCATTCATGTTTCCCATTAATATTAATGGGTGTTTACATGCATTTGTAACACTGAGAGTAGGCCTCCTACTACACATCCTTAACGTTTTAAAAAAATGAAATAAAAATCAAACCGAACATTATACACCAGACAGCACTGTTACGAGCAGCAATATGTTACACTAGATTCTGTTGCGCAACCAGCTGCACCTTTCATAAGATTTGTGTAGCATTCCCTGGCTAACTACCATCCTTGCATTATTCAGAAAAGACATTTGAAAAAAAAAAAAAATGATATGGGAAATCTGCATTTGACCTCGTGCTCTTGCTTCATGTCAGTAATTTCAACCACATCTGCTCTTGCACTGTGAAAATGTTGGCGTATTTCACTGAGCTCTGCTCCGCCAGCTGCAGGCACTCTCTCTTTGCACGGTATAATTCCCCTCCCCAGCCCCGGGCAGGCAGAGATGGCAGTGCTCTCACTGCTCCCTCACTTCATGTGGATGCTCTGCAAATAGAATTGACAAGAAGTTTCCACTGAAAGTCACTGCATCTGGAGTCTTGAGGAAGAACTTTTTCTGTCGCTGTGAAGTGATGGTAACGTGACTCCTGCTTGATAAGGTGGGGAAAGAATGAAAGAATAACAACAGTATCCATACTTATCCTAGCCAGGCCATCAAAAAGGCAATCAAACTATCAAGTACATACCTTCCATTAAATTTAATACTTACTAAATCAGACACTGATCACATAAAGTTACCCTGTTTGCTTGTCTGATTTATTGACTGAGGCATATGTAAAACTAGATGGTAAACTATCAAAACAGAGACTGTGGTTTTCTCCATACAGTATAAGCTCTGTGGCTCCCTGGGGTATTACAGAGATAATAAGGGCAACATATGTATTGCAGCATACAGAAGTTTTGATGAATGTCCCGTAAGTGAGAAATCTTATTTCAAATTAGCTTAACATAATTTACAATGTACTTCATCATGATTCTTCTTTGACAAGGTGCTAACTGAAAAAAAAATAACAGTTTCTTACAGCGTGCTCTTTGCTTGCCTGACGATTCATACAAGGCTGCCTAAGCTACCCCCATACCTCATTTTAAGGGACATCTCTGCTGAAATTCTCCCTGACTTTGAACTGTTGCTATTGCATTAATTTCACCATTCATTCAGGGTAATGGATCTTGAATAGCACATACAAGAAGTTTTCACTTTGTGGATTAGCTCCTTGGAAGACAAGAGACATTTTCCACTTCCCTTCTCTCATTGCAAGCACAGAACTGCATTCTAAGTTAGCTAGAGGAAGTCGTTTATGGAAAGGGGTAAGGCAAGGACCTCATTTGCTATATATTATTTACTATATATTTAAAAATTTGTTGGAGCACAATTCTGAGATGTGAGAAGGAAAGGGCACGCAAGGTAGATGATAGATTTTGTCTTGTGGTTCTCATGCTTTTTGAAGGCAGCCACACAGACAAATACTTGACAAAGAAATTTTAAAATGGAGAACACAAGTTCCTAAAAGGACATCAGATATGGGCTATAATATTTGAAACAAACTTGAAACAGTGTGAGAGATCTGTGAGCAGAGATATGCAATTGCTCCTCCACAACATCTCCGGGTAGTGGTGGTGGTGGGGCTGTCACCAGCATTCTCTTGAATTTGTGACATTTTTTTTCTATATCTTTTTAAGTGTTTATTTTCCAAATCTGTTCTTTCATGGTTGCATCATAGCTAGATGGATGTACCTGGAGGTCATAAAACAGGGAACTTAAACAGCTGTGAAATATTGGGAACTTCTAATAGTCACATGAGTGTTTCACAGACGTTTTCTCATTTATGATGTCCTGATAACATTAGTTGGTCCAAGAAGTTCTGAGTGTTTTGCATATATGAGTAATATAAATAAACCGATTCATGACGCCAGCCCTATCAGAAATTAGCAGGTCACAAAATATCTGTGGAAGCAAGTATTTGTATTTCCATTCTGTTAGACAATACTGTCAAGAAACAATCAAAATATAATAAATGTATATTATTGTTCACAGGTTTTATCCATATTTACCCTGAATACAGTGCCATGATCATTCCAATCGTTCATTTTGATAAGGAGAAAATTACCATGGGATTATTAATGTGTGTCAGATTGTAGTCAGACTTTATTTTTAAAAGATGACTTCATGAGGACAATATTAACATAGTAAATAAATATTTAGATTTTGAGTTAAGTAGTCTCCAGTCATAAGCTGCTGTCAGAACTTGGAAAATGCATGAGCAAATATGATAGGTTAGTGAAGTCAAACATTTATTTTTCCACTTAGTAGACTGCATACCAATAAAACATGTGTTTATCCAAAATAATTGTTTCTGTACCACCAGTTCGTTCACAGCCAGGGCTCTGCACATTAGGTGACTGCATTTCAAATCCCAGTTACACGTTTTCCAGGGTGTACTGTACATTCATCAGTTACTTCATTCACACACGATGCAGTAGTGTCTTCGGAGAGTGTTTCATTCTCACTAGAGTATTTAGAAGAACAGTTGATTCGTCTGCAAACTCTGAGGGAAATTTACAGGCTTTAGCAATATCCACCTACTAAAATAAATAATACTCATAATACATTTTGCTTATTTAGTGGTTACACTTGTGGATGTCAACAGGTTTTACAAATGTTAATTACCTTAGTCTCACAATTCCCCTGCTAAATTGGTGATTATTATCATCCTCTTCGACAAAAGAGGAAAGGAAGGGAATGAGAGATTAAGTGATTTATCCCATGTCCACAGGAAATCTGTGACAAAGCCCAGACTAGAGCCTAGGTCTCAGGACTCGCAGCCACATGCTCTCACTCTGCCAAATTGTCCCCTACTGCTGTTCTGATGAGTTTGCTCATGTTTAGGGAATTACGCCAGGAGTTTCTTCATCAAAAGGGAAGCAGAGACAGCGGCCGAATAGCCACACATTAAGCCTGACACAGTTTCTGGGTAAATGTATGTAATAATAATTAAGGGGTTAATTGGCCTTATACTTGATCATAGTGAAGTGTTCTTTGCGTGTGAGAGTTACCATGTGAATTTGCCAATACCCTCCATCAGGGCAGGCAGTTCCGAAATCCTGCCTTGCTGCTCAAAACGACGGAAAGGTGCCAAGGCTTCGCCTCGTCCTCAGGCAGTTGCTCCTGGAGGAGGAGGAGATGTTTACAAACTAGCTTCTCTTTTACTACCCAGATGTCACATCCATATGTGCTTAGCCCTTTTTTCTCTGCTTATTTAGCCATATCTCATATGAAATAGGAGCAAAATCCTATTTCACACTCCACATCTTGGCAGCTCTTGCCGATTCATGGCCACATAAAAGCAGAGTGTTATATAGCAGCTCTGCACAGCACTGCTCATTTGCGGCGGAGCCTTAGCCTCACACCTGCAGTGAGGCTGGCTGCCCTTCTCCACCAGCGCGCAGAGAGAAGCAGGGCCCTCGTGAGACAGCGCAGAGCTCTGGGGCCCCAGACCGAGGTACCGAAGAGGGAAGCAGTGCCTGGCCGTGCGGTGGCATTCCCTGGCCACAAAACGTACACGTGGCCTCTGCGGAAAGGTACTGGAGATGAGCACAGCCATGCCAAAACAGGGTCTCTCTTCTTGACTTTGTGTGCTGGTCGGGGATATAGCTCAGAGAGAGGCACAGTGTAGCTCAAAGAGCAAGAGGTAGTCAAAATAAGCCTGTTGCAGGGGATACAGACTGTCCTTAGCACTGCCTTTCTGGTGCTGTGAGCACAGCCTGATGTATAATTGGGGTTGAGCATGAAGGCTTAACATCATCCCAACCTAAGGAACAAAGATAGGAATTTGAATGCGCCGAATAGAAGGTCAGTAATCCTCCAGAAAAAATATTTTTTCCAGATGTACCTTGATGTTGCAGGTGAGCTTACCTTGATGATGATACTCTGTCTTTCTTTCAAACACACTCTGCATCTTTCTTCCTTGACCAAAGCCAGACTTTCATGAAGAAAATCTCTGTTTAGGCCTCTCTATTTCCTTTAGCAGCTCCAGCTAAGGTTCATTTTCACTGAGATCAACCTCCTCCTCATCATCATCACCTCACCGGTTCCCTTCCACAATGTTTGTTGGGCTGTGTAGTAGAGTATTTGCACTTCTACCAACAGCAGAATTTCCTCTTCTTTCTGCCTATCACCTTCCTTATCCTTAGAAGCTGGTGACTTACATTCATTCCATTCTTGAATAAACAGGCAATCTGATAATTTTTTCCATGTTCAGCTGTTCAGTATTAGTGATAGTGTTGATTAAATAATGATAATGATTAAAATCAGTTGCTGTCATCACCTTGAGAGAGATATCACAGTAGCACAAGGAAGAGAGAGAGGGCATTCGTATGAGCTATGAACTGTAGACCAAGGCTGTATTGCACCAGACTGAAAGTAGAAGGTGTTGCAGGTTAGCTGCTTGTTTCAACTGATATGTAACCTGTTGGTTATAGAGCAGAATATATATATGGAGGTATTAAATATTTATTTTTCAGAACCATAAAATTTACTTGAAGGGAGCAGAAATAATTTTTTAAAAAAATCAGATGTATGAATATTTGTATCCAAAGCACAGATTGCTTCTACTATCTAACCTCTCTTCTGAGTGGTGGTTAGTTCATGAGTTTAGGGCATTGACCAAGAAGCTCTGGTGACATTAGATAAAATGACTTAAAACATTTTTACTTTACATGTCTGTTTGCAGGCAGATATTTACAAACACAACACAGAAGACTCAAAAATCAGAAGTGAAACATAAGGATTTGTACCTGCATTTATAAAAACAAAAATCTTGTGGTTTTTAAGACAATTTCCTAACATTTTGCATTTGAAGTTTTTTATCATTTGCTCCTGGCATCTCTGGGAACATAATTACAAAGTTCTGGGAGCATAATTACTTTGTGTCGGGCTTTGGCCAAATGTCAGAAAGAAGGTAAGTGTTTTAAAGATGTTCCACCAAGGCTGTCATTTTGGGCAACACAGCAAAGAGTGGCTTCTTATTCTGGAGTTGGGAAAAAGCTACGGTTCAGTTTGTTAACTCTGAAGCAGGAGGTGTCTCTTCCTAGGTGAAATGTCTCTGATTTCAGCGTGGGCCCTTATGAGTGACCCTGATAAAAGTATTAAGGCTTGTGTGTGTAACTGACCCTCAGAAGCCAATCACTCTCTGTATCATCAGCAGTCTCTGCCAGATGCCTGCCTGTGGCGAAGGGCAGCTAGTCCAGGATGGAGCACTCTTGGAAGGAGCTTCTTTGCAGTTGGGAACTCTGGCAAGATTTGTGAAGATCTTTTAGCTACAACTGTTTAAGATTACTTAGTGGCTTTTAAACACTGTTCATGCCCATTTCGAACAAGCCCACAGAACATCTGCACAGTGTCTGTCAGCCGTGCTCAGAGACCGTGTCTACCAACAATCCTATATTGTTCTCAGCAAATATATATCAGTCCACTTTTTTTTTTTTCCATGGCTCAGTATCCTCTTCCAGTAGTGAGGAAACCGTGACCTTTCATTGATTCAGGCATGGAAACTATAATCACAGTATTGAGTAGTTCTATTTGCTTTGGAAAAATAATCCTATTGTTCTCTACTTTTAAAGCTTAAACTAACAGTCAGCATGAATGTCATCTTTATAAAATGATAGGAAAGCTACAGTGTCTGTTATTAATAAATGCCTCTGTGCTCTGTCTGAGCTGAGCTGGAACTGAAGGAGAGAATGAAGTCCTTATGACAGAACTCAGGGGTATTCTCTCCTGCGAATATTTTTACAAGATGCAACTGCTACAGAAGTGCAACTTGTGCATCCCAAGGCAATCAGTTTGCTCTTCAAGGGGATTTTTAGACACAGAGATAATTTATTCCTGGCAGGAGAGGAGAACCCGTAACAGTGATCTGAACTGCCACTGCTGTTCATTGATTCTCTCTGAACATGCTCTGAACCCTTGACTGTATAATCAGAACAAGACTTGTCCTGCCTGGACTGCATGGGGAGAGATACCAACCTCACTGAAATCAGTGAGCCTAACACTACTGCATATTCAGAGTCTCAAACATTACTGACCTGTTTCTTTTTAGAAATTCAAAAATCCTGATGTTTTACAAATAAAGAGTTCGAAGGGAGTAAGTGACTGCTGAGAAATACGTACTGATTACAGTCGTAATTACAGCTATAGATTTGAGTTACTTTGAAAATTAATATAATTTGGAGGTTTGCTACAGTTTTTTTTTCATGAACTGCTTGCTGTTAGAATGAGTGGTAACTAAAAGAATCAGTGCAGGAAGTTTTGTCCTAAAATCATTACATAGGCCTATGTTTCAAGCAAACTGGATTCAATTCATGGTTCTTCTGTAGTCTTTCTGTGTGTTTTCAAGAGAGTCACTTCATCTTTTTCAGCTTCTTTCCTTGTCTGCAGAAGAATAACTTTTTGCCTATTTAAATTGCAATCTCTTTAGAAGCAAAGTATAAACAGATTATATGTTTATGTTGCAGAAAAATAGTCAGGGCTTTAACTTCAACATTAGCAAATTGTCAGTCATTAATAAAAATAGTATTAATTAAAAGTAAAGGGTGCTATTAGAAGTTTATAGGACTGTACAGGTCTTTAGATAACAATGGCTTTATAGGCTGAATTGAAGTAATTTTCACAGTTGTGCTCAGATTTGGAAATTATTTTGGCTAGAAAACAGCTCAATCAAGCAGTGCCAGCAGCTGTGAGGTAAGGAATAGCTGTTGGGTTTTATTCTTCAGCTGTTTTAGAGTCCATTCAGTGTAAGAAGGAGGTGAAAAATATGCAGAAAGTTTTGAGAGTGTCCATCAGTTTTCTAAAGTTTGTCTTTGTTGGTCAGTAGGATACCTCAGACTCAATGCTTTTAAACGGCCTCAGGTATAAATGGACCAGAATGAACTGGTTTATAATCAAGTCACTTGTTCAACAGTCAGAAGATACTCAGCTATCACACACCACATCATCAAATTTGCCTTTCATAAATCATTCCCAGAGCTAATTTTCATGACCTACCTATAGTATACACAAAACCAGAGTTTACACAGGTAAACAGGCCTAAAACATGTCTTTTTGTGCTTGTAAATGGGTTCTATTATATACTGCATATAAGCACAGTGGACAGTAGAAAAAATGTGTGTATGGTAATTGATGTCGGTTCTATAGACAATCTATAGACAAACAAGAGTTCATTTTTGAGCTCCAACAAAGTCATTACAGAAAGGCCTTGCTAGGGGTACTGAGGGGAGGCAATGGGCCACGCTCCCTTTTTAACAGGCTCTCTTCAAAGGACCTTTATGTAAGAGGGAGTCTTATTTAAGAAGTTTTGCATGGCATTGACTCAGCCCTCTAAGAGTGCATTGATGCTGCTTGCCTCCTTCTACTTAAGAGACAAGGAGAATCATGGACTTTTTTTCCTCCTTTCAATAACAATTCCTGCAGCTTGAGGAAGAAAATGAAAAATATAGCCGATATAAGTACAAGCACAGGCTACTAAATGTACAAATGTGAGTTTAAGGACAGAAGGGAAAAAAAATGCAAGACTGGTAGAGAAAAGGAATCTTTTACCTGGCCGAGCAGGTAAGTACACAGGCTCTTTAGGCCTAAAACAGAGGAGGACAAAACAGAAAACTTGAAACACATCCTTTCTGTGTTCTAGATTTTGCTGGTTTTCACACCTTGGCCTTAGAGGCTTCATACTGTAAATAGGATGCAGCGTCATTCTCATGTTATTTTGCTTTTTTTTTGTGACTGAAGGTGTGCAAAGCCTCAAAAATTCTGAAGCAGAGCTTCCCTTTCTGCATAATCTGTCTGATCCATCTTCACTTTTCTGCTTTTTGGATTTTGAACACATTTCATCTCCCACAGTTTTTGTTAATGGATTGACTTTGAACATATTAAATATAAGTTTTCCAAACGAGACTGCTGCTAGCCATGGAAACAAGGGCCCGATTTCTTTGGGAGTAAAGGAGCCATAAGAGAAAGAATAAAAGTTAAGCTACCAGATATAATTCTGGTCACTGTTCAGATGCCAGCATAAAAAATGAGTGCAATGGAAACCCCTCATGTACATTTACCACAATGATATAAGTATCATCCATTTTACAACATGGGAAAACAAGTCTTTCACTGATGATGTGTTGCATAACTACTGTGCTCTACTGTTTGGAAAATGCTAGAACAAGCCAACACCTCTCATTCTCAAATTTGGTTAATCAAATTACCTTTTACCAGGCATTAGCCGGAACACTAGATAATTGTTTTCTATTTTAAATAATAGTTGCTGAATTCAAAGAGCGTTGTTTTAGTCTGCAAAACCTGGCATTAAGCTTGAATAAAACAGCATTCAATTATGCCCATTACCCCCAGGCAAACACTTTTCTTAGAAAAATCACCTGTCAACAGCACAGTATTCTACCAGAGCCATTTTATTCCCTTTCTGTTCCAGGGGAATTTTATTTATTGATCTATAAGTTGAAGAGCGCCTGATAAAGAGAGGGAAGTAATGGCAGTGGTTCAGTGAAACAACACACATGTGCGGTGGTAAAAGCTGTATAAATCCAGAACAGTGTGTTCTTCCCGCTGTTACTGAGTCAGAGATATGGACTGAGAAGCAGCAAACTTGGGCACAGAATTGAGTAGGACTGGTGCCATTCAAAAGATTGTCTTTACCTTTCTTGGTATGGGTAACAAGCAGAGAGAGAAAAGAAAAAAGAAAGAAAAGGGAATAGGGGAATCTCATGACAAAGAAGATGTTGTGATGGTGGTATGCAGCTGATATTACAGTAAGACATAAGGTTTGGATGATGGCAATCCTTATAAACATATATCAGACTTTCTGTTCCACATTTCTTAGAGTGCTCCAAAGTATCTATCTCATTTCTGATTCATTTAAAAGGGCTCCATAAGGAAGTCATACTGATGTTCTAAAAAACATGGTAAATCGTTCCTAGCATAAAGCATGGGTTGCTCTTGGAGGTTCCTTTTGTGAAGGGTAACACTGATTTAGCCTTTTTTAATATAGGGGACTGTAATATTTTGAGAGGGAGAGGTTTATCAAAATGAAATAAATGAGACTGAGAAGACATTTAAAAGGAACAGGGAAATAAAATAAATCTGCTGCCACTGTTACACTTCTAACAACAACAACAAGAAAAGACGAATTCTGATTTTGAGGTTAGAGAAGTAATTTTTTTCATGTAATTCAGTAAGGTATATATTCAGTAAGGTAAACAGAAAGGCATTTCAGCTTATGAAACCAAATCCTGAGAAAAAGTATCCAACTGTTTCAAGGAAGGTATCACCAAGTTTTTAGGTGATCACTCTTTCACAGTGGTAGTAGCCCTTTAGCACTTTCCCATTAGCTTTGATATCTAATACATTTCTGCTATTTATGACCTCTCTGATCCATGCTTACTGAGCAGCAGTCCCGTCAGTATGAACAGCTCATGCTGGGTACCCTGATCTCGTTGCCTTAGCCCAAATGGCAGATACTTAACAGTCACAAAGATTTGTTTCCACACTTTGCCAATACATTGATACAAAGAGGAAGGAGAACATGTAGGGCCAGGTGAAGTCTGTAATTCTAATAAAGGCTTTGCCCCGACTCTGCCTAAGAGGCATTTAATATTTCAGTTTCTCTGTTTGCTAGTTAGGGGAAGTAAAAGATGGAGTGATATTTAACAACCAGTTCAGAATGTATGCTAGAGAGGTTAAAAGGCCTATTCACATAAGCAGATACCTGTCTAAGTTAGGATTTATGTGTCCAAGCAGTGCGTTTAACCTATAAACTGAAAAGTAATTACTGAGTAGCACTGCTATGAGCAGAAATCCTGTGACTTATGGACATTACTGGTAGCTCCAGTCTGGAACGAGCATGGCAGATCTCTCCAGGCAAACAAGTGGGCTTAGGCACTTTGCCCTCCTAGGAGGAGCCTGAGGTGGATACCTGAGTGCTTTTTAGAGTTTTACATTCCTGAGGATGTGGGCTCCAAAAAGGCCATCATGTTCACTGGGAACCCACAACTCCAGCCACTGAAAAACATCAACAACTAAGAGCTGTTTAAATCTCACTCCTCTCTCAGTTTTAGTTGTTGTTATTCTTGTTTGGATGCTTGTCCTGAGATATCTTGCAAAGGTTATACATTCAAATTCTTTAAAAAATGATGGAGTAAAGATTTTTCTTTTCTTTCAAAACATGTCCAGAAGAATATAAAGTGATACTCTGTCTCCATCATAGCTCGCTGTGTAAGCAACAAGAATGTTGTTGGCCTGATGAAATTTAAGCTCACATTTCCCATTCTCCTGGAATAAGCATTAGCACCCAGGCTGGTCAGTTCTTTGAGTGAAGGACTTTCTCACCTTAGCTTGAAGCTATTTCTACTTTATTCTGAACTAGCAAGTAGTTGCTGCGTGAGAGAATCGGTATGAGATTGGTTAAGAGGATAAAGATGCAGAGCTTCTGTTCCATGCTCCTGTTAGTGCTTCAGACTTGTTGGAGCAGTGAACATCCTTCATGTCTCTGACCCACTTGACCAGGCGTATTCTCTCTGAAGTCCCCCTCACAGTCTCACCAAATACCATGCTGTCTGCTGGTGGGGATGCTCTCTGCCATGTGGGAGACTGGCCACAGCTGGAGAAGGAAGCAGAAATCCCATTTGCAATTCAGAAGAATGATGCTCTGACCTAGGGAATTGCATCCAGGAGGAGGGCAGGAGCCTCCTCTCTCCATTCCTCTTTTCAAGAGTGCTCGGTATTTCAGAGGGTACCCTCATTGCACCTGCCGCACTGAGGACTACAAAGAGACAGGCTCAGGCAAGTTAACTCAGCAGTGGAGAGGTGCTAAATTCATCAGTGCCAATAAAGCAGACAGACATTTTGATATGCCAAGAAGCAGAGCTTCAAGCACCTAGAGAACTTAACTATTGAAACCTTACTTGCCTACCTCATATTAAAGAGTTCCACACTTGGGAGGCATCCAACCAGTGGTCCAGAGGGTCAGATTTTTTGATGAGGGAATAAAGTAGCAGATGAGCATTGAAGCTGTATCCTAGTCTCTTCATGGACTTAGCCCCCAAGTCCTGCTAAGCAAGCTGCCACCTTAAACACACCTTGGAAATCTCAGTCTGTTGTTTATCACTTCCCAGAGGCACCACTTTAAACATATATGTGTGTGTATATATGTGTATAAAAGGAATACCTGGAGAAATTTAAAACATCTTAATTAAACTTAAGATGTGTGGTTCAGATAAGATTGGCATGTGGCCACTACATTCCAAGATTCTCAAATAGCATAATCTAATTAATTTTGTTTAAGAACACAGAGGTCATAAACATACAGTAATTTGAAACACTTAGTACCCTGCCAGCTGGCACTGTCTCCTTTCCACTTCTTTGCACTGTAATTTCACTTCCATTTGTACAGAGCCTGAAATCTCTTCACTTCAGTAGTAGGCTGTATTATGTTACACTGTATTCAGCTGAGGTATTTTTTAATGAACTAATTACATGTTAGTTAATAATAGAACATTTCTTTAGTAGTCAATTGCCGAATATAATTCTGAGAGAACTACCGTAGGCTGGGATCTTACAGGAATGTTTGAGAACAGGTTTCAATGGAAAGAGCATTATGTTTAGTCTTTAATATTCTATCAATAAATAAAAAAGTCAGCTGGAAAGCCTGGTATTTATCTTTTTGTTGCTGTTGTGCGCTGGGAATTGATGTCTTCCAGCTTTTGTTAAGCAGATTATTTTTGAAAACCATTCAAAGAATAGCGGAGAGTATTTAATAATGGAGACATGCCATCAAAAAAGCACATTTGGATCTCTGTTTGTCATCCGCTCATGCCCAACTTATTTCTATTGCTGCAGTGAGTGTCCATACGCTCGTTTCCAAAGCAGTGCCTGAAACAGATAGTTTCTGTGAGGTTCAGACCCCCTTCACAGCCCTCCTCAACTAGGCAACATGATGTCATGTAACATGATGTCGTGCAAATCTTTAAAAATGTTTCTCACTGCTTTGCTCACTGGGGAACGCTCTGGCCAATGTTTAACAAAATATTCAAAAAACTCAACACTTTTCTAGTTACTGAGATGCAACACAGAAAAACCTCACAACTTAAATGTTAACTTTTGATACCTGGGATAAGTTTTGAGATAGCAGAAGCCAGTGAGTTATAGATACCTTTTTTTTTCTTTTTTTCTTTTTTTTTAAATGAAATATGTATGTTATTACTGCAGAAGCATGTACTCTTGGTACTGAAATCAGTCAGATTCTCCTTACCTGATATAAATGAGCACAGCATGATGAAGCAATATTTAAGATGCACAGAATTATAGCAAGGAAGGATCTGGCCCTCATATACACATACACAGGTGCACACGCATCATACACAGACTCTACTATTCTCCTCAGTCCACAAGCACAAGTATCATTAACATTAATGAAAGGCAAGCATTGAGAGGTTACGTTCTTACATGTACATTAGCGTGTAAAGACCTCCATCAAAGATTTTCTCTGCTTGAAGACCGGGATACAGTTACAAAGCTATTCTCTGTCTGGTACTGTCAGCAGTGCTGTAAATCCCCCACACCCCGTATCTAATGCACTCAGATGCAGAGGGGGCGAAGAGCCATGCCAGGCGGGAGAAAGAAAGAGGAACACAGGCTGGCCAGAAGACCGTTCTCAAAGATGAAAACCAGAAGGAAACCCTTGCAAACCAAGCTCTGGACTCCTGAGAACCATTTAGCCTTAACCCTTAGGCAGCTGGAAGCCAAATAGGATTTACCAAAGTTTATTTATTCTTAAGGAAAATGTGAAGCAACTCTTCTTGAGCACAAAGTGTGATGTGGTGTGGAATCATGATTTTTGTAAAGTGTTACACATGGAATTAATATATGTGTCATATTTCTGATCTCACACTGTGGACAGTTGAATAAGGACAGAGTCACCAGGTGCGAAGGGGAAACCCTCCCTGCCACAGCCTCCAGCCCAACTGCCTGCTCAGAGACAGCTGCTCAGAGCCGTGTCCAGTTGGGTTTTAAATATCTCCAAGGATGGAGATGCCGCAGCCTCTCTGGGCAGCCTGTCCCTTCTCTTGACCATGACTCACGATTTTCCCCTTTCAAAGTGATCCAGAATTTCCTGTGTTGCAACTTGAGTCCGTGGCCTCACATCCTTCATGAACTCTAGATTAAACCAGGAGTTCATTAATCCTATTGAAATTATTCCAACTAGCGGTTCTAAGTAGTTTGATTGTAAATTGTAGCGGAGATAAAACTGCAGGGTACAGATGACCATGAATGCTAGGGAAACTTTTCCACTCTGGATTCAGCTTGATCTGAAACTTGCTAAATGTTACTGACAGGTAAGTGGTTTGGGGGAAATAACTGGTGGTGTGAGACCAATCCCTTTTCTACTGTATATGGTTCTGGCATTGCTTAGTGATCTCAATCCAGTTCTCAGCGCACTGGTCTTCACATCAAAGCCCACCACCACAGTTTGTGCTCACAGAGTTCCTGACAAGGCTGCAGATTCTTGAAGGTAGTTAGGCATTATTCTGCTCAGCCTTGCAAGGCCTAAATGATTTAGACAGGTAAGAACCATTTTCAGATTTGCCTGACTTAAGACTCCTTGAAAGCCAAGATCTAAGTGAAAGAGAAACTGTAATTTACCCCTCAGTCCTAGATGTAGTCTCTTCACAAGGTTGAGGCAGGAAGGAAAGCATGTCCAGCAGGTATAGAAATTTATGCTGCCCTTATATGCATTGCACATGTCAAAAAACTACACTACCAGGAACTGTATCATACAAATCTAATAACTAGGCTTAAAATAAATTAATACAGGAAGTGCTATTGGCAACAGGCCAATTTAAACTCAATTTCTCATGAATATCAGGAAAGCAACACAAATTCCTTTTCCTGAACATGCAAGCATGCAAGAAAGGAGAGAGCCAACTGGATTCCTCCTAAGAGCAGTGAATAGGGTCTTGATGGAAGGTATTCTAAAGGAACATAACTGCGAGTGACCAAACAGGAGATGTGGTTCACATACTTATGCATATGAGAACAAACCACTGCTTTGCATCTGGTCAGTTTTTTGCTAACAGTTTTTTTCCAAGACTGTCATCAATATAATGTCTGAGAGCTTAATCCTTCTCTCACTAAGTCAGTACCAAGACTCCCACTGGCTTCTACTGTATAGTTTTAAAGTCTGCATTTTCAGTGCCTAAAAAATTAACTGCTACTTATTCAGGAGTAAAGCCAGGTAGAAACTATTCAAAAATAAACATTTTTGTTTAAAGAATTGCCTGTCTTTCAGACTGAGATCCATCACATAAAGTGTTTGATTCTCCATGGTTTTAGAAAGCTTCCCTTTTTAAAATGTATTTTTTAAATTAACATAGCTTTTGGAATAGGAATACCTTATTTTATCTCAGGGTTTAAATAAGCCCTCAAATTCAATATTTCAAATTCAAATTTCAATGTAATCTGGGTGATTAAATATAATCTTAGGTGATATTTTGCGATTCTTCTCTTCCAAAACAATGAGATTATGGTGATTATTCTTCATTTATCCAAAGCAAGGTTTTATAAATCATCATGTTTTATAATCTCTCAGATAATATTTAATCATTCAGATAGGTCTGAGATTTTCTTATGTTTTCAATGTTGTTTTTTTTTGACCTGTTCTGCTTACTTGGAAACCACCTGCAAATTGCTGTTGCAATACATTGAGATGTTCAGAGCTAGAGCGCAGTACATATTCACATCCATTTTGTCCAAGGGCAAGAGACAAAGGGACAATGTCCGTGCTTCCTTTGAATCTGAATCTGTGTAGTTTAGCAGAGCTAAGCTCTTGGGAACGACTGGGATCAGCACTTGAGCAATCTGTCATTTACTTTCCCCCATGCAGATCTTCTAGCATACAGAGTCTGAGTTTATGCAGGATGTGCGTGACTGAGACTGAAGGATAGAGAGAATTACAGACTTTACTTCATGAAAACTTTCCTCAGACTAATTTCTAACTTTCAAATTCAGAAATCAAACACTGCAATTACTGAATTGCTGTTAATATCAAAAAAAGCCAAATCACTTCCCTTCATTGTCTTGTTCATTTTCATGAAAAGACACAACAGACAATAACCTTTCTCCAGACTCACAATGAGGTCTGTGGTGCAGGCACTGTGATTCTTGTCCTGCTGAGCAACATTATACCACCAAGTGTGGAGCCACATGAATTTTTTGGCTGTGCTCTTTTATTTTTTTTCCAGTTCTCCAGATTCCTATGCCCTGTTCTCTGGTTCCCAGAGGTAGGCATTTCTGTAATTTCAATTCACTTCCAAATATCTTTAGAAAATGCAAAGCGCTCTTGGCTTGGATTTCATACACAATCCAGTGCCAAAAAACTATCTGCATTTTTTTCCCTTGTATATCCTAATTCTAAACTTAGTTTTCTTTTTACATTCTGCAGTACTATGCAGTCCTGGGGGGAAATAGCTATTCAGGCTAAGCATTAACCCTGTGTGAAATACAAAGTGTGAACATTCTAGCTGCCCATCGTCACTTAGCTGAACAAAATGGCTTTGTGACTGGCACTTCTTCCACCTGACTTGTCCTCCCTGACATTGCTTAAACAAAATCCATCTTACTCATACTTCTTAAAAACATAGACTCACACTGTCTAGCCTGTCTAACAGCTCCCTAATCCAGTCAGAAATCCCAACCTGTTTGAAATAACCAAATATGCATGTGGAATTTGCATTAGAAACATAATAGACCTACTAACCATGCTTATTATATCTTGCTCAATTGTTCGAACATGCCTCCCACCTGTTGCTGCTTATAATGTGCTCAAGTGCCATCAAGTGCAAAAGTTACACAGCTATTTATGCGGAACCTTCTTAGACATGCATGAGGTGCAAGATATATTTACAAGAACCTTCTTTCATTTCTTTTGTTGGCCACAACAGGGGGTTTCATCTCCTCCCTAGAACCACCAGTGTCATTACTGGAAATGAAACATTACCATTGAGGAGAGCCTAAACCCCAGGGAGACGAGTCCAGGGATTTTTCAGCCCTTTCAGCCCTTTGCAGAAGCACCAAGGGGACAAAAAAAATCTCTTCAGCAGTTTTACTAGTTTAATTGCTGTGTTTTGGATGCATGCAGGATAAAAACGAGGAAGGAACTGCAAGCATTCTGGTGGGAGTCATTCCAAAATCCTGCAGGAAATTTATGTTGGCGTTAAATGTCTGGAGCCTTCTGAAATTAATGGAAAGATTCTGACTGGCTTAAGTGCACTGCAGGTCTAGGCCTTAATACAGCAGCAATGTGTCCTAAGAGGTGAGGTGTGTATTGCGGACTATTACAAGGGGTCAAAGCAGACACAGAAGAGTGAGCTCCTGCCTCTAATTAAGCTAAGGAATTTTCATCAACAGCACTGGAAAAGGGACTCTACCCAAAGTCTGGGTACTTTTAATAATTTAGGGAACTCAACGCAGACCCTTAAGGTTCTACATTTCAGTGTGGCCTAGAGAAAGCATGCTGAAATAACCTTCCCGAATCTATGTGCAAGTAAGTATGGAGAGAATCGTGTTTTAGCAAGGAAGATGATGAGTTCTTAATTGCTCGTGTGTCTAGCAATTTTAGGTCAAAGGAAACAAGATCTGAGGGAAAATATCTCCTCATGTAGGCATTCACATCCATTTTAACAAAGTTTTACAACTTTTTTTAGATTAACAAAATTGATCTTTTTATTTAGTGTTATTATTACTTCAGATCCGTACCGTTAGAGTGCAAAAAAAGAATGGGCATTATTGAGACAGTGCTAGTTGAAGACTTGATTACTCAGCAAGTTAAGAAGGGAATCACTGAACTATTGTGGTTCATTCCCTCACTCTGCAAGTAGGAGAACAATTAAAAGTATAACTCCAAATTTGCTTCAGATAGCCCTATCGAATACATGAGATTCAGTCCTATCTATAGGACCTTTTCAGTCCTATATCTATCTCCTCCCTGATTCTGGAAAACAGGAGTTTTAATGAAGATGTGGATGAAATTTTATTTTTATCAAAGACTTCCTTAGGTAGGATACTCCCAGCATCCTCTGATCTTTCTCTCACGTACCATACCTTAAAACTACACCTCTTTCTTCACGCTTACAGAAGCAGTAGTATTATCCCATTATAAAATGAGGTTATCATGTGGGCTTTGAGCTAGCAGAATCTCTAAGTCCATCTGCTGGTTTAGTGCCACAGTACATATCTCTGTGGACTTCTGTGTGAGCAGTATTCCAGGCAGAGCTGGCTGAAAGACTGCTGTATAATCTGTTCTGGAAGGAAAATCAGGTTTTCAGCTAAACTTTTTTTTTCATGGATTGTCTGCTTTCCATGGCAAATTCCAGCTTCTGGCTGAAAACCCAAATCCTTTTCAATAAAATGCCCTGTGTGTTTCTATGAGATGGTGCATGGCAAGGAAAAGTAGGGAAACATTTTCTGATGAGAACTATACTGTCATAACTTCATTAATGTTGATGCTTTTTCATACAACATGTTGTTAGTGGAGACACTGGAAATTACAGACAGATGGAAGGTACAGGTTGTTGCATGAAGCTTGTTCAGCATACTGAAAAACACCACAAATATGTTTTCATATATGCTCTTTAAAGTGTTATGGATGTAGCATGTGTGAGTTGCTGTCTCATTTTTTCTGTTGAATTATAAAAAAAACAACCCACAGATCTAGCTGGGTGGTAGCTCCATTTTTCCCAGTAGCTTCTGACAGTCGTTACATTTCATTTAAAACATACGCTCACTTTTCCTGCATTCCCCAATGTAAACATGCAGGAGATGCTGGAATTTACTGAATAAAAAGAATTTTGCAGTCAAGTACTGCGGAGGGTGGCACAGGAGGGCCAGAGAAAACACATCTGTGAGTGAAAGGCTCGCGCTTCCCCTTCACAGCCAGGAGCCTATAGGATGGTTATCACCTATAGCTGCCCATGGGAGCACCAACCTTGGCACTTGTGAGTGCTCTGAAGGAGAACAAGTTGTGTCGAGCCCTGCAGTCTAGGACTTCTAGAGGGGCATCCAGATATATCAGTCTCCAGCACGGGAGAAGCCGGGGTGGATGCAGCCATTACCACACTGCCTTGTCCCTCTCCCGTGCTCACCACCCAGCAGCAGACACAGCTATGTCTCTACCTTGCTGTTCGAGGGTACAAAACACTTCAGGACACTTTTAGCTTTTAAGGCTATACTTGATTATCTGTGGCCAAAAAAAATCTCAGCAACAATCACCTGAATGTTTTCAGCACCTTCTGCTATCAGAGCAGATATTTTATTTTATTCTATTTTAATAATGAGTTCTGTGTTAATTCATTCTGGCTGCAGTTTGAAAGAATGCCATACATGGAAACCACAAGAGGCTTAAAGAGTGGTGCAATTACTGTGTCCACATTCCTGGGAATGTCTGATAACAGAAGAGACCATTCCTGCACTCCGTGGCAGGCTTGAGTACACTGTGAGCGCATACGGCGTGAAAATGAGTCATGGGGCAGCGTGGCATCCTCACTGCTTGCACACTGACATCAAAACCTAAGAACTCAAGGCCTCCCTTGAATGAGCTCAACTGCCTTCAAGGAGAGCCTGGCTAAAAAAAGCATGTCAGACACGTACAAGGAAGTAGAGATCACAATTCCTTTGTTATCTCTGGCACCGGTGCAATCATGGAGAAGAGGTGCATGTTCACAGGACACCAGAGGAGAGCCCTGTAGGAGTATGCACATGCCAATCACTGAAATTAACACACTTCAGGGCATAATAACCAGGACCGTCCTATCTGAAAGGAAAATGTCTTATATGGCTGTTAATCATGGCTGTCATATGGCTGTTTTGATTTTGTTAGATTCTGAAAGTCTGTCAAGCAGCTGATTTGTTTTCTGATGGCACCTTCACATATATAGTGAGGCTCCCTACCACTGCCTTTGTGGCCTAAATGTTTACTGATCATCAGCTACAAACAGCTTAATGATCATCGCCACACTATCCATCTAATACTGTAACTACAGCCAAGCTAAAGGTAACTTCCCCCCTAAACGGTAGATGTCACTTTGTTCTGGACAGTTCCGATTGCAGGGCATTGAACTCCCTTGCTTTCCAAGTCCTGCATATCAATAACCTGTCACTACTAGCCCACTAATTTTAAAATCAAACACATCTCATTTATTTTCCAAAGGTAGAGGGTTCCTTATTTATTATATTTGCACTCATTTACTCAGTAATTAAACCTTAGATACTACCAATTCTAATTCAGCTTCACACTGAGTAATTATATGATAAAAGCTCTTTAATTGTTACTAACGCATAGAAGATCCTTTTCAGGTTTCTTGGGGGACTTGGAGCTCAAGCAAAGTGGATTAAATCTTGTTTCTGCCCTAGACTGCCTTCATGACCATGGGAAAATTTTGTCTCCCAATGTCTAGTCTATGTCACCTGTCTCTTAAGTGAGTTATATCTCCTTGTGTTACATTTTCCTGTAGTTAAAATGGGGATAATGGTGTTTCCAGGCTTCCACACGGCAGCCGTTTGGAGTCAGCTCCAACTTCAGGCAACAGACATCAGCCACTGTTTAGCACACTGGCTCACCAATCTTAGATGAGGTGCCCTTGTAATGGCTATCAATGAGATATTCTTCAGATAAGATTAAACAACAAACAAGCAAGAATATTATAGGCTCATTCTCTAAAAAAACACTGCATTTGAAGAGCAAAAGGCCTTGTAGCACCATTTACAGCAAATTTCTACTGAGAACACAGTTCAGGCTATACTTGGTTTAAATTGGCCAAGTTCTTAAATGGACTCAATTTTTTTTCTTAAGCATGTGGCGATAATGAGAGGAGAGGGACACAATAACTTTATGACCAAATAACTAAGTCAGTATAAAAAGTTTGGGAGAAAACTGGGGGAAATGGTGACTTATAACACTCAGAAAGAAACATACATTTGAAAAGAAAAGGGAATACCTTGTAAACATTTTACAAAATAGTAGAATGATAATTTTTGAGTGGTTAAATCTGTTGTTTTAGCACTAAATTTAGGATGACCACCTGTCATGGCATATGGCATATGTTATTAGCATACTGTCATGATACTGTGGATAGCAGCACAGAAGTGCAATTCTCCAAGAATATATACGCTTATGGTCCTGCTTTTTTATTCCCATTATTACTGCTGACATTTCCATTTCAAAGTTTCAGAAAAGCCCACATAACTACTCATTTTATAGAATAATAATAGAATTGATTCAGACTAAGTAGAGAAAACTGCATTTCTGCTGAATAGGGCAATTACTGAAGCAGCAGATGTGAGTAACTTTGATGTATCTTTCAACAGTATCTCTCTGGCATAAATCTACATTTGCTTGGAAAGGAGCAAATGTCCACTTGTAACAGGACTAAAAACATCTGATCTGTGTTTTCATCTTTCCTAGCTGGTGAGTTGTACATTTATTCCTTCAAAGTACTGCTTTCTTGCCCTGATCATAAAAGCAGCTGGTTAGAGAGCACAACAAATAAGCAGGGGAAGGGTTGCGAGGGTTACAGGGTGAGAGGTGGATCAATATGGAAGCAGAGAGAGGAAGCCAAGAAGAGTCCGTGGCCGTGCCCAGCTCCCAGAGGGGTCGCTCCAGGGGTGGCAAGGACAGGGAAGCAGGGACAGTCATGCAGGTGTTGGGACTCCTTCTACCCCAAGATGCTGATTCCTCTTGGTGATGTGTGAACGGCCAGTTGCTCCAAGGCCGAGAGAAAATTGTTGAAGAGGTCCTGATGACTATTAGAGCTTTATGCTGAAAGATTAGAAACAACTGTATTTATCTTGTTATCAAAGGCCTTGCCCCAAACAGGGCTAGGAGAGGAGCTCAGAAATAGTTATAGCAGCAGAATAGCTTATAACATCCTCAGTAGAAGAATGAGATATTTTCACTATGAGAAAACAAACAAACCAACAAGAAGTCAGAGGAAAGAAGCTGTTTTCCCTATTTTGTTTGGAGCCAGCAGACATCTATTATACCTCTTTTGGCAGGTCTTACTCTTGTCTCAAAGCAAAGTAAAACGTTCCATGGAGAGCAAACGGTCTTACTGACCTAGACATAGAGGTATGGGAATATATGGATTCACCTAAACTGCCTCTAGAAAGAATTCTTTAAGCAGAAGGCAGCTGCTGCTTTGTAAAAACTTTGTGGGAAGGTGTGTCTTTTTTTTTTTTTTTTTTTTTTATTGTACAGAGGCATTTTACTCTTTTCCTCAGACTTTAAAGCCATCCTCAACACAATTAATAGATAACAACACTGATCACTCTGGAAAGCATAGCCACAGCCTGGCTGTAGACTTTCTGTGAGCACTTGGAGCCATGGAAGGCCAGAGGATAATGTTTGCTGAGTCAAATGACTCTTGAGGGATTTACAGAGTGGATTATACTTGAAGAGGGAATCCTCTTTTATGTCTGTTCTTGGGAAATAAATCCTAGGCATTACACAAGGTTGTTCTTAGTCAGACAAGTTCTCCAAAACTGGAAAAAAAATAAATTCCAGCCATTCCCTTCAAGTACTCCACGTAAGTCCCAAACACCTGATAAGAGCAGAAACCCAAACTGTTTATCTAGTGTAAGGGCACAGAATGAAAACATACCTGAGTTAAACAGAGAAGATCATCTTCTCATCTGCATGATTTTATGATGTTACTTACCATTGCACCGCCTGAGTGGCTTTCAGCAGTGCATCTATATGTGATGAACATTTGTCCTGTCATTTTTTTCTACTTTAATCTTCTCTTCCAGGGAAGAGCTATTTGAGCCACATATAGTTTTGTCAGAGGTTTACATTATGGACTGTAAGAAGGAGGAAGGAAAGTTATTTCTTTCTTTTCTTTGGATTTTTTAATGAATATGTAACTTAGTGTTTTTTATAAAGAAGATAATGCCAAAGAATAAAATTGCATTTAGTGCAAATCATACACAGAAATGATTACTTTTATAGTGAACTCAATAAAAGGGATAATGGATGATAGCTTGTTTAGCAGATCATTCAGATACCTGGAGCCTACATGTATGAGCATCCAGAAAAAACTTGGATGGATATTTGGATGTCATAGAACTGTGAAATACCTGAAATAACATATTTAACCCAATTTTGTTTAACCCAAATCTGGTGTGTTTGTTCTTATATGACTTTTTTTCTAGCTATTCTTGTCTTCAGCTGTGCATTATGTATCAATGCATACAAATTCTCAGAAAGAATATGCACCACTATCTTATTTTTATAAATAGCAAAAGTCAAAGACACAGGAATTACAGCTCTAACGCCTTTGAACAATTTTTTGAACAATAATCTACCAAAGTCATTTAGGATACTCATGCAACAAGGATCACACCTTTGTCCAAATATATTCCAGTTTTAAGGTGCAAGTGACTTCCCAATTGTATGAAGGAAGTTTGTGGTGGATCTGGGAACAGACTTTTAACATACACTCTTGTTTTGTTCCCACACTACTACCCTACCACCCCTACAGATGTTGTTATTTTATGTTAAATACTTATATTGTAGTGTCATATACTTAGGATGTAACAGTGATACCTAATATGCGAGCACGCTCTGAAAAACTTTATATCCTGTACAATATTAAACGTCTGTATTTTGTTTGGTTCAGGTTCTCACACAAGTGTGAAAAGGAATTTGAAGTTATAAATCACTCTCGGTCAGTCTTTACCTTAAGTGCTAACCACATCCCTGAATCAACAATATGTTTTCCTTCCTTTCCACAGATGGGTTGACCCTGTGGGTTCACCATGCGTTATTACACCTAGAAATTCCAGTCGTGTTCACTGATTGCATCACTAACCACTTTTCATTGCTGAGCCTAGGAACGTCTTCTCAGATGATTTGCAATCACACAGCTGAGAATTTTTACTCTCCTAGCTGAGCTTGCTTTCAAACAGAAAACCCCAACCCTGTTAATATAATCCTAATAGTTAAGGTAAAATATTAAAACACTTTCTAATTACTTCCTTCCCATTTCCTATGGCTTTGCTTTTAATAACATGGATTTTTATTATTATTGCTTGGATTCAGACTCATTTATTTTCCTTAATAGGTCTGCTCTGTTTCCTTGAACTTTGAGCATGAGAGACCTGCATATTCAACTCAGGTGTTGATTTGAGACAATATGAAAAAGAAACTATATAGAAAAGCTTGGAAATGCTGCTTGTTTATTCTGCGTTACCACATGGGTTCCCAGGTGAGTTCACTCTCACTTGTAGAGCAGTCAGCCTCCAAATATTTTTAAACTGAAATAAAAAGGAATGCAATGAGTTTATCTTTCCGAGGTAAGCATCAAACTTTGATTCAGATAATGTTTCCATGCAACATAGAGATATCCTTCAGCTTAACTCTCCCCAGTGCAGTCTTCTCAAGGTGAGCACTGTCAGAGAATCAGGTTTAACAGGATGACAGTTAGATGCAGAGGAACAAGAATGTCTCAGGAAAATGGTCTTGCATGGAAATAATGCTGGACTGGAAGCAAATGGAGACTTTTGGAAGGATCCGTGTTCTGAAGTAGAGCAGGAACAAATGCTAGCAACCTTATCTGACGGATAAATAACAGGCAAACAGCACTCACCACTCTAGTGGAGGTGAGTCAGTTGTTTCCTTCCTCAGAGCTTCTCTGCCCGATTAATATTAACCATGGTCTCACTCATCATGGATGTTCTTCCTCTGCAATTGATTTGACAAAACCCATCCCCAGCTGCTGTAATTTTCTCATGTCATTGATTTCAGCTCAGCCAAGGACTTGATCTTTGAAACATCAAGTTTCTCATCTATCATTCTTCTAATATATGTCACTATTTAACTCTTCTATTCTTAAGATTATATGTGTAGTTTTGGAGCTCCTTACAAGAAAGTAATGTATGTTTCTAACTATTGTGCCATTCACTTTCGTAATATGCATTAGTTGCATTGCCACTTGACAGTTTCCTTTCACTAAGATGCTTTTTTTAGCCCTAACCAATTCCTTGCATTCTCTTGACTTGGTCTCATCATTCTCCCTCTCCTGTCTCCCTCTCCCTCCCAATTCCTTAATAGTAATATCTTTCCTACAGTACAATTACCAGAACTCTGTACAAGATCTTGCTTGATAACACAAAAACTCTGTTGTCTTTATTCTTTGCCCTCATATCCTTTGGCTACTACAAACTGGCATTTTGTTTGCATTTTTTACCTCTTTTTTTTTTTTTTTCTTCTTTTTAGCACAGCTGCACTTCTGGCTTCAATTATTTTTCTACAATAACTCCCAGGTCTTTTTCCAGAGGATCGTGCTGGATGTCTGTTTAATTCAGCACACACAATATTGCTTGCATCAATTTCTTGCTTGCAGACAAATTACTTTATGTGTACTAATATTGAACTACATTTACCACCTGCTGGCTCAGATCATCTCAAATGATCCAAAGACTTTTGAATACAGTTGTACTGTTCCTTGTATTCTGATCCACTTCTAATGCTAGTATTAAGTTCCCCTCCACAGGTCTTATTTTTAGGACCTCGCTGCCAAATTGCTTACCCATGTTAGTTCTCTTAACATTTCCTCATTCCCAAAAGCTTTTTCTGAGCCCCAGGACAAACTGAAGTCCTCTGTACATTAGTTCTAAAGGGAGTATAATCATCAAAAGGTAAAACTAAGAGTATGGAGCAGGCCACATGTAGTTTCTCCCCTTCGAAAAATTAAAAGTGGAGAGGGTTAAATTTTCAAATAAGAATTGTGAGAGGAATTGAGAACAATAAGAACTACCGAGAGACTAATGTTCAGGGGTTTAAATGCAAATTTGCTTCTTCCAAGTTTTTGGGGCTAAAGGATTCTGGAAATGCTGAGACATAAAGACAATTGGTGTCTACTTCACTTCTAATGTACAAATATATACCAGAATAATAACAAGTCCTTTAAGTATGCTGAAAACTATGTCATCATTTAAATGCCTTTCCATGCCAGTGAAATGTTTTTGACAATGCCTAGCACTTCTTGTAACAGTTTAGAGTGAAATATTTTCTTATCTGATTGAATCTGTAAAGAGACTGACAGTAGGTAAAAACAGAAGTCATTTTAGATAAAAGAGTAGTGCTTCCTAGTCCCAAGAGAACCTAGAGATAAGGCAGCTGCTTTCAGAACATTCACACTTATTTCAAGAGGGATTTGATCCCCACTCAAAACTTTGGTTTTACTTTGAAACAAAACAAAACCAAAAACAAACAATCAAAAAATCTGGATTACAACATATGACAAATTAAATGTCTGAAGTATCAGGGAAGAAACCTGAAGTTTGATCACATAAAACAATCAGGCAGAAAGGGAAGGTTTTTTTTCCTGGAATTACCTGTCTATCTCAATGTAAAATCACCAGTTCAGTGATGAGACAATGTATAAAAGGCTTATGAAGAAATAGCAATCTGTGAATTTAATATCCCAGGCCATGTTAAACCTTTTCTGACAATGCTGTGAAAACATTTCCTACATAGTTTCAGCCTTATCATGGAAAGTCAGACAGCTCTGGATCACATGGGTCGATAAGTCTTCAACCAAATAAGAGTTAGAAATGTAAAAGAAAAATACCCTGGGAAAGTTTCCTTCAGCTCATATGTATGAGAGAATATAGTGCATTCCTCTGTCCAGGCTATAATTAAGATGAAAGGCATATTTCCATATAATTTGCCATTCGGTGGCATGGTTTGCATTCCATGTGGACTGCATCATCTTGATTCTTCTAATGCAATGAAACAAAACAAAAAATAAAATCAGGCTTAGTAGTTCAGGATGCACTATTTCAGTTCAGACTATTTTTAACTCTCAAGAAACAAAGTCATTTTAATTATTAGTTTTTCATATGATCTAAAAATATACAGGCTCTGCAAAAATGTGACTACTTTTTCTAACACTAGCAAAGTACTCTGGCTTGAAAAATTACTTTATATCAGTTTCTTTCCCTACTGTCAGATGGTCAGAGGAATACAGAGGAAGATCTATGCTATCTATGAGTCATAACATAGAAGCCTGCAATCACCTGTAGCTGGACACAGAGGCTGTAGCAGGATCTGTAGGATGACTTGCTGAGCAATGTGCCACTTTCGCGTGCACAAGCCCAGAGGTACAACCCTTTGCTTTGTGTGAGTCTGACTCGCAACGGCCAGTGTCATCAAAATGAGTTAGAGGCTTTTCTCTCAAGTCAGAAACACATTTTGAAAGACAAATGTTTGGTAGACCTGATCACCTAAAAAAAGTTTAGATTCATTCTACTTCTGCTGCAGTTGCACTGGCTTTATTGGAGTTCAGGAACCTGAACACTTAAGTAAATCATAAGTAATTTAGGAACTTTGGAGGAGTTCTTCCCTTGTGACATTTCTAGTACTTTCTAATTCCATCTGTACTAGAAATGTCCTAAAAACAGTTTTTCTCATGGTAAATCAGTATTTCCGTATTTTGTCTAGGCTGAGATGAGGAACAGCAGAGGACACCCACATGTAAACAACTTAAAAGAGAAAATAAGTTGGGAACTTTTCTTAACCCCAAACAGAGTTCAGTTCAAGTTTTATGCTAGAGCTGTGCTGATTCTTCTTTTATATAAATCTGCTTGTCCATCGTTGTTAGAGTCAGAATCCCAAGGAGATATATGCTTAAAGTCAGATGTCTGGCCATAGATCTATGGGAAATACAAATGTCAAGACACATCTGGAAAAACCACAGAGCCATTCGAACATGGATTCTTCTATGCAGATATACCATTTTATACTGGGGGCCCAGCGAAGCCTCTGGAAAGTTGCCAGTGTGTTGAGGACTAGGCCCCTGATGAGGCTCTGCCTAGGTCTCCTTTGCTGGGATTAAAGCAGTGCTGGGAGAGGAGAGGGAGGAAAGGACCTCTCTCCAGGCTTGCTTCTGCAACGGAGACAGGACAAGCGCTCCTGTCAAGGAGACTTGTCCTGTCAAGGACAAGTGGATTTCCCTGCCTGTACAGCAGCTGTTCTGGAGTTTTAACACTCCATTTTGGCTTGGCAGCATCCCCAGCTAAACAGATTCTCAGAGTTCAGTTCTTCACTTGATAGTCATACATAATTTCCAGAAGGTTTGTATACTCTCTGGTTACTCCTCCGAGCGTGTCTGTGTCAATGGGGGCTACGACCACCAGGAGAAAATGTCCACTCAGGGTCTAGAAAAGCAAAGAAAGCTTGTTAGGAGCTGCAACACTACCTCCTGTTGAGTCCCAGATAAGGGACAATGTATGGCTGCAGGGCTGCAAGGTCAGGCCAGAAAATGAACGATTTTATCTCCTTCCATCCTCGTCTCCTTCTGCCAAGACCAAGTCCCTGTGCTCCTCCGGGCTTGCTGGCTGCTGTGGTCAACAAGGGCACGCTCACTTCTCTGCCTTCCTTCCCACATTTATTGGGGCTGAATGTGTTCAGGCCAACAGTTCTTGCTTGCTTCTCCTAAAAAGCCAAGTTGGTGGGTTCCAGGAGAGCACAGAGCAGGATACGAAAACTGAGATTCCTGAGGAAATAGGTGTTCCTATGTGAGACCAAGGACTGGCACTGTGAACCTGAAGCTAGCTAGACACCCTGTGCAGGTGGCAACAGCGCCTGTGATTCCTTTGGACTTACATTTGATGACAAGAGTGCAAAGGAAGAATAAATTCAGGCGCAGAGGGCAGGAAGAGCAAAGCTTCCATGTCTGTTGGTGTGTTCATTTGTTTTGTATTTTACACTCCATCGGGATCTGTGATGGACGAACCTCAGGAGCTTCAGAGTTCAGACTTAGCTTTTGTGCGAGGATCCAAATGTTTAGGTGTTTATCCGACCTGCATCTGAACTATGTGCAGTAACTTCTTGAGTCTGTTGGGCTGGAAATCTTGTAAGAACAGGCTTTCTCGTGACATTTCCAGTACTCCTGCTTCCTGTCATGGCAGTGAAAACAGCCGTCCTAGTGGTATTTCAACAATTCTTCTTCTAAATGGAAACCAGAAGTGTGTGTGGAAGGGCAAGGGGATAAATGAGACATTTCAGAACTTCAGAAATCTGCTTCTTGAGTTCAGTTCTAGAAAAAATTAGGGTTCAGAGTCTTCCAGATTTTTGCCACATCTGTTCAACAAAAGACAGAGAACAGAAGAGGAATGGAAAATGCCTCAAGCATAAGCGGGTAAATCAAATTCTTTCACTTTTTATACATATATAAAAAGAGAGATTTCATGGAGTTGAGAGATAGCAAAATTACGACTAAAAGAAAACAATTTTTTCTCACAGTTGATATATGACTTCTGTAACTCACGGCCACAGGATATCACTGAGCCCAAAGGCTTAACAGGATTTAAAAATGATGGGCTATTTATATGGATAATAAAAATATTCACTGTCACTTTGGATACATTCATATTAAAATATTTGCAAGGGATATAAACCCATCTGTCTCATGGTATAAGCCAGATCCTAAGTGAATGGTATTACGGAAAAAATTGTGTTAACACGTGCCTTTTAATAATTGTTCTTCTACTCCATATTCATGTGACATGTCAGGTATTAGAGAGCATATTGGATCAAAAGAAACAATAGAATGATTTTCTGTTGCTTCCCATGCTATCCTTCTGAAGGAATTACACCTAGAGGACCAAGATGTGGAAACTGCATGTGATGATACAAGGGTCCTTCCCTTCAGTAGGCATAATGGACAACATAAGCAGAGACTGGCTGTCAAAGTCAGACAATTTCAGAACAGAAATAGTGCACATTTTTTTTATGGTGGACATAATATTTCTCACAACATATTCGTAAGAGCTTTGAATCCTTATGTCCTCAACATAGATTTTCCAAAAACATATTTTAGTTCAACCTAACTCAATGTTTTACAGAAGATCAGATTAAATGATCCTTAGAATGATCCTCTCCAGCCTGTCAATTTCTTACTCCTTTAAAGAGCATTACAAGCAGTAGCTATTTAATCCTCACAGCATGCCAGAAGGATGAAATATCCCAATTTTATTTTGGGAAGAAATGAAACAAACCAGTTAACTGATTCATTAAAAGCTGCATGCTAAATCAATAGGACAGCAGTATTGCAAGTCTGGAGTACAGGATTTCTGTACCTATTGGTTATACACTAGATCATAAGATCTCTTTTCTATATCCACAGATATATACAGGTGTGAACATACATTTCAGCAATTCCCAAAGGGCTATTTGACAGCAAATACTGTTCAGAAAGCTGAATTTCTATCCCTGTGGAAATTTTAGTATTTCAAAGCTGCTTTTCATTTGAATCAGAAATAAAAACTAAAATATTTATGTTTCCCCATGAACAAAAGTTTGTTTCAAAATCACTGAAGTGTTTCATTTTGATAGCATCAACTTTGTGTTACATTAATTCCCTTGTTAATACATTTTAAATTCAATATGATGAAACATTATTTTACATTTGATTTTAATAACTGAGGTATTGCATGTAATAGTACATAATTCACTGAGCACACTATATAGCTATAGTTTTAAAGAATCCTAATACAATTTAAAAGTCAAAACAAAATCAAAGTATTATTCCTTATCTAAACAAGACATTTCAATATGATGTTCAAAATGACACATTCTCAGATTACAAGCATTGTTCATATTGTATGTCCTCATAAAAAATTCCAATTTCAACAGAATTGTATTTTCTACCAAAACACTTCCTACTGAAAACATTTTTATCCAGCTCTGTGAAAATTCTAAGCCATGTTCTTCATGCAATTGCAATTAATATAATTCAACAGTGAGGAAAAATGTACTTTCTGAAATAGAAGCAGTAATGGAGAAACATTCAATATTGCAAAAGAAAAATGAAAATGATGATTGCAGATAATCTCAGGTTACTGCCTGGTACAATAACAGAGTTCCTCTTTTCACTGTAATGAGCAAACCAGATGCATCCTGCAATGAGGAGAATAAGAGCATGGTTAGCTCAACATTTTAGTTATCTGAAAAAAATAGTGAAGAAAAAAATATCTTCTTTATGTCTGACTGAAGAAATTGAAGTTATTGAAGAAATTAAACAAAAATGCAGCAATAACAACATCATGATTGATAATAATTAGAAGCTGACTGATGTTCTCCCTCCTTCTGAGTGCTCTCTCCTTCACAGGCTGGTCTATTTGGGGACTGAAAAAGATGAGGCAAATCCTTGCCTTACCTCTTCTTCTCCTATATCACTATTTCTATATCTAATCTAAACCTATATCTATGCTCATAGTAAATCTATAGGGAAAAAAAAAAAAGTATTTGACACAATCAGACTAGGAAGACAGTGAGCCCTTTGGAAGACTCCTTCCTAAAATCCAGTTATGGAGTTGTCTTTCAGAGAGAAGGCTCTCACGGTTTTGATCCCTTTGCTGTGAACTGTAGCAGTAACAGTGTTGTGGCTAACTGTGCGGTAGCTCCTGCCAGGATGCCCTCCATGTCTTTTCAGCTTGAAAGGAAAGAGCAGCTAGGGGTGCTCTGGAGGGCTTGCTGCAAAGCCCACAGGTTTCCTTGGGCCCCTGGGGAAGCACGGGTGGTCTGACCAAAGGGAATTTGGCTTCACAGTGGGAGAGGAAGGAGATGAAAGAGGTAGGGAGAGTAAATCTGGTTTGATTTCTCTTTACAGACCAGAGACACCCCCTGAAGTTACATTTTCTTCTGTTCATTGACCATGCCATTTTTTTAAACCGAGTGTGGTATGGAATGATATAAATGAACAAATCTGAGTAATATGGAGAGGATTTTAAATAGTACTGCACTGCCTCTGTAATGGCAATTTGTACCACAGCAATCCAATGTATACCTTTAATTAATGGTTTGCTTTGACTATAAAGTCTTTAATTTTATACCTGCTCTGTCATAAACTGCTGCTATTTTTTTCAGTTCATGCTGTCCTTCATTTTTCCATTCAATTTTCACTTGTGGTTCATCTTAAAGATGTTATGCACTCTTCAATGTCTACATTTAAATATTTTTGCCTCCTATTAAGCAACTGTGTTTACATTATGTTGTTTAAAGAGACAGACGATGAGTAAAAGTAAATGGCACTTCTTTTTTTTCTGTATTTTGTATTGCACAGTAAGACTGATTTGCCTTGAAAAGAGTAAAATCCAAATTGGATGTGGGAATTGATATATAAACTTCTATACTTAAAAATGTGTTTCCTTGGAGCAAAACTGAGTTTTGAAGGTAGTTTCATGGAATTAAGCGGGATAATGTCAATGCACAGGAGAAAAATCTACACTCTTTAAACCTTCAGTTGTATAGCAATACTAAGATGAAATGAAACTTTAGAAATCAATGCAATTACACAGGAATTGTCCTTTGTGGTAATGATATTCCTTGTTTATACATTGCAGTGTGATCACTCCATAAATTAAAAGACAGTCTAATTGCTCCAGTTTTCAAGTCTTCAAGGAGTTAGAGCAGTTCAAGGCTGACCTTTATTATGGCAGTGAACAGAGGCTTCACAGTTAAGGTTGAACTGAGATTTGCAGTCATAGCAGAAACTAAATCTTCTCACAGAGTATAAAAGTATAAAAGTGCAGTCTACCCCCCACTTCCAAGTTACGGAACTTACTCTAAATAGTGATTGTGTTTCCTGAGAATTTTCAGGCATACCTATTAATTTGTCATGAATTATAAATATTTTTAAGACTTTTCCATGAAAAGTATGTTAGTCTGTCTAATAAAATCTCAAAAAATTTCCCAAGCATAGGTCTTTAAAAACAAAACAGCTCCTAAAATGGGGAAAAACCTAGAGTAATTTAATTAGTCCAATGGACAAGGGTATAGCTCTACATGTGCTCCAGGAGAACTCAGTTTTATTCTTATCTCTACCAGAAGGTTATCAGGAAGACTAAGCAAGTCTTTTTATAGTAGTACATGGTGGAAAGATGAGAGGAAACAAGAGATTTCAGACTGGTTATTAGAAAAAAATATTCACTATGTTCAACGAAGGCAAGTGCAGGGTTCTGCACCGAGGCAGGAAGTGCAGGCTGGGGCTGACCTGCTGGGCATGTTGACCATGAGCAGCAATGTGCCTATCTGGCCCAAAAGACAAATGGTGTCCTGGGGAATAGTAGGAGCATTGACAGCTTCTATTGAAATAAATGTTTTTTGTTTTTTGTTTTTCTCATGATTTACAATTTGATGCAGAAATAAAGAAGGTCCTGAGATTTTGCAAGAAATATTGGTAAGTTCAGCTTTACAAAGGAAGCTAAACCCCAAGCAGAGCCTTTAAGAAATGTTCTAAAAATATTACAGTCGAGTTGCAAAAATATTGACGCGCAAATTCTAAAAATTTTTAATCCAAAGAACTACCTTGACACTAGTAACACTGTAAAGACTTTTATATATACATGATTATACAGAACTAAAATGTTTCATCTACCTATCATTAGCAGTTGTAAAGTATTTATTGTTTCAATACCTAGACACTTTTGCAGTGTTTAAGCCTAAGTACAGCATATGAAAAGTAGTAAGTTTCAGGGATGCCTACCCCTATAAAAATGTTTATGTAAGTTAGAAATAAACAGCCATGTAAACTTGCATATATTCTTACGTGTTCAGCTTTCCATGCACATTTTCAAACAAAGTCTCTGGGATCTGAGACAAATCCTGAGGATTCACTATCAGCTGAGATAAACTGACATCCTGAGAGTCATTTATTTAGTACAAAAGGTATTATTCCAAGGAATTTTTCCCATGCTAGTGTCTCTTTGCTAAAAATTGAATCTAAGCATCAGAATAGGTGCAAAGATTTTGTGGTGATGTTTAGGTGGCTTCAGTTTACAGAGGGTGTTTCCAGGGAAATAAGGCCCTGTACATTTGCCAGCAGGCTCATTTGGCTCATGGAGCAGCAATTCATTCAGTTTACATGTAGGCGATTACAGCAGGGGGTCACAGCAGAACGCAGAGAAGCGCAGCAGCAGCGGTAATGACTTGGTACCCTAAGCAACACAAACAACAACAACCGATGAAGCTGAGCCAGGCAGGAACTGGGTTGTCCAGTGCGCTCTCCTGATGTTGCTCACAGCAATCTTCAGCAGCAGAATGGTCCTCCTGCAACCAGGGAGAAAGAATAACAACCACGTTTGGAAACTTAAGGGACGCGAGATTTCTCTTTCCCAGGGTGAGAGCTTCTGCTTACCACACCCAGCATCAAGTGTTTTGAAACCAACAACAAAGCCATAAACAACAAACAGTAATACTACTAGTAATACTAAATTAAGAGTTTGGTACCTACCACTTAGAATCTATACAACACATAACAGGGCCAAGTGACGAGTCCTGTTGGCTGAAATAATAGATGGCAAGAGCTGAGCAAATCATTTCACAGCAGAATATCTTCTGCTTGCATTACTTCTTTTTTTGTGTGTGTGTGTGTGTGTGCGCCAATGGGATATCCAAAAGCACATCACATATTCCTCAAATATATTTTCTGATTGAATATATCTTTGTTGCTGTTTCTTTGTGTAGCAATTTTTCCTGAAATTAAAGCTATATTGCTCTGGTGCTACTGGGCTACTGGAGCACATTGAATTTATCACTTTCAAAGCATACTGCACAAACATACGCAGACACAGAAAAAAAAAAAAAAAAAAAAAAAAAAAAAGCTGATGTAAATATTAATTTGTGCAACTTTTGAAGCCTATTTATTCAACTTGTGTGGCCAGAGATTCCATTGCTAAGTGAGCAATGCAAGCAGTCACACAAAGACAAGTGACTGAGGCTGAAGTCAAATAATTAAAAAAATGCAAATGAGCATGTTCTCAGTGCAGCAAAACACATACATCTTTATTTAAGTTTAATCTAGTGCTCAAAATAATTTTTAGAATTGGGATGGAATTGCACTTAGAATTAAGCCTATGATTCAGTAATTTATTGAATCAAGGCCCCTTTGCAGGAGCATTTTGGGGAGACTTTTTGCTTTTTAGCCAGGTCTACTTATTAAATTACAGTTTCAGTATGGTCATATTTTCATTTTCTTTATTTTTGGTTCATTTTAAAATGACAGGCCATAAAGAATTTCATTTGTGTTTAAAAAAGTCCAAACCCAGCAGCTCTCAGGAGCTGTTGATTTATGGTGTCCTGCATTCATGATAATGCAATGAGCATTTGTTCTGATGATGTGATGTTTGTGATTTCATATCCTGCTGTGGAGCTTCAGTGTGAGAAGGCGTATTTTGGAACTAAGATGAACTGGAATGCTGCCTCACCTACTCATGCAATTTCAGGTCCAATGAATTGATTTAATCTCTTACTCTTAATAAAAAACAGTTGTTATTTTTCTTACTCTCCACTGGATTCCTAGACCACATCTACAATGGTGACAAAACAACAAATATGAAAATCAGTGTGTAAGAGTAATTTAAAGTTTTTCCTTACTAACCTGTTTTTCAACAATGTTTAACCATCAGAATATAAGAATAATTTTAATACCTAGCCATATCAATTAATCCATGAATTGCACCAAGTACTATTCTAATTATCCACTACCACTATGACTATATAGTCAGAATTTTGCTTCTTGCAACTTGCCAGCCCAGTCCTGTACACCCCTGAGAACTGCTGACCTCCACTTAGTCTGTAGCCTTCCATTATGTAGTTGAAAACAACAATAAGATATTCAATTAGCTTAGATACTCTTAGTAACACTGGCAAAGTAGCAAATACTAATGAAACAAATGAAAAGTGCAGAAGTTGGTAGGTATTACACACTTAAGACTGCTGGCTCTAGGGTGGCTTTTGCATCAATTGCCTATCCCTCTTCCCTTTCCAGTTCATTTGCTTAATGTAATACAGTTGTAAATTAGCCTCCTCTTCACTCACCACCATTAAAACAAACTAGAGCAACTTAGAATAAAAATAATAAATAGCTGTGCTGCATACAGACCCTCCTGAATGGAGTGGTACAAGAGTGACCAGCTCCTAAACCCAAATGAGCTCATAAAGTGACAAGTGACTTTTCTATTGTCCCCGTACTCAATTTGTCCAGGTGCTGTACATGTATGACTGCTAATCACTGCCTGATTCCTGAAACTATTTTGTGTCAGGAAAGTGTTGCCAGAGAGAGTGGTCCCAAAGGTACAAGACAACAAGCATGGGAGGAAGTCCAGAATGGAAGGAAATCCAGACACCAGGCAGAGTTTGAAACCCTTCACACAAGTGAATACCTCTGGGTAAACAACGTGAGAGGAAAGAGCATCCCATAGAGTCCAGAACTGCAGAAAGTTCATTTGAGGAGCAGTAAACGATGGAGACAAAGCTTGTGGTAGCCAGGCTTTTGCAGTTAGTTCATGGGTTTTACGACTCTAAAGCCTCTTGCTGTGCCCCTAGCGTAGGTTGTATTATAATTACATGGGTTTGCAGTGAAATACGATTCACTTACAGCAGATTCTCTTGGCTGAAATCTTATCTTTTCTGCAGCTATATTACCTTCCTTTGTTTGTCTAGAACAGAAATAATAGAAATTCTATAGATGCAGAATCTGTGTATGAGCACTTCATGAAGATAGCTGTTCTGAACACCATCTTGGTTAAAGGGAAATCGGTCGAAAAAGCTATGGAATAAGGTGCTATGCTGTAAGATTTAACAATAACATTACAGCAGTAACATGATAAACATAACAGCAGTAGCATGACATCAAAGCCTTGAAATTTTCTGAGGCTATTTAAACCAGAACTGCATCCCCAATAGTGCGATATCAACAAAGCAGTAACAGTTCACTACTTACTCAGGCATCTACCACTCCTCAACATCTATCTCTCTGTTTTACACTGTGTGTGTTATACTTTGCCTTCTCTTCACTCAAATTTTCACTGCTGATGCATTTGGTTCCATTTGGCCATTGAAACCTTATCCTTCATTATATGCTAAATGCTTCTGGAGTAGAGAAGAAGACATCAATTGATCAGAAATGATCAGCGATAGCATATGTTCCCTGCAAATCAAAACTACTTGTAGTGCGGTATGTTCCTTCTTTGCTGACTTGCAGGGCTAAGATTATTGTATAGACTGCCCAGGAAGCTGCCTAGAGCAGTGGTTTGCAACTGGCGGCACGAGAGCAGTCATTTGTGCTTGTACATTTTATTCTGCCCAGTTCTGTGTGGTTGAAATTTTTGTTCTCTCGTGCCTCTATTCAGGGTATAGGAACCTTTAACAAAAAATGCAATAGGCTTCTAGACAGCAGAGAGCAGCTGCAGTTTGAACACTGAGCACTGAAGAGTTCTGTTCTACCTCTTTCTTCTGTGCACATTGCTGTGGGCATAGTAATATCCGGCAAAGGGTAGGCACCAATGTGGAGAAAAGACTTGTGTCATCTTGACCCGCACAGAATCACAAAATAACACACCACGGACACATATTCCACTCAGACAAGGCTCAGTCATAATTTTCTTGCAAAGCACCTTGCATATTCTTAGCATTCTAGAAATAACAATTTTACTGTTTTTGTTGGTGTTACTGTGATGTTATCCCTCCTGTAAAGCAGAATTATGAGCAGACATGGAGGGTTTTCTGTTAACAAACTGCTATCATTTCCTCATCATTCTGAAATAACTTAATTCTTTGCACTTTAGCTACCTGTAAAAGAAGTAAGCAAGAATTTTCTCTTGCTTTTCAAGGATTGTAGTTTTACTAGTCAGATTTTGTGGCCATATTCTCCACCATTTAAACAATCTGCCTGTATGCAGAGTCTGGATCAGAGTATTTTGAAAGTGCACTTACACATCAAAAGCCCTATTGCACTATTTCAGTCTGTGGTAGGAGCTACTGGTGACTGCAAAGAAAACTATCTGCTCGCACTGTGCTTTATTAATGGCAGGATTTTAAATGCAAATTAAATTTGATGCTAAGTTTTAAAACAGTTGTTGGGGTACCTTGTTATTTAAACTTTATGTAAGCAATGTTTTAGGTGAGCTAAGTCCAGCAATGGAGACTTGGCACCAAATAAACTTTACCAGTGAATAAAGCATTAATCATAATACTATAAATATCAAATTGTTTCCATAGCATTTTGGAAACTCTTTAGGAATAATCACAACACACAGCCTAGCAGTCTATAGGAGGGAAAGTGCAAACAAGAAGTTGCAGTAACATTTACTATGTCCTTTTTTCATCATTTAATGAGATGATTCAAGATTTTTCTATTATTGTCTCTAGAACATTTGCTGTATTTTTTTTTTTTTTTAGGTCATTTGTTTAAGATGTAAATTTAATATGCATCAGTATTTTTGAAAATTAAAATTTAAAAATATTTTAAATTTTTAAACACCTGTGGTTGTAAGGCACATAGTTATTTACCCGTGCCTATTGCACTTAGTTATCCCACCGGGTAAGTTAAACATTGTTTTTCTTCTATTCCTGTGTACAGTGAAACAGAATAAAAATAATAGAATAGTTGTATCTTTTCTTTAATGATGTCATCATTACTGTTTTCTTCTTATACTCTTTCTAACCATCTGCAAGTCTTGTTAAGACTTCAGCAAATTGTAACTGGATAATGGGAAGGAACTACAGCAAGCTCTGGCGATAATGACATCGTTGTCCTGGTCTACTCCTATCTTATTCTGGGAGAAGTACCTTCAATTTTAATGGGACAAACTCCTGAGATATCATAATAGATAATATATAGTACTTTTAAATACAGCTGCCAGCAGAGATTATAGTTATCGTTTGAACTTGCTGTTTGTAACATTGCCCAGTTTTTATTTTTTTTTCATGAAACACAATTAATGCTCTCTTTCTGTGAGCCACAGGGTCAATTTGACACTGTGAATAGTTAAATCATCCTTGGCAAGAGGCTTATTCTGGCATAAATTCTATAATGAGAAATCCAGGTTACTAGCATCACATGAAATGTGACTGCCCAGCACTTAATCTGGCACCATTTGTTTTTGTACTGAATACTAACACTTTTAAAGCAGTCATTAGGGAAACCTACAATTTTAATTGGTTTGATATTAGTTACATTCTTAACATTTAATTTTGCCTTTTAATATCTGTTCATTTCAATAAACATTGCTAAGTCTTTCTGGTTCTGTTTCTTAAGCTTCTTCTTTAGTTTTACTGTTCCACTAGCAGGAAGGGTTCAGTTCAGCTGGCTTCTCACATCAATCATTAAAAATGCGTGAGGTGTCCCTAAAGGCCCTGGACCACATTTCATTGAAGAAAATAGAAAATGCAAGATCTGGCCCTCTCCCTCTAATGGTCTTTGGATTTTCAGTGATTACCTAATTTAAGTCTTCAACACTATGATCATCCTCTGATACTCTGACTTAATAAAGCCTTCTTCTGAGAATTGCATTAGAAGTGCTACAGGGGAGGTTTATGAAGCAGAATGCTACTGACCAGGAGTCATGGTATTAGTATCTGGCATTATGGCATTTGGGCCCCTTTTCCATCTCTTATCTGCGCTATACCTATACTTCTTATACCTGCAGCAGTAGGTTCAGTCATGGCTTTTGCAGTGGTACGGAAAGCGAGTTTCTTTACTGCCTCTGGCATATCCTTCAAGATAGAAGCATGACGGAGTCACCTGTGGTCCCCTCAATGTGCTAGGAAGAAAGTCAACCGGGCTAAGACTAGCCCCATCTCAGCACATGTTTGCCCCAAGCGACCACTGCTATCTCAACCAAAAGTCTTGCTCGGAGTTTCCCAAGTTCTTTGCCTACCTGCCATATGCAACAGGCAAGGCAGCTTTGCAGAGGCCGTGTCATCTGTACACTGGGGAAGCTGGCATAGGCAAACAGAAGGCCAGATGTTTCCCCTTATAACTCTACAGCTTTGTGTGGTCTGGCTGCATTGCCATATGCTGCATTAAATGTTAAGGATATATAGCTAGTATACTTAAAGCATTTAGCTTAAATAAAAAATTAGGGTCCTCCAAAGTCTTTGTAGCTGTATTACTCCTTTATATAAAATGTTGAAATGCTTTAAAGCTTTGTCAAAGAGACAAGGAAAGAATGAGAAAGGTTTACGTCCACAAAGCAACTTTTAACCTAGCTATTATCCACATCACGCACACATAATATCTTGAAATAATTTGTGCTACTTCCTTCATTCTGTATTTCAAAATAATGCTGTACATATTGTTTGGTTTAAGGAATAAAATAATTAAATGTATTTATATACTAATAAAAGGCCAAAAAATAATACCTCACATTTTAAACAGATGTGTTTCTTTCACATTCCCATGAACCACCAGTGTCTAGCAACTGGATTGACTCCTTAGCAATACGCTGTTAGTTAAGTGTCTGAAATTGTTAGCAAGGCAAATGTAATTGCCTTGCAGTGCTAAAATGGTCTTAACACTTCCCAAAGGTATTTTAGATTATATCTTCTTCTGAACATTATTGACAGCAGGAATATGAGTGTCAAATCCATCAGCCCACTCAGTAAGGTAACTCCTACAATTACCATTAAAAATAACAGGAAGGGTATTGTGCCATCTCTAGAGCCCACCAAAGATGCTAGAAATTGTAGAGTACAAGATAAATAATAGAGTAAAACAAATACAGAGAAAGCACTTAAGTAGTGCACTTAAAGAACACAGGAAGTGGAGAGTGACTTCAAAAATAAGATTTTTCCTTAGCACTGTTTTTTTAGATAGTTCTTCTGACAGGCTAATTCAGTTGCAAAGCAACCAGTATAATGTGCAAACTCAGGCTGATTTTAGCAAAAATAGGTATTAATAAGAACAACACTGACTTTTTTTTTTTTTTGGAAAGGTGAAGATCATACATGCATACTTTTTCGGTGGAGGTTTTTAATTTTTCGTATGCCTAGGGACAGGTTAGGACGCCCTCATCCTGCAGCCTGACGTGCTGATCTTATTGCAGCTGTAAGGTTGCTGTGAGGGTACAACTCTGGGGTAACAGTGTGACGTGGATCAGCCATCTCTTCTGCTTACCTGCTCTTCAGGTTAATGCTGCAAACACCTCTGCTCTGAGGATTTGGGGATGGTTACTGGAAGGAACAGTTGGAGCAGGACCCAAAACCAAGGAGAAGATTATTTTACCCAAGGCTATTATGATTTCAGAAAGAAGCAGATTTTTGTTGCTAGCCTAGGCCTTGGCAAGAGGCAGTATAAGTCAACAGGAAAGGTAATGTGTTTTTTAAAGTGATGATGCTGTATCCCAACTATTCTTGATGAGACAGATGGTCCTGGGGTAGACGGTCTAGAAGTGCTGGAAGCAGGTAAAAGGTCTGCACACATGTTTTATGGACCCTAAGCACATACACAACTAAAAGTAAAGAGATGTTGTTGGTGAGTTATTGACCTCTGTGGAGCAGCTAGGAGCAATCCCACAGCAAAAGCAGATGTTCCATGCGTGCAAGTTTGTATGCTGAACTATGACACTTCTCAAATTCCCCGAGTACTTTAATATTTTTTCCTGCTCCTGCAACAATGTCTTACAGAAATTTTATTGCTCTAGATCTAAAGACATGTCTGATTTCAATATTTTCCCTTTAGTTTTCCACTAGTTGTTGATAAAATGCTTTGAGTTAGAATGTTTTTCATTTTCAAAACCCTGTGCATGAGAGTGTGAGTGTGTGTAGCAAAGCTGAAAGACTGTGGTAGGGCAGCAAATCTTGCAAAGTTCCCCCACTAAAGTTCTGTAGAGTTTTAAGTGTTTTAAAATGTTATAATTATTTTGTGACTAAATATGTTCTGCTGAAATTCTGACTTTGAATCAAATGATAAGATTTACATTTAGGACAAGGATGTTTAAAGTATCTTTCTATGGCATTTAAACTTGTCTATGGCCTTCAGATACAAGAGCAATATTAGTCGAGAAAGGAAGGCCATCGATCCTTCTTTAGGTTTCAGTGTCTTGCCCCACGAACTTTGACGGCCTCCCCAGCAACAAAAATTAAAAGACAAGATTTTCTCCAAAAATAGCTTTGGAAATTTTGCTCAGGATGAGAAATCTCTATGTTTTCTTCATCAAGGACTGATGTTTTCCCACAATTCGCTTTGTGGTCACATCGAGACAGAATAAGGGCCATTGGAAAAGATTGGATGTAAGAAATACAGTCCCCCATCACACAGAAAAGAGAAGTGAGGGTCACTGGGACTAAACAATTATGCTGCAGCAAGTCCTGAAGAGCTACAGTCTCAGAACCAGTAGGTCACTGCATCTCCCGGGGCCTGGAGGTCATCGCCAACCAGCTCCCTCCACTCCCTGTAGCTTGTGGCTCTCAAGCGCCTGCCTGGAAACTGGCAATGAATTATGTGGAGAAGTAATGCTGAAAACACTAATGCTAATTTAAGCTGCAGCTGGAAAGAGCAAGTGCTGTATGAACAAGCAGCTTTCAGCAGTTTTCAAGCTCTAGGTGCCCTTCAGTCCTTTAGGGAACGATGGAGGCAGGCTTGGGTTCACTAAGCAGGGCAGTATTGGGTCTTTGTTGTAGGATCTCACAGCATAATGGTTCAAATATGGATATGTTTTAAGTATGATCATATAATTGAAGCTACACATATATTATGGATGACCACACTAGTGTATAATGCTACTGAAGATCAATCCTAAGGTGGATTTTGCAGCCATCTCGAAGTATTTGAAGGTCATAAACACCATGCAGGGGAGACAATTACCTAGGCTAGTGTAATACAGTTACAACAAGGAGAAATAGGATGCAATGGAACAAAGTAAAATTTAGGCTGCATATCAGGAAAATTTTCCTAACAGTAAAGTCTATTAGCCTGTGGAATAGTGTCCCAGGGGAAGTGGTGGAAGCCCCACAGCCTGAGTCATTTAAAACTAGACTAGAAAACATTCGAGAATAATCCTGAATTGGCAGAGAATAATCCTGAATTGGCAGGGAGATGGAAAAGATGACCTAATAGGTCTTTTCCATCTCTAGCTCCTATGATTCAACCAAGGTACATTGCTGTGTGTTATGTATCAGGGCATGCCCAGCCATTAACTCCAAATTCCACTTCAAAGTGGAAATCTTGAAATTTTACTTTGGCTGCAATTAACTTTGCCATTTCAGCAGACAGTGAGAGTTTTATGTTGCTGAGGCATTTGCTCATTTTTAAGGTCTGTGTAGAGAATGAGAATATGAACAATAAATTTAGAACAAGTTGTGGTTTCTTTTAAATGAGAAGGATCTTTTTTATTTCTTTCTACTTTTTTTTCTTTTCCTTCATGATTGTTGGAGCGACAGCCTTCTGACCAATTTCCAGTTCTGTCTGTATATCTCCACATGTTTCCGTCATTATCATGTTCAAGTACCTGACACATATAGTGTTGCACAGAGAGGCACCTAGTTCATGAGTAGACCCGAATCTTGCAGATATGTGAGTGTTAATGGGCATTTGTGTCCATATACAACCTTTGCTTCCACAACCATGTCAGTCCAGTATATTGACTCAAAGGGCCAGACCCTTATTTTAGTGTAAATCACCATAGCTACCCTTGCTGAAGGAGCTGGATTGGCATCTTCCATTGTAGTAGTGGGTTATTTGCTGCACTGCTGCTAACATATAAATAGGAACTGATTCTTTAATGGGACAGTTTTACCTCACATCACTCGAGCAGCACAGGATGGATGGAATCTGCATGGAAATGGCTAGTAGAGAATCCCCCCTGCCAGGGAAGCTCTGCTCTTTCAGCAAGTTGGCAGATACACCACTGCTGCTTCCGCAGCCACCTGCCACTTGCCTTCAGCAGAGTCAAAGAAGGGAGAGGCGCAGGAGCCAGGGCTGGCAAGACAGAGCAGAGTCCTCTCCAGTAATGCCTGAGCTATGGCACAGCTTTCCATGCCTAGGAGTGGGGCATAAGGGGCCAAGCACCTTGTCTACTCAGTCCTTCCACTGAATTCACTGGGATATGGTGAGAAATTAACTACTTCTATTCCTAAGGGTAGGAAGGAATCCCTGATTCCTGCTACCTCTCACTGTTAGGTGACAGAAGACATTCAGTCCTGAGTAGAGTTGATGGTAGCAAAAAACTTCTTGGCAAAGAAAGGAGCAATAAATTCTGACACTCACCCTCCGCGCTTTACGCATTTATCTCTGTATGGGAGACATTTTTCCCAATGAGGCTGACTCACCATAAAAAACACTTATCCAAGACTGCTGTGAGTGTTGCTGAAAATTCCTGAAATCAATACTGGATGGCTTCCTACTTCAAAACGAAGTTACCTCAAAAGTGTCTCTGCAGGGTTTACTCATGCTATCATGCTTGTGTAATCCACAGGCTGCAGAAGTGTGAGGACATCCAGCAGTTATTTATGGGTGCGTTGTGCTACAGCACCCAATGCCTCTTTGAGCACCCATATCTTCATTTCATTGCTCTCAACAGTTTAATATCATGCATTTCTGTCTGCATGTCTCCAAACAGGACCATATTCTGCAACACCTCTACTGAAAACCATAGTCACCTCACTGCATTCAAAGACCTGAAACTACTGCTTTTGCTATCACACGTGAGAAAAATGTATGAAAAGAAGGCTAATCTGAAGGGAAATAACTTTCTCTGTTCAGCAATAAATGCATCAGCTTAGAAGTGTTCTTAGTCAATTTACTGCATAGTCTTCCTCTTCATCCTTTCCCTGCTTCTTTCTTCTATCATCATCCCTTCTGGTTGTCGGTCAATTTGTAACAAGTCCAGACTGTAATTTTTTTCACAGTAGAGGTCTTCCATGTTGACAGGATGCCTGACACAGTTCTGGATACACAGTAAGTAATGTGGAGGAAGAATAGGGAAATAGCAGTTGTCCCAGAGCTCTTTAGTTGAAAATGTGTGCTTTGCACCTGCTAGTGCTTGCCAATTGCAATAGGGAGCCAGGTAAGTTGCCCACACTCATAAAGAAAATTTAAAAGTCAGTGCATTTTCTGGGTAACAGCATAAACGGTTCAGCTGACTCCCAATTTCTTCACCAGGTATTTTAATGGCTAATAAGGGTGGGATTTTTCTCAAGCTCTTCTAGTTTTGGCAGTGACTTCAGTGGGAGAGGAGTTATTCTAGCACTGAGCACATTGGAAAATCTCACCTTAAATAATCAAATAGAAATTAGATATCCAGGATAGTATCTGCTGCAATTCAACATCATTTGCAAATGGGTCAAATTTAAGTCCACAATAGGAAATAGTAATCTGGAACATTGCTTGCTTTCAAAGCAAGGTTCAGTGCCAGATCTTGCCTCAACTTCAGTTGTTAGGTCAAGAATGGAAATGCTATATCGTTCAAGTCTCTGTGCTACAGAATAAAAGCTCCTCCATAAATTAAACATCTACTGTTCAATCTACTAATGCTGGAAATGAGCACTTGTAAATGTTAGAGCTCAAACTCATAGCGTTTGAATGCAAGGACTTTTAACAACACTAGCATTTAGCCTATAAACCATGTCACACCAGAGATGATTTTGAGTAACTTTAGTACGGTAGTTTATACTTTCAAAATCTGGAAGTGAAATTTATACATGTGACCTGTATCTTCCCTCAACTGTGATTATTTGCAAATGTAGCATCTGCAGCATTATCATATGCCATGAGATTGCACTCTGATCACACAACAGGATAACACTGATTATTCATAAATAACTCAGGAATAAACAAAATCAGTGTCAGACATTCCTTCTGCAATATATCTCTGGAAAATTTTTGTTGTGTAGAGCATAGTTATCCGACAAGAGAGGTTAATGCAGGGACCGAGATGAGTTCCTCAATTTTAATTTCAATGTTTACTGTTAATTAAAAAATGTGAATAATGGTTTCTATAGCACTAATTTATGGTAACAGGCCTTTATTAACATAAATATTTCATTGTTCAGTGAGGACATAAAAAAATAATTGACATTTTGGCAGACACTCAATGTTTTGGGGATCTATTTTATAAGATATTTTACTGATGAAAATGTGTCTTAAAGCCTTAGCAATATGTTTGGCTTTGGTATCTGGCAGCAGAAAGGCAAGAATCTTAAAGCCAGAAATGTCCCCAGAGCATGCATCTATATTCCTGCTGTAGGTCTTTCGAGTTCTCTTTTTACAGACAATTGGAAAAATGTTTCAGTGGCTGTTTTATGATACATTTTGATTTGTATATGAGCAAATCTCACGTTTCTGCTGTCAGACATTCCCGTGTTTTATCACATTTTTTAAAAATGATTTCCAAGCAGTTGCTTTAACTCTTCAAGTTGACAGAAGTAAATATTGGCATGAAAAAGATTTATTATTGAATTCATAGATATCAGCAACTTTCTCTAAACTTTCTCGGGAATTGTGTGTTTACAAATGAAAAATTAGAAAAATGAGTAATACTCAAAGTACATTTTACCTGGAGATGCATTTTATGGAGATCATGGGTTGCAGTTACAGAGAATATTTGAAGATATATGCACGTATATATGTATATATTATATATATGCATTAACCATTATTGAAACATTCTATCCAAGTATATGTTAAAATAAGCACATAAAAGAGGGGTTCCTAATTAAGCACATGAAAAGTAGAGCTTAGCACTTTCTTTAAAAGCGTAATATAATCCAACGCTAGTAATGAATGACAACAGATAAAGTACGCCCTGTGAATATATGTCAGAAGTTTTCTTCTCTGAAAGAATTTTCTTGTGCTTACTTAGGTGAATATCCTTCTGCACAGCTGGTAAAAAGCCGTCCAAAAATTGAGGCCCATTTACAGTGGTATAAGAACAAGAAAGGGCACTAGCCCTGAGGCTTCTTCAGAACAAATGCTGGCAAAACACTGCGCCAAAATCATGAGTGTTCATTAGTTATTACTGATCTTAGTTTGAAATTGAAGTAGGGATTAGGAGCTTCCAAACTAAGATTTGGTAGGCAGGTCCACAAACCGTGTGAGTGTGGGTCATTTCCCAGTCTGGTAAAGGTGTTGTATTTTGCTGAGCAAGCCACTTCAGCTGTGGTCTAGCTATTCGTTCTACTTGTTTATTAGTTTATTTGATAAATTTTGTGGTAGAAAGCGTCTTCTGCCATGAGATTCAAGTTTCTGAAATCTAATTGCCTCATACAATGAAGCTTAGCTATTTAAAATTCCACTTAGAAGTATTTTTTATAGTGTGTGTTTTTTTTTTTTCTAAATACAAATCTACCTCAGTAATATTTTCAATGAGATTGTCTAGTTCTTTTGTTTGACTTTCTGATTTCTGGTCTTTTGGGCATAGTAGCGTAAGTAAAGTGCAGCAGAATCAGCTTTCCAATCTCTTTCCCATACACAAAGTCAGGCAAACTTTTAGTTTGTTCCAGAACAGGAAGAGAACTTAGTGACATCTCTTCAATTAACAACAAACAATTTTCTAACTAATAAGTCGTATGCTTGCTATTACCCTTACTGCTCAGTTTCCATGTTACACCCTTTCCTCTCACAGTTCTGTTTCTTTTCTTGGACATCACATTCTTGCAGCAGTGTCTTTTCCTGTGTTTTGGAAGCACTGTTGTCATTTTTGTCACCCTGCAACATAAAGAATTAATACTTGTTTTTCAGAAGTTTTTTTGTTGTTGTCGTTGTTGTTGTTTTTGATTTATGTTCCTCAAGGTGAGGAGAGGAGTGTTTGGAGGATGGGGACATGGAAGGCTATTTCTGTATGCCAGAGTGCCTGGCATTCTGCAACAGATGTTCTTGGAGCAGCTGAGAAGAAACTAATAGCTAAACAAAGAGGTATTTAACTTTGCACTACACACGTTTGAAAAATAGGGCTTTGGGCTTCAAGGCTCCAATGCATTTAAGCAAAACATTCCAAAGGATGCATTACATATAATTTGAATGCTAGGCAGGATAACATGTAACCCCAAACTCCCCTTTCTGAAAGCTGAATTACACTTTAATACATGGGGGTTCATGTCAACAGCTTAGAGGTGAGAAAGCAGGTGAGTGGATAGAGTACCTAGAAAAAGAAATTATATTTTGAACAGGAAAAAATATGTCACCTGGAAAATCTTAACTGTTCTAAAATCTTAGTCTAAAAGCTCAGTCTTGTTGCTATCATTTGTTATAATAGCTCATGTGGACTACTAAAATTCCTTTCTATTCTGGCAGCAACTAGGGACAGGAAAGTTTGAACAGCACTCAAGTGGGCATAACCTGTCCTTGATCCAAACAGGTCACAAAACTCTTAATGGGAGTCCTCTCCGATAGGAGAAATAGGTAAATATGAAATTCCTCCTCAGCACCAAAGCAAATAGAGCTTGGTGAACTGGGTTTTAGTAGGCATATGCTCAGAATCTCACACAAAGATATTCTGATTCTTGATAATAAACTTGAGCTCACCTCTCAATGCTGATACCAGGTTTGGGATTGAATTGGCTCAGGAAAGTTATTCTCATTTTCTAAGAACCCAGCTCTGAATGTGATCACTTCTTTTCATGGCAAGCTGAAAAGTTGAAGATATTATGTCAAACAGAACTGCTAGAAAGAGTTCCTTGCATCATATTGTCAAGAGTTCCACATTGCAGAAGAGAAGGACAAATTGAAGCAGCAGAGTTGTATACCCCCAAAATCTTCTATGTTCTCTGAACACACATAGTCTGAAATATTTTATCATCACCCATGTAACCAAGTGCTTGAGGTAGATTGAATATCTTCAGGTAAGCACTAGTGTTTCCTTCTACATCAGTGATTAGAATTCTCTGAAGTGTGGGAAATGAAAATCTCGTTTATGCACAGTCAGAAAATTTGTGTTGTGTTCTGTTTGTTTAGATAGCTGGAGAAATAAAATAAAACAATCTACAGCATGTCACCTAAACCTTTGGAAAGTGAGACGCTTGACAGGAAGTACAGAAAACTAGCAGAAGAAGTAAAACTTTAGTGCATAGATAAAATACGCATCCTATTGCTATTGGTGAGAATAAGAAAATGCAAGTGCCAGAGAACTGAATCTATTTCTGCATAGCAAATCTCCTACAGATGCATCTCTTTGGTGCTCTTAAGATCCCTGTAGAATGAGGTATGGAATTTGAGTCTAAGCCTCCTGCCACAAAGCCTGTAAGTCCTTAAGGTTGTAGTGCAGGCAGGAATCTGCTCGGCTGTGCTTTTCATTGTAACGGCATGTTGCTGTCAATAGGCAGCCTCTGCAAGTGCTTGCCTTGTGCCCATTTCACAAAACATGCTCCATTTGACTTATCTTCTATCAACAGCATGGGCTTTTCATAGATACAGAGTGCTGTCATGGTGAAAAGGGTGGACTGCATAAAGTAGAGGGGTGTTGACAAAGCCTAGAAATTCTGGACTTTGGGAGGGCTGTGACATTTTCCATTGTTTCCTGCATCAGAATTTGTCTGTACAGCAATCCAGATGTGGAAACGTACAGCTGTAAAGAGCCCCTTGCAAACAGCAATCACAGAAATCCTTCTGTACTAGTCCCCCAAAAGGAGGGGAGTTTCCTTTTTTTGTTTTTATCTCTTAGTGTAAAATATATATTTTTAAGTAATTTCCTGCAAAGGGAAATGTCTTAGGAAGAAAGCCTTCGTGTATTTTTCTTTAATACAAAACTTATATAAATATATACAATTTCATATTTCTACAGCTTAGTGTACTATAATGATAAAATAACCTTGCTAAACCAGCACATCTAAGAGCAAAATTTGCATGAGAGAGCAGAAAGAGTATCAGATACATCCTCCTAGTCACAAAATTGAATAGTTTTAGATGTTTGAGCTCATTAGATACCACAAAATGATTGACTCTCAAAATGCATCAGCCAGCAGATGAGACCTAAGTAGAACCATGTTGAATAGATCCCAGCTGGAGTGCTGGGATCCATGACTGGATGCCTTCTAGCTGAAAGAAAAGAAAGAATTACAAAAGTGGAAATAGGAAGGTCCTCTCTGTCAAGGCCAGGAATGTTGTTCAGTGTTTTGAGAGGTATTTCACTCAATGAGGAATAATATCAAAATGGTTAAAAAAACGGAAATTTCTTCCATCATGCAGATTTCAAAAATCACGGACCATACTGGTGTGCAAACACCCACCTGGCACTCTTTCTCTCAGTACTGGATGCCCGCATATATCTGTATATGTGATGTTCCATGCTTCTCAAAGGTCCTCAAACATTTTCTAACACTTCAGTTCAGTGACAACACAATTGGCTAAAGAGTAAGCATAATTAAAATTGGCATGTTTAATGTTTTCTTATGATTGCCCTCTATTAAAATGGGATCTTAAGAAAACACGACAGCATAAGAGTCATAATTACCAGTTTAGCTGGACAGGCCATAAATGTTTGACCTGAAAGACAGGTCATTTCCAGGTGGAACACGGGATTGCTTGTCTTACTTATTCTGAATAAAGAAAACAGAGATTTCAGATGTTCAGAAAAGCTGCACACAAAGCTATGGTGAATTTTACAGAATAACATTTAAACCAAATGCTTTTGCACATCTATGTTCTTAACAACTATGGGAAGGGGGCAATGCTAGTTTCTGTAACCATTCTGTGTTATTTACACTCCACAGAATAGCATAACTAAAAGATTAAACAGCTCCAGGCTTAGTAGGGACAGTATTCAGTATCTGACTACACTGCTTCCCTAGCAACGTTCTGGAAGCTTCTTGGTTACAGACATGGGCAAGGGAAATGAAAAGACTTATAAATTGTTTAAAGGATAATATACAGTTCCTCTATGCCAACAGTTAGTAAAGGATTAAATAGTAAAAAGTAAAAGTAAATAAACAGTTAATACTTCGAAAAGTAAGGAACTATGGGGAAAATATAAACCTCATGGCTACATTTAAAAAGCAAGTAAAAATGGGTTAGAAGTGAAGGAGAAGGATGGAAATGATAATATATTCTTTATGGTATTTTTATTTAAGTATGTCCATCTAATACAAATTAGGTTCATGTATATCATCAGTAGGGATGGCTGAAGGCTGCACAGTTCCATGCACGCACTCAGGTTTGTGTTGATGGTCCAGCCAGTTGAAGGATATGAGTGAGGACACTGAGGAGGAAGCTGAGGTCCATAAAGGAGAAATATGATGGTTTCAGTGGGGTGTAGGATATCTTTTACTTCCCTCAAATTTGTGTGCTCCTTTCTGAGATTTCCCCTCTTTTCTCCAAGAATCTGGAGTACAAGAACCTTCAGCTTCTGCCCCTCCCTGCGTATGCCCTCTTCCTTAAACATTGACCTACTACCAACACGCTACATTGTCCCTCCTACACTATCCAAGCAATAAGGCAGAGAAGGAAAGAATAGGATGAAAGGGAAGAGAAAAGGTGTTAACTTACCGTAGTGCATGAACCGTGAAGGTGAGATGGCGAGAGTGCGGATAAGGGGAGAAGATGGCGGGGAACAAGAACCCCATGAGAGCTCAGCCACCACACGTAGGTGTAGGAGGTGTCAAGCCATCCTCAGTGCCCTTTTGCAGCAGTGTCTGCTGCCCCTCTACCCCATCCAGTCCCCTCTCATGCTCATAAGGAGCAGAGTTCAAAGTAAACACATACAGACTGATTCAGCTATCCCTCTCTTCTTGCAGAGACTGCATCAAGATATCACCCTTGCCAGCTACTTCTTTTGCCCAAGTCTTGAGACCATCCTGTTAACAATTCTTTCTGTTTCAGACCTCTGATAGATTCAAGATATCTCATAGCAGCCTTTTGAATGCTGTGTTTTTTTTCCCAAAAGAACTTTTAAGCCATTTTTTGTCATTGGCAGGTACCACCACCTGAGTCCTACCCAGCTGTTCAGAAACACATCCGCTTAAGCAAGAGAAGCAGCATGAACAAGTTCAGTACTTTCCAGCAATTCCATAGTCAAGCCCCAGCTGATAAAAAAAAAACATTTTATCTCAAGTTAATTCTCTGCCTGTTACCAAATCCTCCTCTGGCCCTGCCACCAGGTCTGGCAGCTGTGCCATGGGAACATAGGCAACCTAGGTAAAGCCATGGACTCTGTTTGGAGGGCATCTCTTCATCTCACTACCAGCACTCCGAGTTTCAGGAAGGCCGTGCAGAAACAGCTCAAGCAGTCCTGCTGAAGTGATCTGCCTGGCTCCATACTGCCCTAGTGGTATCTCCCCTTCCAGTGTCAAGGTGCACTTAAACAGTTTGGAAGCAAATGTAGCAGGAAACTGCAGAACTACTGAACTAGTCCATGCTGCATTTCTTGCTTAAGCAAATGTGTCTGTAAACTGCTGGGCAGGACTCAGATGGTGGTATTCACTAGCCAAGTTGGTGAGTTGTGGTCTTGTTTGCACACAATTTTTCAAGGGAAGCACACAAAGCTCAACTCCATCTTCTTGCCTTTCTTTTGGTTTGAAAACCATCCAGGAATACTGCACCACCCCATAGCCGATGAATGAAAATTTATAGGACAGGTACCTATACCTGTTAATAAGTCTGGATTCAAGTTTCCAGATGGACAAGTCTCTTCAACTTTCTGTGCCTCTGTTTTCTTCTTAGTTTTCATTTGGCAAGTTTATTTAGACTGCTAGGCTTCCAAGTCAGGGTTTGAATTATAGTGCAGTCATTTCAGTTCAGGTCAGACTAGAATATCATTTTTAAAACACAACTGTCCATGCTGAATAGAATACATATGTAGTAAGCATATATGATTTTCGCTGTGCCTCCTCCAGGTCCCCTGCCAGCTTCTGACTGATATCAGCCAGAACTGGAGTCCCACAGCTTGATCGATTTACAGCCATAGGTAGGAATCAAGTCATTTAGATAACAGCGATTTAGCTCTCTCAGGGCTTTGTAGATGAGGGAAAAGGTTCTTGAAATAGGCCCTGACCTCCATAGCAATGTGGAGTGTGGAGCACACTTGGGGGTGCTGAGTTGCTGTCAGAGCCTCTGCTTAGTTTCTCATAGATGCATTTGTGAGGCGAGATTCACTGGGAGGAGGGGGATATTCTAGACGTTAAGACAAGGCAAAAACAACTTGTGTCATGTTCCAGTTCCTCAGGAGATAAAAGATTTCTTCTCCCAGATAGTCAGATAAACCAGGATGCCGTAGGTAACAGGAGATAATTGTGTTATGCAGTAAATCATGCATAGACAAATAAGGTAAGATTAAATACCCATTAGCAAGTGTATTTGACACGAGTTAACTAGTTTATTTTTTAAGATACAGTGTTAAGTTTAAATAGCAGTCATAAAATGACTTTTTCTTCTCCAGTGTCTACATGTCGTCTGAGGCTTGCTGACTTTTTGACAAAAGAGATGAACACACAAAGTTACGTGTGGTAGGCTGCAGAATTTGTCCTCTGTCTCATGGTAATAATGTTTTAATCCCTTTTCAACTCCATTTTCTTTAAACATCTGTCACAAATAGCCAAAATTACGCGTGATGCTGGAAATTCTTCACTTGGAAGCCTATCATTGATACACCATTTCCCACAGAAAGTCAGTTTAGACTGAGGCTGATGATTTTCCCTGAAGGTAACCATTGCTGGGCCAAAGCGTAATTTTACTGAAGAGACGTCAGGATAATGTAACTCCTTCAGAAGTCTTGAAATGAAGAAATCTACCTGATGCATTTATGCTGAGAAATGCCTGTAAGAAAACAAAATCGAGTTTGCCAACTTTATGATGTGCTTTCCGAGAGTAAGCTGCAGTGATTTGGGAAGGGGTAGGTTTGTGCCTGCCTCAACTGCCCCCCACAGGCAATGGCTAGGAGGGCCTCACAGTGTGGTGTGGGGCCCATATTGTCTGCAGTTGCTGAAGATTCCCTTTGAGTTAAGGCCCTTTGTTTCTGCCGCCAAAGCATCCAAATTCTGTTGCATGTATTACTGTGAAATGGCTCTTGTGTACAGTGTAGTAATCACAGTTCCTGCAGAGACACAGCTTTATTAATTGTCTACAGACTTTTAGATTTTATTTGCAGAGTTTTGCAAATGTTTTTAATAAGCATGATTTTAATTGCCATAACCGCTCCAGGGTTCAGCAGACACAGAGCATGTCTACATCCCTGCTACAGAGACAAAGGTAATGACCCCAGTAATCTAGTTCAGAGGTCTGGGCATGCAAGCATTTACATGTATACATCTAAATCTATATATTCACAAGCACATATGTATATCTCCATTATGTGGAATTTTTTAGCATGGATTGCAAAAGTAAAAGTGTCTGGAAAACTGTTGTGCTGTGCACAGGCTCATTAGGTGTCCCAAGAAGTATCCAGAATGCAGGCAGGTGAAAATGCATAAATCCACTGACAGATTGGACAGTTGCATCCCTGAACCATTAATATTGTTTGAAAGCCCAAAGCCATGGACACAAGAGTTTGCAACAAGGAGAAGCATAAGGTTGCAAAGTAATTTTAGATAGACAAAATGTAAATACGTGAAAGAAAAAAAAAAGTTAGAACTCTCAAGTTATTGCCCTCATTTTTCTGAAAAAGCTAAGGGATACATATGAATAATTACTAGTTAAGATCCACTTTTTTACCTCTTGCACATAACATCTGTAGCCCAGTACTATGCCCTAATACCATTCCGGCACTCATTCATCACTGACTCACGGATCTGAATACCACTTCAGGAGTTATCAGCAGACACGACTTCCTCAAGTACCTTGTGATCCTCCTGGCCAAGTCCTGACCTGGCCTATTGCTCTGTTGCTAACCAGCTGCTCTGGCTGCCAGCCACAAAATGCAGCCTTATTTTACAGAAGCTAGACATCTATCAAACAATGATGGTTTTCTATAGCCTCACTAGTATCCAAACTGGTCTGATAATGTGAAAAATAATTAGAAAATGTCAGACTTTATGACAAAAAATACGGTTAGCTAGAAAATTCTGAAATTATCTTACTTAGCTTAAGCCAATAACTAAGAAAGGGTTAATAGAACAGCCCAAATATTTATTAAATGTTATTTGCAAAATTTTTCTCAATTTCTGTAGCAAGAATTCCAGTTCTTCAGTTGCTTGGCAGATTCTGAAGTGCTTTGTGTATATTGTTTTGTACTCTGAATATATTACAAATTAGCTGTTAGGTGTTTAGAACTTGCAAAAGAATCTGTTTGAAAGAAAGCCTGGCAATATGAAATGTGATTTTGTGAAAGAAAAAAAAAAAAAAAAGGGTTCTGAATATTATGCTTTTAAACTAGAAACTTGTTGGCTCTTCTTTAAAGTCAGATAGTCATAAATGACCTGACTGAAAGGATAAATGCTATTTGTACTGCAAGCTTGGACACAGAATGCCACCCACAGATCAAAGATTACATTTACAGAGACTTGTAAGCATAAATATGGAGTTATATTATAGACTGAGAAGCCAGCTGACTCACAGTTTTGCCTTTTGTATTTTTGTGGGTATCCAACATTAGTTAGATGAGAAACTGGTTTTGAATAAGACTTTACTAAAGCAACTAACAAACCTGGAGTACAATGAGTGTCAGTTCTGAGTTCTGGATGTTCAAAGACAGGGTATTGCAGGACCTTGAACAAACATTGTGCTCCCATGGCTTTGAACAACAGCATCCTTGTCCAGGAAGATATTAAGTCTCTGGCAACTGTGATGCACATGTACAGATTGTGCTGTTCACTACTGGAATGCAATGGAGTTGGAAATAAAGATGGGAAAACAACTTGCCACGCAGTCTTTAAAAAATCAGCGGGGGCTAAAACTTAAATTTACATATTAGCCAAGAATTGCTTGAAATGTATTTGTACTGGGGTTTGCATTCTTACCACACACTCTTCCACTGTGAAAACACATGAGATAAGTGTCAATGACTGAAGAAACTGAGAGATACATAAATATAGAAAGTAATGGAGAGATTGTGTCACGAAGACTAGGCTGAAAAAAAAAAAAAAAGAATGAGGGCATGGGATTCCCTTTCACTTACAGTATAGATTCTTGAAGTTCTCCCAAACTGTCCTACTGGCTGGAGATTAAAGAAGACTGGATGGAAGCTTCGTCTCTGCCACATTTGCCTTGGGTATTGTTTACTTCTGTCTGTGGGAACTAAAGCCACAGCAGACCCAGACACAACAGTGTCCAGTTCACTGGCGCCCACTGAGTGGAACGTAATACAAAGGTGCCTACTACAGCTTGTCAGTTTTAGATTTGAATTAACCACATGACGTGTGATGGCAGTGAGGAGTCTGTGTGTATTCACCCGACATACATATTTAGAGCATTACTACCAGAATCAAAGCTTCTTATGGAATTGGCAAAACAGTGTAAAGTAGATTCACCTAAAACTCAATCTCTCTCTTTTTTTTTTTTTTTTTTTTGGCTAAATTCCCCAAAACTAGAGGAAAAATTGTTACAGACATTTATGCACTTGAAACTTTTTTGAAGGATAAGCCTTCAGAAATTCTCAACATGGATAAAAGCTCCAACATTCCTATGTCCTGACTCCATTAAATGACCTATCTACATTCCCTGGACTTGCAAAACTGAGGTGGAAATTTCACAAGAACCATAAAAAAATATATCCAGAGTAGCCTTTCTTATGATATATTAGTACTTCTTTTCAATGAAACTCTTAACCCTGGTCAGAGATTACGGAGTTAAATGATTCAGAGTCAAATGAAAAATAGGTTCAGGAGAAAGTATTCAATCATGCTTTAAATTTGTTTAAGAATTAAGATATGAGCTATTAATAAGGGACAGAAATGATCTATGTAGCCTCCCATAACATCTATGCATTAAAAATCAGTTCAGCCGTTTACTGAGGGTCTACATTGGGACCCCCTTAGGCAATATCATTTCTATGCACATCAGTTCACCTACACTAAATTTTAACTTCTTTTGTATATAAAAATAAGATTTGTTGTTATTATTCATATCAGCATAATATATCATACACGGGAAGGGAGCAATGACAGATATACCTCCAGGCTTAAAGTTTGAAGGGGGGTTGTTTCCTCCACAAAGACTAACAAGTAGTTTTTCCTGAGGTTAACATCACAAGCCAGATATAGGTATATTAATTGGGACTTCCCTTAGGACTACATACCTAGTAGAATACTCTGTTAGGTATAGTTTTTGTTGTATGAATGGGAAATTGATTACTGTCATTTTCTTCCCAATTTAGAGGCAATCTGATGAGGAATATCCGTCTGCTCCTCTCACAGTACTACGCAATGGCTTGACTTACCATGGCTAACATTTTTATTTGCTATTGATTTGAGTTCTTGCCATCATTTACAACACCTAAAAACTCACTCCCCAAACAGTGTCTTTTTAGTGGACTCGTTTCTCTTCACCTACTAACTTTGCAAAGCCTTTAACCATAGCTAAGCCACTGGCAGCTGCTGCCTAGTTTTTTTCTATCTTCTCTTTTGCCTTCTGGACAGAAAGAGTGACCCATTAACAAGCCATTCAGATAATGATAATTCAGATAATGATAATTCAGATAATGACAGTTTATATTCAACACATCTAAGCTGCTTCTCAAGGTGGCTCATAGGTTTCTTCATTGGAACTAGGATCCCAGATGAGTTTCTTCCTTTTGTAGTGATTACAGTTGCAATGTATGAGGGATTTTGAAAACAGAAATGGCTTTACCTTATGAGACAATGCAAGGTCCAAACAGGAGGACAAAACAACAGGGTGGACACTTTTCTGTGACATTATTTAGGCAGTCTCTTGACACTTGCTGCCACAGGGCAAGGACAAGACAGCACAGAGTTCTTACGGAGTGTACTGCTAGATCTTGTCCATCAGATCGCTTGCTTTCCTGAGTACTTACTTCTTAATTACTGCATCCAAACCATGGACATGGGACAAGAGTCACCACTACATGGAGTACCATGGAACAGTATCTGCTTCCCAGAGTCTGAATTTAACCCCTTATCTTTTAAATGCTCCGTGGATGGTGAAAGAAAAGGAGATGTTTGCACATGTATACAAGCAAATACATGGCCACTGCAAAGTCCAAGATGCACACAAAAAACACACACGGGTGATATAGAACTCCAAACTTCGCTTTACACATTACTAAAATACAACATTTTCAGGAACAGTTAAATACAATACCCCATCAGTGCAACACTATAGGCAGTAAGTATTGAATAAGACCTATGGCTAGAGCAAATGGTGGAATTTTAGAGAATCTGGGTGATTGTTAGAAACCTTTGGACACCCTAACAATTTCCTTGTTGGAAATAAGAAGGAGAAAAGCAACTAGACTGTTTACAATCAAATAAATAAATATATAGACTTTCATTGTTGTCTCAAACATAATGAATTGCTGCTCTTGGGTTTTCTGACTGTGAGAATCTTATGCGATGTCTTTGAGGAGTCATTGACATCAGCTCTGTGTTCGGATTGCATCCACACTGTCTTCACCAGGGGATCAATCCTGCTATAGTACAGCACATTTGTGAGAGGCAGAGTGTCTTCCATTATTCTGGTTTTAATTGACAATTGAAAATACACAAATCTTCACAGACCCAGGCCTAAACAAGTGTTTATAATGTAAAACACAAGAAAGCAGTTTGCCTCCAAAACATTAATGTGAACTTTTAAAGTAATCCATTGTACTAAAACATGCTGAACAGCAATGCATGGTGGAAGGAACTAACCAACCACAATGTACCTTTTAAATCAAAGCAATAGATTTCCAAGGCATATTGTATACACTCTACATGAGTAATCATTTAAACTTGTCATATCTCCAGACATATGGCTAGCTATAGGATTCGGTTGTTCCGAGTGTATCTTGTTAATCAATGTTATTTTGTGGGACGTTTTTTTGGAATCTGGAAATACCCAGCTGCTGGGGAAAATTTGTAAAAAAGGGGTAAAAGATTCAAGGAAAGTAGAGAGTTCATAAACTGTTGACAGTCAGTACAAACAGGCTGGCCCAATGTTTTTTGTCGTTGCTCCTGCTTTTTCTGCTGGTTAAGAATCAAGCTGGTGTAATAGCAGTCTCATTGTCTATCCTGTACTTGCTTGATGAGCTATGGTCATTTTTCCACGGCTAAAGAAGAGGTGTTCAGATGTAATGACTGTGGAGAGTGGTGATCAAGTTGGCAATGAAGAGCAGAGAGAACTCATCTCTCCATCCTATCGCACCACTGTAGATTAGATATTCTTTCCATGCTCTTCTCCTAAAGAGGCACTGCGTTTTCAAGAAGCACCTCACGAAGGTGGGATTGAGAATCATGGATGAAAATACAGTTTTCTATCTACTTCAGCAGCTGTGCATGGATGTGTAGAAGAGCTCCATGAGAAGATGAGAGAAACTGAGGCTTATTCCAGAGGTGCTTTTAACATTGTCAAAGTTGCTTTTAACAGCTTCTCCTTCAAATACTTCATGCCTATCACCCACAATCTTATTTAGTAGAATAGTGTTCTTGTTCTGTATAGTCCAGGGATTACGCGAACGAAAATACTGTGTTATTTTTGAAATCTGTGGTTTACATTCTGTACCATGCAGGATCAGAAGACTCCAGAAAAACTGAGAGTAGAATGCCAAGTAATATAGGTGGATAGTAACCTTCTTTAACACTCAGCAAAAGATATTACAAAATTATTAGGGCTACACTGCAGGGGCAAGGACAACCTCAATAGTATACATGAACTGCAGTGCGAAGGATATATGCAAAAGGGACGTTTGAAGGGGGGAGCCTTTGAAAATGCCAAATACTAATAGTTCTTGACCTTTCTACAACCAGCTGCTATGGTCAGAGGTTGGAAGGAAGCCAAGTATACACCCTTATCTGGAACTTCTTACACATGAGTTGTGAAGAGAGACCCATTCCCTGGAGTTTGAGTCCATGGTATTTTAATGCACACTACATAATAAGGAGATTTTCTAATTTTTCTTGCTTCTGATGTCTTTCAGGCCAAGTCATGATTAAATCTGAAGAGTTGTCTTTTTAGAAAGCTAAACTTTTTTCTGACATTTATTTTGTATTAAAAATTTGATTCAAATACTTCTCAGCAAAGAATAAGTTTTTCTTCTTCAGTGTAGAAATGCTGCAGAAGAGAAAAAGAGATTTTACAGCATAAAATAATTGTGAAAGGATCCTCCATGTGACTTCTCCATAATCCAGCACATCAGCATGTCCCAATAAGCAGAACTGTGAGTTCATATTTTAGCACCCATTCATTTTAAGGCCTGAGCAGTTGATTCCTTTTTGCTGAGCTCTGTGAAGAGATAACTGACATCAGCCTTCTTTGCATCTTTTCAGTTGCTGTAACCTCATTATTCTTTCAATTATCTTGGCAGTTAGTCATTTTTTAGGTTTAGCTGGTGCCATCTCGTCTGTAAAGCTCTACAGTTGGAACTGCAACACAAAGAAAGGTCACAGCGCAAAAGCAAGTCAGTCTCCCCCTTCCAGTACTTGTACAACTCCTTTTATTTCATAATTGTTCATTTTCTACTACTTGCTTTCAGTTCTTGGCAGTTGTATGATATCATCCTGCCCATGCAGCTCATGTGAATGTCCCGTGAATGTTAGAAAAGTTCCCTTTCTTCATTCATTCTGCCTGTTTTTACCATTTCCACTGGAGTTCTGTAATTGGGGTGAGGTAACACACCCTCATGACTTAAAACAGCTAATCTCCAAAAGCACAATAATCAAGAAGCCTAGCATATATTGGCTTGTCGCTAGAAGCTGATATTCAGCAGTGAAATATGAGAGGATTTAAGTAAAAGATTTTGCTCTCCTTCCCCCACTGCTCTCTCTCTTCAGAAAAGAAATGTCTGATTCATACAAAAATAATGTATGAACCATTTGCACAGCATTAAAAAAATCTGCTTGTTATTCTGGGACAATTCTGCCTTCTTCTGCCTGGAATCACACTGCTCTGCTTCAGATAACTTAGGGGTGAGCCAAAAATATAGGGCGGTATTTGCCAAAATATAGAAGCTAAAATTACAGAAATGTTAGAATAAAAATGGGAAAATACAATTTCTAATAAGCCTTAGAGCAACTGTGAGAGCAGGAGTACCATTCCTACAATAAGTGGCTTCTAGTGACAAGTAACATGTCTATGCATACTGTAATGACATTTGATTTTATGCTATCACTAGTCAACGGTATCTGTAAGGGTAGTATCAATGTGACCACTACATTCCACCACACTTAAAATAGAAATTAGCAGTGATAGATTCACTTTTATGGTCTAAGGGCAATTACTGACCACTACAAGGTCATTTAATGTGAGACGGCTTCCTTGTTGCATGACAACTGTAACAGATCTTACTTTCTGACATTAAATCATTTGTACCGCTACTTCTCCTTTTTTCACTCTGACATCTGTCAGATGGAAACTATATCACAGGACTGTTTATTCATTGGTGTTTGTGATGAACTTTCTCCTCATCAGATGCAAGGAAGTATAAAAATATGAAGTTTTACTACCATTAGTATTAGCAATGCAAATTACTGAGGTGACATGTTTGACTCTATTGTTTTCTGTATTTAGCTGAATACGACTGGTTTTCAGCATATGTTCAAGGCTAAATAAAGGCCATTTCTGAATTGCAACCTCTTCTGAATTGAGAGCTCGATTAATTACTCATCTTGCAAGAAGAAGTTAAATTTTTATTAGATGCATTCCCAACTTTCATAACACTCTTTTTGAACAGATTGTTTTGTTCTTTGTAAGTCCTATTAGGTTCTTGTTTAATTTCATCTCTTCTCATATATTTTTAAACCTTTAATGTCCAAGTTCACTTCTGAATTTAAATGGGTCAACTCTGCTGACTATCTGGCAATTTTGAAAATGAGAATTCTCTCCATCACATAAATTACGATATTTCCTGTTATTTATTGTATGATACTGGCATTTCACTCACACAATTTCGTCTGTACCTGTAAAATTTTCCTTCTGGGGTATAATTGTCTGATCCCTCTGTAAGCCCATGTATTTTGTTTCGCCTCTTAAAGAATTATAATATTGCTGGTCTCCAGTATTCTGTCTCGGAGACATTGAGTTTTCTTCTCAGTGAAGAAGTATGTAGCATGCAGTGTGCCTGCATACATATCACCTCAGAATGAGGAAGGATCTGCAGTTCAAGTTGCCTTCATATGAAATCATAGTTGTGTGTTTGAACTTCCTATAGTTGAAAATAAAATCATTTTTCCATGCAAGGGACAAAACTTTGGCGTCCCTTGAGTACTCCTCAGAGTTAAGAGCAGAAACCAGTCATGGCTTGATTGTGAAAAAAGTCAAGTATTATTTTGAATAGAAAAAAAGTTCAAAGCTTATGCTTTTGCTCGTTTCTCCCAGAGGAACAGTGAATTCTATATAGCCAGAGACCATACAAGAACAAAGGCAGAAGCATCATGTGGGTATGGTTACATGCTGATAATAGCTCATTTGTTTTGTAACTGACAGAACAAAAAGGGAATAATTTTGTTTGTTTGTTTGGACATTATTTCCCGTGTTCCTTTATTTTTCCCTGTAAAAGCTTCATAGTTTAATTTGTTCTACATATAGGATGATTCTATTTTAAAAGTGTCTCTCTCTTTTTTTGATAACAATATTCAGGATTAATTTAATATTTCTCTTTCTTCCTTTAGAGTTTATTAGTTACTTTGCTACTATTCTTCAAAATTTTTATATTACCCTGAGGAAAGTTTGTTTGAGAAAGTACATTTATTATCCTCATTTTTTTAAAAAATGTTTGAGATTGTGCATCAATCATCCAGAACAGTTCTTTTCCAAGGCTACAACTCGCTCTCAACAACAGTGGAGGCAACAGGGAAGGAAAGTTGGGAGATTCAGGATTAGGAATCAAATGTATACTTGAAAGCACTTCTTGCATCAAGGACTTCCTGGCATAATATTATAGGGATGTTCAGGGTACTAAGAGCCACAACAATGATATTTTTGAATATCACTGAATAATATTAGATATATAGGATGCACCTTTACATTGAAATATTACTCAAAGATTTTAGAAACCTTGGATCACTTTTTCCTCAAAGAAGACACTGCACACCAGTTTTACTGCACTAGTTTCAGCTGTAGACTTTCCAAAGAGGTCCAAGAGTAAAAGAGGATTAGTCCGCAGCCTGCTGCTCGACTACTTTTGTGGGGAGGCAAACAACCTAGGAAGAGAATTGCAGGGAATCCAAAATATGTCATTAAGATTTTTTAACATAGTTTTTTATTTGACATTTAGTTATTTATATTTTAAGAATCTGAAAATTCATTGGAATATTTCAAGTTAAATAAAATATTTCCAATGGACCTGAAATACTTTTTTTTTTTTTTTTTCTGGTGATTTGCACTTCAACAAAATGTGCAAAATCAATGAATTCTCACTGTGGACATGCCAACTCAATCCAAAACTTTTCTTACCTCTAGCAACTCCTTGTTTAAGAAAGCCAGACAAAAACTCAGAGAGATTTTATTGGGCAGTGGGAGGGTAGCACATATGAAGATTTTGGATAGAGGTTCTGTAATGAGAGGATCAGAAAAGATGAGGTGATGGGGGTCATTTCACTAAGTGAATATGAGGAGTACCGTGCATCTCTCAGTAATTCCTTAAGGCAATATATATACAAAGATTTTCATGTAAAAAAATGAGGAAAAATAACAATAGTCACTACTCTCTTTAAAATGCTTACAGGAGTCACTAGGTCAATTCAGCTGAGAAATGAAAAAAAAAAAGCCTTCTGAACCTGCAGCAAAAGCGGCTAAATTCAGGAAATCTTCCCAATTCTGTTTTTTATTGCAGGACTGTAGAAATATATATTTTTTCCTCTGAGGCTTTAAATTGTCTTCTGAAGAATATTGTTAACAGAAGGAAATCATCTGGTGAATGACTTACAATAAAGCAGTGTTTGGCTTCTGCAATGTTCTAAAAGTCATTCAGGGTTTTCATTGTAGTAAGAATATTAATATATGGAATTGTAATAATGATTTATTAATTAGCTAAGACTGTCATCACACTTTTCTATGGCTAATTTAAATGGCAGTCACACTGGAGTCTGCTTTGTCTCACGTTCGCTCTTTCAGTAAAATCAAGCACAGACACTTTGCTGGCCATCCAGGAGACTTTTATCTTTGCCTACAAGGACCCTGGGGAAAGGGAAACATGTAAAGAATATGGAAAGAGGATTTGTAGCTCATGACTTTGAGACTTCCCTTTAAGCCTTGCATTTTTTTTTCTCCTCCCTTTTCCTGTTCAATAAGATATGAAGAAAATAAGAGAGCAAGAAAGAGAGAGGCAAGAAGGAACATTAGTTTTAGCTTTTCTTGGTGTTTAAACTCTCAAAACAAAAGAATGATCTTTGACATATTTCTGAGCTAGGATTAGAGATGGGTTTTGAAAACTATAAAATGAAGAAAGTGAGACTGTTTTTCATGAATTTACAGTAATCCCCTCCAATCAGTAATTAAAAAAAAAAAAAAAAGGGGGGGACGACAGTAAGCAGGAAAGAGCTTCAGTACACAGGGAAACAGTGTCCCTAAGTACACCCAACTGCAATAAGTATTTGCAGAAACAGATGCTGTGTCAATTAATTGCATTTCTTCCAAAATACTTACTATGCCTTCCAAGGCAGAATTGAGAAAGGGGGCTTATTGTTCATACCTAAAATAAATACTCAAGATTTTCAAACTATTCTTTAGAGACTAAATAGTGACTCTTACTCTGAGGTACTTACTAATGATATACAGAGGCAGTGAATACTGAATTCCAGATGGGATCTCCTAAATGTTGTTCTATCTTGAAGCAACTTAATAGCCTTAAGACCTTAGCCTCTGTTATACTACCTCTAAGAAGGTTCACTAAAGGACTGGAGAACAAAGCAAGCAGATGGTTAAGGCAGAAGAGAAATGCAAACATATGGTCACGAGTCCTACCCATATCCTGTTTGCTGCAAAGCGTGCAGGAGTCTGGCTACTGGAGCGCATTTTCCACGTCTCAGCCAACCAAGATGTAGCAGTGGCAAATCTTCATTTGGAAGAAAGTCTCCATATTATTTTTTTCCTTGCAGTCAAAATGATAATCACAACAGTGTATATTTGTGATTAAAATGAAGAACTGCACTAAGCATATGAGATTACCAAAGGCATTTTTGCATACGTGTATAGTTGTCCTGTATTAAAGAACTATCTTGATCTACGTCAGAGAATGAAAGGCATCACACTATTGCTGCTTGCCCCTAGTTGGAGCTGTGGCTCTTGGAATCAGCTCTTTTCTATTACACAACCTTAACTATGACACAATCAAAAATAGTTAAAGCATCCCACAGATTTGTACTTTGTCCATAACCTCTTCCCACATTGTAACAATTTGTAAATCTTGCGTGTAAATCTGATACTTTTGGCTTGCAAATAAAGTGTTAGACAATCTGCAAACATGAGCTCATCACTTTGGGCAAGGTGAAAAGGGTCTCTGATGTGGTATACTCATTGTTGGCCCCCAGATATTAGTCAAAATGCTGAAAGGAAACCAGCTTTTAACATGGTGTCTATTTTCTTTTTGTTAGCCTTTTTTCCATCTATGACTCTTTCATATTTTGATATGAAGACACTCTTTTCTTCCTCTTTGTGTATGTGTCTGTGTGTGAGTGTTATGATTCAGTTCTCTAGCATGTGTTATCAAGCAGCTGTGTCTTGTAGGGAGTCTGTGGTAAACTTGAATGAGGAGGGATTTTATTTCACCATTTTCTACGCTCAACTCTGCCTTTCTCTAGCTTCAGTAGTATTCTCTAAGAGTAAACATTTATTGATGTCATGTAAAAAAAAGAAGCACAAAGAGCCTTAGGCAGCAGGAACTGCTTTCCTCTCCCATGCACAGAGCAATGACTTCCAGCCTTGTGCAGTTTGTTGCATAAAGCAATGTATGGAGTTTGTGCAGTTCCCCCTCAGTATAGCTCCAGTTTCTTCTGTTAAAACAGAGCTCTCTGTGTGCTAGCTACTGGCAGGAGAGATGATATTTCAGTGCTTCACTTTTGCACTGCACCTTTTAACCTAGAAATCGATAATCACTACCAAACTTTTTCGTGATGAGAATGCCAGATTGCCAAGATAAAATTCATTACAGATGTAATATACTTGACATTTCCTGGTCAAAAGGAGTTTTGTCAAACCTGGTTTCATTCTATTCAGGTGATATAGTAGTGCTCAAGTCCTTTCACTCTTGAGAATGTAAAGTTAACTGTGTTCCTTCTCCAACAGCGAGGAGTCCAAGCATTCCTAAATCATCTCAAGGAGACACACAGATGCCACAAACCTCAGGTATCCAGACATAGCTTACAGATTTTGACCAAAATCCCCAAGCATAGAAATCTCTTCTTTACTTGTGGTTTCACCTGAGCATTCAGGGCCTGTGTGTTTGTTTGTTTGTTTGTTTTTTAAAAGATTAATAAATTGAATTTTGAAATAGAAGGTAAACTTTTCTCTCCTCTCTTCTCTCTTCTCTTCTCTTCTCTTCTCTTCTCTTCTCTTCTCTTCTCTTCTCTGCTCTGCTCTGCTCTGCTCTGCTCTGCTCTGCTCTGCTCTTCTCCTTTTCAATTTAGCATACTTATTTCTATTCTTTTCTATTTTTTTCCTCCATTATGTCTATTTCCACCCAGGTCTTCAAAGTGAGACAACTGCAGGAAAGTAATTTTCTCACAGTATTCAATGTAAATGGGAGATAAATTCATTACTGGAAAGCCATTAAGCAGGACTATTACTTCTCTAAAGACTTGTTACATTCATAGCTTCTTCCTCACTAGACCCTAAACTTCTCAAGTAGACAGGTCAGCCATAGCTGGCCTGCTTTAGGTAAACCATTTGGCAAGACATCTTTTTGACTGGCCTCCAAGTTCTTCAAACTTAGAATGAAGTCATCATTCTGGCAAAGTGGGAGAGAGAAGGACCTTGGTGTCAAAAAACCTCAGCTCTTACTAAGAATAGAAAAGTCTGAGAAGAGCTCAAAGCCAGCAAGAGATATGCGTTCTCCTAACCAGTTTACTGAAAGCCAGTAAACTTTTATCCGAAAGCCACAGTGATGACCCTTATACAGTAATCATTTTACAGCACATTTAAGCACAGTGGCATGTCGCATAGAGCATGTATGCCTAATTTTAGAATAGAAAGAAATGGGAAACACCTGTAAATCTGGTAAATCTGTGGCACTAGTTGACCTCTATGTGTGGACTGCTGCAATAAAATGCATTGCAACTGTCTGTGGGATCCTCAGGTTGGCTATCTCTGTGTCAACATTCCTCCTGCTTAAAAATGTAGTACTGGGAAGGATGGCCAGATGAAGGTGAAAGACAGAAGACTTGGGCTGTACAACTAATTAAAAAGGACCATGGAAAAGTGGACTTAGCACTGTCAAAGAAGTGTCTGAGAGAGAAAGAAGAATTCAGTGAACTGTAAATTCAAGTACAGCTTTGAGAAGACCATGGAGACTCTTTCCCTGTGCCAATAGGAAATGGACAAAGGGTTCAGGCTAGAAAGAGATTTGTAGAGAGGTCCTATCCCTGTGAGCTTCTGAGTGCAGACTGGGAGGTCATGACCTCCTTCTAAGAACTGGGGAGATGAAAAGAGAAACGGAATTTAAATGAAGCCCTAAAGCAAGGCTAAAATGCAGATTATAAAAAGGAATAGCCAAAAAAGTGGGTTGGGGTGTGTTTTTTTGGCGAGACCTTGAGGAAAACTTTTCATTTTGATGGTGCTGAATTTGAAGATGGCCAAAGAAAAGGCAGAGCAGAAGGATGAGCCAATGCAGGACCACACCACAAGAGGGCAACAGCTTGAGGCCAACCTCAAATCCCATTGCTAGAACAAGCTGATCACATTAAAATTTGAAGATTCAAAACAATAAAAATAGAACATTAATCAAACTGAAGTGTTTTTCAGAAGATCTCTCATATTTATTTTTTTCTTGATTTCTTTCTCTTCCCCGCCCCCCCCCCCCTTTTTTTTTTTTTTTTTTTTTTTTTTTTTTGTTTTTGGTATTTAGCCTGTGGTTCTTCAGGAAAAATCAAACCTGACACTACATTATATATGTAAGTGCTGTGTAATATAATCTCCATGCTGTCCTCCATGTTATGTTTGAAGAAAAATGGTGAAAATCTCTTTTTCTCAGTCATAATTTGTCTTCTCATCTCCCTTCAGCTCCACTTTTTTATTTTTATCATTTCATTTCAGTAATGACATTAGCATGTCATCATTTTTCTAGCTCTCCCTTGAACTTTAAACTTCATGAATTTTCATCCCTTTTAACAATGCTCTCCATTTCCTGAACATATATACTTTCTGCATCCCATCACTTTCCTTTTTATCTTCACATGAATTGAAAGACCAGTCCTTTGTTCTTCAGAGGTTGCTAGGGACTATCTGGGGGCAATCCCTTACTGTCCAGTTAGAATCTAAGCTATAAAAGTTCCAGGAACATCATAAAAAGCCACAGCTCCAATCACGGCTTCAGTTTAGGTCTTCAGGGACAAATGTCTGCAGTGCAAGCACAGCAAGGACACATAACATTAAGATTCTTGATCCTGCCTCAATACGGTGGCTGCATTAGATCATCTCTTGCAGCCTTCTTCCAGTGGTATGGTCCTCTGTTAATTAGCAACTGTGTTGATAAAGACAAAGCAGAGGCCAAGCAATGCAGAAGAGCTGCTTGCCTACCCCAGGGCTGGATTCTGGCGGAAACGAATTGACAGAGCAGTGTTAGACAATTTGCACGGTTGTACATGCTCTATAAATAAACAGAAACAAGAGATATTCTGCAGCTGGCAGGTTTTGCCAGCACCACATTTACGTACAAAATATTGTTTTTATTGAGGCCAGAGTGTATGATCCCCTGAGGTCTCCTCCAACCTGAATTTTTCTATAATTCTATGAAAAATGCAAAGATATCATAGAAAACTTTCTTTTTTTTCCCCAAATATCTCAACTTTCCACTAAACAGACTTACCGGAGAATTTAGGAAAATGTTTTGAATCAGACCTTCCACACCCCAGTTTCTGCAGGTGACAAACGTTTGTGAAATCAGGCTCAAGTAGGAGCCGGCAGCAGCAATTCCAGTGCCTCCCTTTGCAACCCTAAGCTCATGTCGCGCAAGGCTGGTTCCTAAGAGCCATTTCCCTGAAGCCAACGCAATTCCGAAGTGCACTGCGCACGCTGTGGGTCAGGCCGGCATGCGCGATGCGTAAGGGCTGTGGAATCTGGCGCCCAGCACACGCGATCCTCCGTGCGCTCAATCCGAAGCCCAAAACAAATACAATCGGAGCGCTTTAAACATCTCGCCACCTTCGTGAGCATCTAGCGAATGTAGCCTTTGTTTGTTTGCCAATCTTTTCACATTGCATGAAAATTTTAAACAATTTCACAGCCATGGGAGTGCTAATTAAAACATTCAACAGTTTTACTGTCTGAGTAGTGTAAATATGATGTAAAAAGAAAATTAAAGAGCATTTACACAGATGCATACTTGTTCATTGTAGCCATAAAATCTAGCTGCAGGGACCTGGCAAGAGCAAGAGTCTCTTATTCTTCAAAACAAGTTATTCAGCAAAAAATCAGACACTGAAATTTAGTTTGGAAGAGTTATTCTTTGTTGGGTTCATTTTTTATTCATTCTTCCAACACCACACTTCCATACTTTTTTAGTGGTTTATATTACTGGTCACTCAATTTACTGCTGAAATGGGTTAAAAGCTGACTTGAAACAAAATATTTGTTTCACACTCTTGAGGTCACAGTCCACACACATTTTTTTTTCCCTTTTACTCATGTAACAGTCTCTTTTGGATAGTGAACCCAGTCATAAGGAATAAAATGCACTGAAATGTCAGTGACGGGCTAGGCTTAGGACAGAGGAGGCATTCTGGAGTATCTTATTTTCCAGTGCTGGTTGATGTTTCGGTCTGGGATTTCAATAATACCGACTACTTTGTTTACACTGCAAAGAAAGGAGCTTTTTGATCAGGAGAAGCTGAGTCATTCCTTGTTAGTTTTATCATTTTGCAAGGAGCAAAAGCTGATGCCTGATCTTTCTCTGACCTCTTATTCAAACTTCTCTTTTATAGATTCCCAGGCTGAAGTATTTTGTTTAATCATGTCTCTTTGATATGCAGAGGAATCAGATATTTCTTAGTTTGGTGTTACATGATGTCATAGGCAAAAGCAGCAGAAACCCCATGAGGTTTCCATCTGGTCAAAAGGTTTACTGAGAGGATGAGGCTCAATCCTAGACCTTTTTCTGGGGTTCTGAGATATTTTTAGGGCTTTTTCTTTTTTTTTTTTTCCGTTTTTTGACGGCGTCTCTCGCTGACAGCCGGG
>VZSV01000012.1:1145002-1209802 GCA_013398735.1 Nothocercus julius
TTTTTTTTTTTTTCCCACAGACATTGTAAGACAAACAGACCATGGGTCAGGTATTGTAAGCAACAGACCACAAAACCATTGCCAAAAATGTAACCACCCAATAGGCTCTGAAGGAAAAAATTCATTTAAGTGACACATGTTAATAGTATTGAATTCAAAACACTTGTTTTGACATCCAGATGTTGGAAAGTGCCTTATCCTGATTAACAAAAATATTTGCTGGTTTTTCAGATCTTCCTTCCTTATTTTGATTGCAGTTCAAGTTTTGGAGAAATTCTTTCCCACTACTGTCCACTGATCACATCACTGAAGTATTTCAAAATTTTAACTTGTTTCCTATAAGGAAAAAATGGAAAGCATAACCACAAATATTTATGTTAGTGTCACTACTTATTATTGGAAGCTTAGTTCAGTCTGCTGCAGCGCCGTTACAAGGGCATACCATCAGATAGGGCATCCAGCTCCTTCAGGCATTTAACAACAACAACATCAACACACACAATCTTTATAACCTGGGAAAAACACAGTGTCCAAATGCAAAAGTGTGAGCGACACGCAAAAATCTCCCTCTAGCTGGAAGGCTTTGAAAAGGTATGTCAGTCTTATCAAAAAGAATGAACTGGAGGCATAAGTCAGCGTTGGAGTGCCTCATTTCATGGAAAAAAAAAAAAGAAAAAGAGAGAGCAAGGTCTTCAAGTTAACTCATTCAGAGCAGGTACTCGTGATGCTCTGTAGTTGGGTGCTGACTTAGCTCTCAGCTACTGCAGCAGAGCCAGAGCTCTCCTGCAAAATGGCAGTGAGGGAGGAGGGGGCATTTAGAGGGCACTTTAGAGAAGAGTTGGGTATATTAGTTCCCTAAGAGGTCAGGGTACACCAAAGCTTGTTTTGATTTCAGTACATCCTAAGAGTAGAACAGGCAAGGGGTGAAAGTCTCAAGTTTACTCTGCTGCAGAAAAGCCTTCTCTCAGCCCTGTTTCTCAGATGGATAATCTCCTTTCTCTTTTCTTTCTCTTCTTTTTCTCAAAGATTTTCAAATCTACCCACAGAAGGAACAAATGATAGGGATTTACTGTAATATAAGGACAACAAGTGCAGCAAAGAAATACGGCATCGAAGCAGCTTAATCAACAGCTAAAGGAAGTCTGGGGCATGGTCAACTTTCCCCAAGTCTCAGGTCAGAGCCACAGCCACAGACTTATCCTATTTCCCCATTTAACAAGTTTTTGATCCATTGTTACATATCAACCAGGCAGCTTCGTTTTCCATGATTTTAAGGTCCATGACCCACTCCGGTTTCCTCCTTTGCTTTATGGGAAGCGCAAGGCATGGACTGTATTGCAAATATTGGGCGAAGCCTTGTCCTAACCTAACATGACTGAGCAGTGTGGGAGGAGGAAGTAATGACTTCCCCCTGACCTGTGTAGCTGGCGAGTAGCCTGCCAAGAATCACAGGCTCTTTGCTCAAGGGAACACAGGAGCAGCTCTTCGGAGGAGGCGGAGGGGGGCTGAGCACGTCTCCAACCCCCTCCTGTGCTCCATGTGGCAGAAGAGAGTGGCTGCACCGCTTAAAAAGAAGCAGTAAATTCCTCTCCCCCTTTTCCCCGCGTGGGTAGCGTGCCGCGGTGCTGTAGCTTTGCACTGGTGCAGTTCTGCAGCACCCACAGCACCGGGGAGTGTGTAAAAGTCGAGCCCATTTGGAAAAGAAAATGGTTTTCCTGCAAGGCCAGAAAGACAGAGCTGCACTGTAAGGCTGAAATTTCACAACAGAATGAAAATAAAGTGATTCTTATTCTAAACAGTAATAAACCCACCTCCGAACCCCAGTCCGGACAAAATATTAGCATTCCCTCTGCTCTGGTTACAGCTCACATCCCTCTTAATACCTCTTGCTCTGCCATGAACTATTTGTATAAGAAAGGCTTATGTTTGAACTGGAATTGGCACAAATAGTTACCCACTGGATATTCCTTTTCTGCAGAAATCTGATCTCTTTCAGTGCTTCACAAATCACCAAATCCACAGAGGACAGAAGCTTGTGCTTTCTTCTTCTCCAAAGAGAATAAAAAATCGTCAGTAACCCTGACAGCTTCCTGTAGTGTGGCTCTCACAGCTTATTCCGATGAGCCGAACATTAAACCTGCCATAAAAATGTTATGATGGGAGGATGTATCTCCCACAGTGCTCAGAAATTATTTAGTGACTTTTACCATCATCACCCCCAAAATGTAACCATTTCCCAACCCTCCAAGAGGCGGAAACAGGAAGATTTTAACTGGAAAAAAGAAAAGATTGTAACAATGACAAATAATATCAATAAGATAGGTGAGAAAAATGATCAAAACTTGTACCGAAATGGCAGAACAAAAAGCACAGGGAAAGGGGCGCTTTGGGAAGGACTTGTCCTCGCCTAGGTAGGCCTAGCAAAGCCACTGAGGGATCTTTGCAAGGAAGCGTGCGAGTGAGTCCCGCCTCAGAGCAGGGCTGCAGAGCAATGGGGAGGCAGGCCCTGCATGGACGGCGAGACGACGCGTTTCATTTCTGCCTCCACCAAGAAGCGACGGCGCCGTCGCGATCCCGTCACGCAAGGCAGCCGCTCCTCACCCGCTCCCAGCCTGCTCCGTGGTGGAGTGTGGCCAGCCCTGCCGAGCCCTGCTCCGAATCCACCTCGGAGAGTGACGGGCCATGGAAACGCGCCAGGCATCCGCTGATGGCACCGTGGCTACGGGCGGAGGATCTGCCCGCCGATGCCGTCTCCTTACGGGGCAGCCGCTGCTGCCTCGGAGCGCGCTTGGTTATGTCATCGTGAGCTTTTGAAACAAGGGTGCAGAACCTTAAAAAAATGCTTTCTGCTCTCAAGAGATCTGGAGTTTCTCAAAAAAAAAGTTCTGATATTTCTCAAGCCTCCCTCCCTCTCCCCTTACTGAAAAAAAAAAAAAAAAAAAAAGAAAAAGGTTTTAAAAACGTGGAATGTTGTGGGAAATTACTCAGAATCTAATAAAAATGTACACACACACAAAAAAAAAACCCTAACTCACAGCTTCCTTGGCTGGAGTGATGTCCCAGGGCTGGATCCAGCTCAGCAATGCTCTTTGGCCTTTCTGTAGCTTTCTCTTTCCAGGACCACATCCCTCATTTAGTTCCTGCTTCCAGGACCCTCTCTCACCCGCACACACCACATAAATATACAGACACACTGAGCTCTGACACACATTTCTTTGTGTGGCACAGGATACCCCCAAAGCTTCTTTTCTCTTTTACAGAGTTCAAGCAGCCTCTATGCAGAGCACCTCCCGTCTCCCCTCTCCGGTCTCCAGCCAGATACAAACAGTCCAAAACACATTTTATTTACTGCATGTCCTTTTTTAACTGTTTAGTCACTGTATCATTCATTTCTCCTCCATAGGTATCTTATAAAAAGTAACAGAAACACTGCTGGAAAGTACCAACTGCCAAGTCTTGTTGTATTTTACAAGGTTATTTTAGCTTATTTGTTCCATACACACACCTATAACTCACCAAACTTCACTAACGAATATGAAAACAACTTTAAAACATGGGGATGATAATTTGGAAAAGGCTGTATTTAAGTTCCCGTAAATATGCCTCTAAAGATAAGAAAATATTTAAATATATAAAAAAGGCGGTTACTTCAATATTTTGTAAAATAGAAACAGCCACTGAATTTCATTGTTTTGGTAACTATTTTAGCTTTGTTACCAGAAAATGCTAAAAAGTACAGTGTTCAGAGCAATATATGCATGAGTCATTCCCTCCACGTCTTTTATCCTCCTAAATATTCCTACCACTGCCATTTTTTTAACTCCAAATAGCAAGTTGTTTACACCTTTTCCATAAACACATGGGTTTTTTTTTTAGCTATAAGATGCATTGAAGACGATAATTACTTTTCAGAGAACTGCAGACCAGAGCGTGCTTATTTGAGGCCGAGGCTGAATGACTCACACGTAATTCAGCGGTGTGGAAATGGGCTTTTCGAAGCTAGTTGCAAGCAGGAATTGAGGAGTGCATTTCAGCCTCCATTTTAAGCGTGTACAGCATCACTGAGGTTGATTTGACTACCTGCATGCTTAAAGGTAAATATGGACTTTAGTACCTTCCTTAGTCATAACATAAATGAGAATAACTTAGGCACATAAATAGTTTAGAAAACACTATGGACTTAAAATAACTTTTTACCCTTTGAAAACATTTGTCCATTTCAAATTTTCCATCTCTTAGGCTGTAATGCCATGGAAGGACACGTTAAACCTCTGGGGCTTCCCAGCTGGGTCACCTCTGGATGCTGAGCTACCTGGCCTCAAGCTGACCAGTGATGACCCTCTGCACCACAGCACGTAGCACGGACATGCTCCAAGGACCAGAAGTCTCTCTTGCATCACAGGAAATGAAGCTCACCATGACAAAGGCAGGATGTCTCCCAGTCTTATAAACTATGATAAGTTTTGTTGCTTATATTTATTTACTCAAATTTCACTGCATTAGCAAACACCTCTCATAAGACTCGTCAAGTCTCCTTGGAGGGGTGAAGAGGGGGTTACACTTTCTCCACATTTTACTATTTTTTCCAGGATGACAGTCCACAGTGGCATTAACCTGTCTCCCAGGACAGTTCTTCAGATGAGCAACTCCCCCGTAATACAACAAAAGCAGTTGCCTGGAGAAAAGGTCGTAATATGTCTCTGCAGCTCACTTGTATTCTGGCACTGAAGTATTTACAAAAGCATGACATTAAACTCAGGCCCAAAGTGCTACTAGGCATGCTGCTAGACTAAGGGAAACTATCTCCAGACAAAGAGGAGCCAGCAGCAGCTTCGGAGGACGTGGTTTCGGCAGAAACCCTCTGCTCGGCATTTGGGAGCTGGCTGGAGCTTGGGAGCCAGGGCGGAACGTCGCAGCCGGGTTGCGGGGGTTGCTTCCTCCTCTTTGCAGTGACATGAACTCTGTGAATGGGGACATGTGAACGGGGAAAACTCTGCTTCTACAGAGGGTTTGCTTGCAGCAAGAAAACTGTAAGGAAAACTTATTTAGAGCAAATCAATATTTCTTCCCCAAACCTTATCCAAGAAGCACGTGGCGGAGTTGAGCTCAGAAGGGCACAGATGGCTCTTTCCAGCCCTCAGTTTTCAAACCACCTCCACTAAGGTCCAATATGGATAAGTACTGCAGCAGTTGAATATCACCAAGGAGATGAGAAACTCTCTATTTTGGTATGTGCTTTCCAAGAATTTCTCCAGAAAGAGAGAACTTCCCAAGTTCAGAGACATTTAAGCTGGAGGTGTAAAATAGGAAGAAGAAAGTACAGGATTAGGTGTCTTGATAGCAAAAGAGTTATTACAAATCTACACATACATCTGAGAATGCACATGCTGCATGGTTAAAAAAGCTTCTGTCACTTTCTGAAACTGCAGAGTCACAAAAACCCTTTGCTCTCTTCTGGTGCCAGAATAAGGTTAGATTTTGCAAAGCAGGTTTTAGGTGCCCAGCTCTTACTGACTTTTCAGTGACCGTTGGAAAACAAGCATCTCCAGGCATTTATTTTATGGCACTTAGGATAATTCAGCAAGATGTGCGTGGGACTGGAACCAATTGACATCTCTGTGCTGTAATAGGTGCTGTTCTATGTGCTTTGGTAACACAAGCCTATATATAATATTGCTGGGCATAGTGCTCATTATTCATCTACCACAGCTAGTTACTGCCATGATATATAACAGAAAAATCAAAAGAACAGCACTGCACTGATATGCAAAAATTGAAGTGCTTTTTACGAATACATCTCAGCTACATAAAATGTTCAAAGTCTCCCAGAAAGGAGCACAGAGTAAAGACTGCTGTGCTTGTCTCTTTTAAAATTCCAAATTCAATTTTGTGTCTTTTGGAGTTCTTCCGAAGGAATGACAGTAAGAAATCAAAGAAAAAGATGTGTAATTCTATAGCTGATTGTATTGGAATGTCTTGGAAAAAGAAACTCATGGAATCGCTGAAATGTCATTTTAGTGCCAGTGTGAAAATTATATCCAGATTAGTTTGCTTGAACATTAATGGCACTGTAGAGGCAGACAACATTAATTACACTTTGTGCTGTAGACTAAGAAATTGGTGAATGCACCTGCCTTGCATAAAAGGCAGTGCTCTGCGTGCTATGAAATTACCACAAAAACAACAAAGGCAAAAACTATTGGGTCTGCTTGCACATTGCAGAGATCTGCTGCACATGACACAGCAAACTTAACTGTACAAGGTGATTAGTGCTATGGCACTAATCTAATTAATTCTGATTAATCTAATTAATTAAGCAAAGAGTTGTGCTGCTACTCAGCTTTAATGAGGACTGTATTCCAAGGGTGAAAGCATGGAAAAGTATTTAGATATGATTTGCTGAAAGAATTACAAGGAATCTCACTGCACACTTAAGGACTATGTTGACATGGAAGAATAGCTGACCATTTAGCCTGAATAAACTATTACATAACAGCTAAGCTATAATAAAACCCTGATTCCAAATCAAATAAGTCTCCCAGACTGCTAAAAATGAGTCACCAACAGCTTTATAAACATACAAAATACTTGACAAGGAAGTCTCTGATAATTTTTCAGTAATTATGTCTGTGAATTGTTCTCTGTTGACATCACCGTTAGAAATGTTTTCCCATAAGTTTGCTCTGCCTGTTAACATCTGCTCATTAATCACAGAGGCTTTGAATACTTCTTTCATTACAAGTTTATTAGGGAGTTTACATGATCCTGAAATTGGGTTGTTCAGAAAGATGTTTAATTAGCACAGAAACAATGGCTGAAGACAAAGCAGTGTTACTGTGTACAGATTTTTATGGATTCGAATGCATCTTAACAAGACATGATTTCACAAGACAGTCCAAGATGATGAAATATCTGTGCATCCCAGAAATCTGTAAGGAATAGAAGCCATTTTTCTGTGTACTTCAATGTCACTTCTAAGCCTTACCTATGTTCTGAACAAAATCACTAAAAAAGAAGCACCAAAATGTGGTTTGGAAGGAAATGCAGAATCAGAGCTAGAGGTCAAGCCGTGTTTTCTTGAAACAGTCTAACACTCAGGCTGATGCAGTGACAAGATAAAACTGGCCTAAAAATGAACATGAGAAAGGAAGGATATAATCAGAGCCTGAGGAAAGAAGATCATCCTGGAGGATATGATTTTTGAGGAGAGAGGCCAGTCTAACAGTTGCAACACAACATTTTAGAGGCAGGAAGGTCCTAAGTTCAGAGGGAACTAAAGTATCACCAGAGGCAATTCACTTGACCTTTTTGGTACCTCAGTCAGCTAAGCTGTAAGACTGGCTTCCATTGAAATCCAGATGTTGCCTCTGAATTAAACTGTCCTGAGTAAATAAGTTACCAAAAGAACTGCATATCAGAAAAATGCCTTAGCCAGAGGTTACTAAAGGATATTACTAATGACAGATAAATGAGGAACATCAGAGACTGCATTATTTGTTGATACTTCAGCCAGAGATGCTACTTTATGTAATGCTTAGAGGAAAATAAATAAGAAAAAAAAAAAAAAAAAGGAGAGATGCTATTGTTAAATAAAAATTAAAATCCTTTAGGAACGACAAATCTACAGTGGTAGCACTCAACAAGTTTCATATGCTTTAAAAATGCAAATGAAATCCTACACAACACAGTCTATCTTACAAAATTCAAAACTAGGGCCCCTCCAGACAAAAGCTATAGAAAGAAAATACTTCAGACCCAGTTAGCACATGCACTGTGCTGCCCACCAGGAGGCAGATACCAGTCCACTCTGCACACGAGGATGAAGAGGAATCATTGGAAAGAGCCCATGAGGAGCCTTTGGTAGTTTGGGTTGTGTGCTGATATCCCTGTTGCATTTCGTAGTCCATCTAGAATTTCAGCATAAAAATTACAACAGGAGGGCAACAGCTATCTTTCTTCCAGCACTGAACTTCTAAGCAAGTAAGAAATTGGAGTTTTATTTTCCTTTATCATCTATAAATTGCTCAGTGAAAAGAAACCCAAAGCATGTCACAAGACAGATGATGTTCATTGTTCTTCTCACTAGCACAGTTAAACATGGTACTGAAATAGATTTCTAAAATACAGTAAGGAAATATAAACTAACTAAATAAAAGAAACTAAATAATAATAATTTAAAAACCCCACATAGGACTGCTACCAAGACTTTCAGAAAGAAGTGTTCTTGCTGTTCAGCCTTTTGAAGAAACAGGTTAAGACATACTGAACTGCAGAGAATACCGAAACCTAGCAATTTGGAATCATTAGCAGCAGAATATATGTATTCTGCTACTGTCTTTGTAACTCAATAGCAAAACATGTATTCATATTATTAGCATTAGGTTTTAACCTAATTTATGTACAACTATTTTATAATATACTTGCCCAAGTGCACAAAATGGAGTGAGATGAGGATCCTGACATGGGCCCACAAGTTTGTGGCCCTGATACCAGCATGGGCAGCAGGGCTGCCTGCCTATTTCTTCCTCTGCAGAGAGGTTTTGGAGAAAACAGTGACAGTGGAGATAGAGGTTGCAATAGCTGGGTCCAAAGAGCAAAGGACAGGCTATAAAAAATGAATCCCATCTTTGTCTAGGACCAAAGTCCTAGAAACTGCAGCTTAGCAAAGGTCCTTGCAAGGGTAGCTCTTGATTCCTCATCATGGCATGACCCTGTGTAGCACCCAGAGCACCAGCCAAGCCATGGAAGGAAGAAATGCTGTAGGTGGTGATCCTAAGCCCAAAACGAGAAGGCAGATCTTTGGGGTTTGTGACCATGTCTTTCAAGTCCTTCATGCCTGCATATTTTTCACCTGCATTTTCATCTGTACATCTTTCCTTCTAGGGCTTTTAGGACTTTCTTTGGAGTAACAAGCAGAGTAGCAAGAGCTCCACCTAGCACAGGTTGCTATAGTAGAGTGGGATGGACAGTCATGTTTACATCTTTCTCCTACACAAGCAGCTTTGGTTTGAAAATAGTCTTTAGAAATGAACAGGGATTTTGCCATTTTTTTATTGCGTGCAAAATTCTAGGAATGTTTAAGAGTAACAGTAACCAAAGTAACAGGGAATAGGAAATAAGAGAGACATTTATCCCCTTAGAAACAGCTTTATTCCTCTTGCATTTCTACAGGAGCATAGACGTTTTCTGTCTGCTTTGGCACCAAAAGCAACTTTTTCAAACATCAGGAATTTTTCTGCCTTTTACAAGGGTTGCATATATTGGACATGAGAGTAAGAAAACGGAGTTCAGTTTTAAAACACTTTATCACTGCTACCAGCAGGACAGTGTAACAAATAAGAAATTCTCTTGAATGAGACAGGCTGCTTAAGAAATATATAATTTCACAGCACTCCAAAATCTCTTTTTGCTTTGCAAGCTTTGTCAGATCCTGTCAATTAACGACATCAAAGCAGCTGAAAAATGTAGACCAGGTTAAGATGAATGTATGTGTCACTTGCACTCCTCGGCTGGGAGGTAAGTACATTTCAGCACTGGATAACAGGTATTTTTATTGTGACAGTGATCCAGCAAAATCAGTCACAAGGGACCTGATCCAAAGTCCATTAATATCCATGTAAGTTTTTCCACTGATTTCATAGGCTTTTAATCAGACCTACTGCCTCTTTTTACAAAATCCATCTACTCTGAGCTTTGAAAGAAAAGATTAGTACAAAGCAGTTGATGCACACACTGCCATGAAGGTCACCGATATCCTATAGCACATGCATTAGTCAGAAATTCATGTAGCCTGAATTGACATCAAGACCAATTTAGAATTAGAGGAAGGTATTGAATATCAGTTTTAAATACAGTAATTATAAGGTCTTTGAAATAAATACTATCATTGTGATTTGGGAAGCCTAAGGAATTTAATCAGACATCCTTGATCTAATTGCCAGAGTGATTTTAACTCCATCAAATGTAACTTATAATCGTATTTGAGAAGTGTGACATATGATAGGCTTCTGAGTTCTAATTTATATGCTTTATTTATATATCAGACTGCCCTCCAAGCATGCTGGGTAACCTAGTCTGTAACCCCCATCCTTTTTCTTATGACATAGTAATGTTGGTACTGAAATGGCCATAGGAATGGCTCTGGAAATGGCTCAATGACAGCTCATAAGGACGGGGTTGTTGATAGTTACAAAGAGCCTGAAATCACTTTCTACTAGCATGCAGTATTTTAAAGATTACACGCAGCAAAATACCCATCCTTGTCTGGAATCCCAGAGTACAAGAACAAATTTAGGAAAATGAAAAGAAATTTTTCTTCGCAGTGCGGAATTCACTGCTCCAGGAAGCAGATGAGTCAAATAATGTGTCTGGATTTGTTACAGTACTGCAATGGCATTGGTAATAACAACTGTAATTTCAATCTAAGGCCTCAATCCTGCACAAACTAAAGCTATTGCATGGTCTGAGCTTTGATCTTTGATCTCTGAGGTGGGGAGTTGCATTCAGAGTTACCTGTGAAACAAGTAACACGCAGAGGCTGCAGGTAACAGAAAGAGGGGGCAGAGGTGGCATGGGGGCGATATGAGGCTCCCAGCAAAATTTGGTGGCCCTAGCGGAGCAGGAAGGATTTTTGCCACCTGCCTCCATCTCAGGTAAAAAGTTTCCTTCTTCAGGTGTGGAAATTACAAGTAGGAAGGAATCTGGGGGTGACTTAATGTCTTCCAGCTTGTCAAAATTCAGCACAGCACAGAGACCTCGGAAAGGGCAGAAAACTGATCCTGTTATTTGGGTTTGAAGCTTTATGTGGCCTCACTTCCCCCTACATGAGAGAAAACGGGCATGTGCTTTCTGTGAAGGGAGGAGTGTGGGGAGGGGACGTAAGGAGGCTGTAAAGAAATGTGATGCAACAGCACTTGGCCTGATCCAAAGCTCCGTAGAGTGGATGGAAAGAATCCTAATGAGTTTTGGATCCCTACCCTCCTGAATCGTAACTGCTCCATTGGGAATGCAGAACTCATCTTCACTAGCTGTGAAATGCACAGTTATTTTCAAGTGAGCCTGAAACATTGTTTGTTATTGTTATTGTTATTATTGAAAGAAGTATTTTCACAGCAGTGAAGGTCAGCTACAAATGATGACTCACTTGCACCACAGATCTACACAAATAGCATGTGCTAAGATTACCATCTGGTATAACAATCTACATCACAAGACTCCACATTTCCTGTTACCCAGGGTAAGTAAATTTCAAGCATGAGGGAAAATTTTAGCAAGTTTCCCCAAGTACCTTTGCAGAAAGAATAATGTGGCTCACACAGAGGGGGGAAAAGAAAGGGAAATTATGAGGTAAACGCGACTCCCCTCCCTGCTGCCCCCTCGCCTCATAAGAAGAAAAACATATGAAGGTTGCAGTTCTCATTTCTGTTGTATTTAAGAAGTCAAATCTATGTAATGAATACCTGCCTGGAGGGATTCCAGCAGGATGCTGACAGCCAAGCTCTCTGGACACTGCTTGAAATGGATGGTGTGCATTTCACTCACTCCCTTGTTCCCTTTCTCAACCCCCCTTTTCTTTCTTTTTTCTTTTTTTTTTTTTTTTTAAATGTTAAGGCAGTGTCATGTGTAACAGCACCATACAGAGCGTGAGGGCCTGGCAGGGCTCGCTGTGTATGTGGGCAGAGGGCTCTCTAAATAACCTACAGACAAAAATGTGGGAAGGTGAGATGCCCAGCTGGAGCAAGCTGGCTTATTTCCACAGCCGTCAGCAGGCCCAGGCCGGGTGACAGCAGCTGAAGGTCTTGTCCTGGCTGGAGTCATTCCCGTTGTTTTTACCTCTATCTGAGTAAGGAAGGGGAAAAGATAATTTTTGTAATAAGATTTAACTCATACTTATGAGGTGCTGGATGGGGTGGTCATGTTTATGCCAGGCAAAATTTCTCAGTGCCACTAAGCCTTGCTTTGCCATTTTCCTGTGCCCTCTCTGCCCTTTCCACGCTACCCATGACAGAGAGGTAACGGCGTCGACAGAAACCTACTCGGCAGCCTGAGCCACCTCTCAGCACAGCGCTTTGGCTCTGCGGGCATGTAGGTGGCCAGACAGCACGGTCTTGAGCCGGGGTCTCGGCAGGGTCGCCCCGGCACTCGCATCCAGCCCCTCGTCCTGCTCATCAGCACATCCTTGCGGCCAGGCTGCCCGCTGGCCGCCTTCGCGGCCAGGGGACACGAACCAGCCCCTCCTGCAAAGACACTCCCGAAACACGTGGCTCCGGGATTTGGCAGGGCCTGAAAGAAGGACCTGACTCTGGGAGGAAAAACAGATAAGTCTTTTCCAGACAAAACAGGGGTGAACTAAATAAATTAATAAATAAAGCCAGGAAAGCTACTGGATTCCAGACACTCCGTACATGAGCAAGGTGGCTGGGAATCCCCTTTGGGAGCCTGGCAAGCATTTCCGTGGCCTCAGGGAAGTAACAACGTCTTTCACCATGACTCAGTACAGCTCAACATAAACTGCACAGAGACAGGCCCCTGCAAGGATGAGGGAGATTTCATCTCTCCCTCGCCTTTCAGGCAGAAACCAGCATTCAAAATAAGGCTGCTTCTTGTGTTTTTGGCTGGGTTTTGTGCGAAGGGCTGGCACTGTCACTTTGAAGTCTTTGGTGGAAGTATCAGGAGAAGACAAGGAGACAGCAGAGCAAGAAGCACCGAAATCGCAGGCAGCAGCTGAAGCGCCTTTCTGCAGCAGTTCTGGGCACTCTTCCTGCCTGCCCTACCCTGACACACCTCTTCCAAATTCCCCTTCCAAAATTCCCCTTCTTGTGGCTTGCAAAGACTTGGAAGCATCCCAGGGAAAATGCCCAGCCATGGGCAGATCCTCAGCCAGGAGAAACCGATGCAACAAATATAAACTAAGCTGCTGTGCTGAAGAAGCCTCCTCAGGTAACCTAATGCGAAGAGAAGACCCTTTCTAAGTGACAAACTTCCTCTCATTTTTCTCTGCAGCTTCTGCCATCTATTATGGCAGAAGACACTCAAAACAAACATCATCAGATCATCCTCTTTGTTTTGTGCAGGACTAAGGTATTGTCAGTGCCTGCAAAATAACTACTACTTTCTGAATGTGTTAAAAAATAAAAAGAAAGCAAGTTATAAGAAGATAGTGAGCTGAAGTCCTGTGCAGCCTGCCGCTATGAACATTTTAACCCACTCCACCAACATATATCTAACAAAATTGGGATCTACAGATGGAAGACTTTTATGCATCTCCATCTATATCTCCCCAGATACCGCTGCCTTGGACAGTTAGTCAAAATAGCTACAAATTCAGGGACAGTATCTCCGAGTAAAGTAAGAAATCAGTCAGTGAATATAAGGAAAGAATAAATTGTTATACATTGGACTATAGAAGGTCATTTTTTTTCCACTCTGTGATGTAAAGTACCTTCAGAGAAGCTTCAAAGAGTTGGATTGAACCAGGACTATTCTCATGAGATAGCACTATACACAAAACACCGTAGTATTTCCTGTGATATGCAGGACCTATTGAATATATGATGAAATACAGGGAAGGCCTGCTATCCTAAAACTCGTACCACCCAAGGCCAGATCAATTTTTCCTCATTCTAGTTTATCAAAGCCTAGCCCAAACTTGCACTGATGCAAATCACTCCCCCTTAGAATCCCCTGGAATCACACTATGGTGGCAAACAAAGAACCAGTGTGAAGGCTTGGTGTGCGTGCATCACTACGGTTAGTCATGATGCAGTCATATGTACCTTTGCATCTTAGTAAACTGAAGTAAAAACTCCCAACCCCCCAAATTAGTTTTAAATCATGTGTTTAAAGGATGATCACTTGGACATAACCACTTAAAGAAATTTCAAAGCAGCGCAACTGTAGAGTTATGACACTTTTCATTAGGCTGTGAATTGCTTGTGATTTTTTTTTTCTTTGCATTTTTAATGGAATTATTTATTTTGTGAAAATGTCTAAAGCTGTCTCTGAAACCTCAGGACCAAGAGTACACAATTCATTAGCAATCCTACAAGAATAAAACTGTGACTTCAGCACTTCTGAGTCATTCTTAACATATGAGACATTTTCTGGAGAGCTAAACATTTGATCAACTTTATGAGAAATACCTGTGACAAAAAGAAAACTTTTTATGAGTCAGAGATGTCGGTTACAAATTTTCAAGCAGTTTCATACTATAATTAATGAATATAAAGCCTTACAGTTGAGAAAGCACTTTATAATTCTACTTTATAATTCCTAAAATATCCTTCTTAATATTTCATGGATTTGTTTACTTGTTTCTTCCAAAGCAAAAGGCAAGCACTCTTCACATCTTTCATAGTCTTTCAAAACACAAGGCAAAACAAACTGTGAACAGAACTACAGAACTGTACACAGACTGTAAATTTCAAACAAATGAAACACTTTGGTATTTTTTATTTCAACCACAGTTTGTTTGGATGGATAAGCACTGATGTTGTTTTTGTGCTTTTTAGGATTTTTTTTTATATTCTCCCTGTCTGACCATTAAACTTCTGTGCTTTGGGACCTAATTCTGCATCACCAGTGCTAAGGAGAAATCTACCCGTGACTTCAGAAAGCCCCCATTCATCTGTCAGCATCTTTGAAAGATGACCTTAGACACCTTGACTGTTGGTGTCTATTTTTAAGTGTCTAGAGTGCCTTCATTTTCAGAAAATGCTGAATGCCAGTTCCCTGAAATGCATGATCTTTATATGACTTGAAGGCAGCCATCCAGAATATCTCTGTGCTTTTGTAGATCTTTCTTTTTAGTCTTCCAGTTTTGCTAAACTCTCTGTCAGCATGCCAAGAAACACTGAACATTGGTATAATAAGGAGCAATAAAACCATTCTATTTTAGCCTTTCCAAGCTCAGGTAGACTTAATTTTACTTTTTTACCATTATCAATTACACTTTGAGAAAGAACAGGATATTTTCTTTATGTAATTAAACAGATGTCCATAGAGAAAATGCTAAAACTTCTAATTTCACTTATGTAGTTGACAAGCAGACAGGCTAATTCCAACTGCTTAAAGGGTTCTTTCACTCCTTCATATTCTCTAGGCCTATCTGCAATACTTTATGCTTCCATTTTGTGAAGTTTCTTGCAAAACATATTAGCTTCAGTAAGAAATCTTCAATTCCCACGGAGAATTACTTTTCAAAATGATGCTCCGTGCTAGTAAGTAATATTTTTCCTGGGCTTCCACATATGGCAATATTTATCTTCAAAGTTTTCCTCCTTGGCTCGTAGGCTGGTGTGTAAACCAGATGGTCTTGTGTGGCCTAATTGTAAGATGATTTGTTGTGTGATTCAGTAGCATTGTTTATTTGTACAGTGGTTTGATGGAATTTGTAAACTGCATAATATTGTTTTACTGTGTTTTCTTTTATGAAAGAGCCACATCTTGCTCTGGCATTTGTGGCGGTGATTATAATTAAATATAGTTCTCAAGATACTTTGATCTCTGTTTGCTTTCTACATTAAACTGGTAACATAAAAACACAAAATTTCTCATTTAAGCAGGGAACCAGTGCAGAGTTTGGAGACTGAGTGACTATACCAAGTTTTATCCTACAAAAATAGTTATAATCATACAAATAAGATGTTAAATTAAATGGTGGAATTGTGATGGCTTTTCAGCAGTGACAACTCCCTTACTTGTTTGTAGCTAACTTTTTAGTCCCCCTTCAGCAAACCTCTTTCATATGATTTCTGCAGAGATATGATTTTTGCCTTTCAAGGCAAGAATATCTTTGTCCTATCTGATCACTGCATATGGTTACTTGTATTCATACGAGTATTCTTTAGCTGTGAATATATTCAAGTTGCCAAGTCTATAAAAAGATCTAAGAGCATTCTGGCCTTACCACTCAGTTTACATCATGAAATGTGCCTTCAAGGGTCTGTTTGGCTTCTGGTAAGCAGGTTTGTGAAAGGATGCTGTGACTGGGAAACTAAGGAATATCTTGGAGAACAAGGGTGCCAAACTTGGGAGTTTGAGAGGCTTCTTTATTTTGAGGAACCTAGTGTCAAGCCAACTCACTTCACTTAAATTCACATATCTCTTGGCTATTGTTGGCATATGTGGAACACTGATTGGCTGAGCTCGGTTCCTTATTCTTTTTAAACAAATGCCCACATCATGTAAAAGAAAATCACCATGTTGAAACCAACTCTCAGAAGACACACTACAGAGTAAAGAGATACAGGAAAGAGGCTTGACTTTTACCCTCTGGAAATAGTTCCCGTAAAGCAGAGGCTGAACACAATGACTGAGCCTTCAGTAATGCAGCTGGCGCTGTACTATGTGTTAAACTGTCTTCAGGACTGCTGACCATAATCTCTCAGTGTCATTGCATTTCTCGTCAGCAGAAAGTAAAGGTTAGTGTTCACTTAAAATTCTCTCAGATATGTTTTATCTTGGTACAGTACCTTTGTTCTTGCCATATATTGGCATATGTACTACTTTGTAAGGCCCTTATGAGGAATGGATAAGGATCAATAAACTAAGTATTTTTTATATATATTGGGAATTGTTTTAGTACTGAGATGCTGAGGCTGCAACCTCTAGTAAGTATTTGATAACACATTTGGCAAAAAAAAAGAAGCAGAATCAAAGAAGTCCTCTAAACATAACATGTAATTATTCCAGCAGGACATATAGATATAACAGTGATATACACAAAAAGGCTACCAAAGAGTCTCCTTGATCTTCCATTCTTATTTGGGTGTTGCCTATTTTTCATTCCTGTATAAAAACAGGTTCTGTACAGATTATCCTTGAAAGAATTTCAAAAGCATAGTTCAAAAATCAGGAGCACAGTGGTAAATCACTCATGTTCACAATGATGCTTAAGCTAGTCTGCAGTGAAGTTATTTCCACACCATGACTGAATGTGACTTCACTAGGATTGTGTCTTCACTTTTTAGTGCTTTGACAGAGGATAGGCACTGGTCTTTGTTTTGTATCAAAACTCAAAATCTCTCATTCTGTCATTTTGGCTCTGGAGAGATGGATACAGCTCTTCTTGTTCTTTGCTATCTTTTTTTCCCTCCCAGATAAGCTTCCTTCAAGCTTATATTTTCTTTTTCTGAACATCAAGAAACGTGCTTGAACACAGTCTGAATTCTCTTCAGACCTACCTTATCTCAATGGCCTATCACAAGTTCTTTCTCATGTCAGGGAGCAACTTCTCAGCAGTGAATAAAAACCCGACTGCAAGTGAGTACAGAAAAATCGGTTCAGTTAGAGCAGTTTGCTTCTCTCTTCAGAAGTGTCAAATGTGACAGCAGCATGTCCCAGTAGCTCATACAGAGTAGCAGCACTGCAGTGCTTCACACTTTTCTCAGGGAGGTGGGGACTTTAGCTGTGCTCCAGTGTTTTCAGAAAAGTTTCTTATTAGGACACGGGTACTGGTGGATCAGCTCACACTAGGATATGGGGGGGGGTTATTATTTCTGCAGAGAATACTGTCAAGACTGAAAGCTATTTTTTTCCTAAGCATTTTTCTGTTTTTCAGCAATAAACTGAAAACCTGAAATTTTCTTTCTTGTTTTTTTAAATACCAAAGAAGAAAGAGGAAAAATCTTTGACGTGGGAGATTTTTCACTATATGTTTGGGCTGGAGAGGAAAGCCTTTCCTGGGTACAGAACATATTCTGCATTGAAAAGCCACATAGAGCACAACTTCACTCTCTTCAGTGCTTTGTTTCAGCTATTCAGCAGAATCAAGTAGACCTTGCTGTGTTAATTCAACACAGCTCATGGTTTTAAGCTTTTTTTTACAGCCAGGAACATTGAAAACTTGCTTTCATGTTTGAAAAGAAAGCTGAAATACTGCTATAACTGTATGACCCCAACAACCTAGAGTGCATGTGACTGAATTCTGCTTTCAAGCTAAGCTATGAATGCATAGTATTTCTAATTGGAGAGTATGAGGCAAATATACTCTCTTCTTGTCCCAGAAGTCAAAGATATCTCCACAAAGTCTGATAAAACTTTGCAGATAACTTTATCTGTGGGCTGATTTCCAACATGGAAGAGTTCAGCCTGAAAATGATTAGAAAGAGCTACAAGCAACCGAAGAGGATAGTTTCCCCTAAGTTCAGCGGGATAATATGCACATGCAATACACAGAGAACAGAAGAATTGAAGCTGTATTAAAGGCTACGTGCCTTTATTTTCAGTATTGTTGGGTATATTAGAATAACAGCAACACTTTGAAGGTGTTGCAGTTTAAGTAAGAATAAGATCAATTTCCTTCTTTGGTAATTATCATATATTGATCTTTTTTTCCTTTTTTTGAGGGGGGGATAGGTTTCAAATACAAAATCAAACACAAATGTGTAATAAACATAGATGCTTTCATGTAAGCCGTTGCACCTATTGGTGGTCAAACAGTTTTTAAAAGCACATACCCTATGTGTGAAGTTGCCAGTTGAATGACAAACTGGGCCTGACTTTTCTTGTCTACATGTCATTAAATCCCGGTTTGTTCCCCATTGAAATAGCTGGAGTAAAGCTAATGTAAGAGAGCTGGGAAAAAGACCAATCAGTTGTTGATTGGTCTCACTTGCCTCCAAAAGTCATTTCCTGCATAAGCAACACAAGTTACAAAAACAACCTGCTCTTGCTGGAGTAACCCAGAAGTGAAAAAAGCTCTGAAATTTCCTTTTTTCCTCCCTAGGGTCGTACAGTAAGATTGCTAAGAATACAAGCAGTGAAGCTGTCCAGATACTGCAAAGATACTTAACAACTAGAGGGAGAGACTTATGAATACTGAAGAAAGCACACTATATAAACATTACAGTCCAATGCAAATTTTAAAGAGAGCTCTAAATTTATATATGTCACTTCAATCCATGCATCCACACAGATGAAATGATTCCTTCCTATTCTCATATGTAAATTCTTGTTTGCTGGTGTACAGATGTGCTTTTCATATCTTCAACCTGGGATACATGTTTTTGTATACATAATTCAGTGACTTCTGATGATAGACTGCCTGCAGAATGGCAGCAAGTCACTGATTCCTCCAACACTGCTTACAAAAGAGGAAGATGTTAGTTAAAATTGAGGACAAGTTGATGGGTGGGATGAGCCTCAGCATGTACCAGAGTTCAGCCAAGGTGCAATGCTGTCAGGAAACCCCTGGTTTGCTTTCTACCTGTCATCTTGCTATTGAGAGGTTGAGCAAGGAGCAACATATTTCCCTCTAAAAAGCATCTGGAGAATGGCTACCCTATTAATTCTGGGTCTGACCTGGGATAAAAGAAGCCTGGAGAGCAGGACGAGGACAAGAGTACACAGAATGGCTGGTAGAGTTTGGGTTATGAGGCTGCTGTACTACAGCAGGACAAACTCGTGGGTTGGAGACAGGTACAAGGAACATTTCTGTCACTTCACAGGTCGTGGCTAGTGAAGCAATGAAGCAACCTAGCTCGGCTGGAAAAGCAGGTGAAACCCATGGATAGGCTACTGAGGAGCAAGCGCCTGACACAAAACTAACTTATCCTATCTAGGAAGAGTTAGGTTGTCTCTCACTAGAGAAGCAGAGCTGATACAGACTGCTTGGTGTGGATTAACTAATCAAACTTGTATAACTGTATGAAGCACTGGAACCCAGGACAATCCCACTATGGGACTGATTAGCCTGAGAAATCCACCTCTCTAGGAGGAAGGTCTGTTCAACGAGATAGCTGTTTGGATGTGTCCCGCGGGTCTTGTGGCAGACACAATGTGTTCATATGTATTATTTATGTGGATTGGCACTACAGAGAGTGCATTTGAGATCCTATTTTATGCCCAGCTTGCAGAGAACCTCAATGGGTTACAGAACTGTGCAAAAAGACTTGGCAAGAGAGCAACTCTTCGTTTTAGCTCTTGAGGTCTCTTGCTCAGTTCTTGAGATATTGGCTGAATTTTCAAATACATAATAGACATCATTTGTTACTACAAAGCAGTGAAGGTACTTTTAACAGTAAAATTGAGGCTGGAAGAGCATTTAGGGGTGTTTAGTTACTGGAAGTGTTACTTATAGTCTTGTTAATAGCTCATTTTAATTATGTCTCCTGTCTGATAAATATCTCAAAATATATTAATGACTTTCAATTATTCCCCAGTAGAACTCTATCTCCCTTAAGATTCCTCTATTCCAAGGCAAAGTGATGAGAAATAGGAACAATCCTTTGTGCTATGCAACCACAGCCAAGGCCAAAGCAAAAAGTACAGGAAAATCCAGTGCTATTTTCCTATGGCTACATTAAGGGCCTGCACTTTATGCTGACATAATCCTTCTGTTGTGTTCAACTTTACTGCTCTGCTTTCTGCGACCTGGCTCTGCCTAAATCAATTGGCTGCATCTGAGACTCAAGAACTGCAATGATTCATCCTCTGTGTTACACACACCATAACTCGATATCAATGTGGAAAAAGAAATCAAATCATATTCTTGTTTACAGTCTCTTGCCTTTTTTGTCACAGAAGAAGTGGAGGAAACAACATATTTTGAATCACTCCAAACCCATGTTTCACTCCCAAATGTTCAAAAATTGATCCAGACCAGCTCTTTGAGAACAGGTTACACACTGCAGTGGAATGCATAACTTGCCCGTGAACTGCTGCATATTTTGTCTTTTGTATTTACATTTTTTCCAAAGGGGTGGGGGGGAGGGGAGGAGGAAAGCAGGTTTTTCCAGATAAAGATATTTTTTGTTTATGATGGATGAAATAGATCTGCATGTCCCTGGAGACTGCCAACAAGTTTACACCAGGAACTGGAATGGAGCCATCAACTCTTTTCACATGGGTTCCATCGGATGGCATAAAACCCATCACACCAGTCCCATACTGCTGGTCTTTTAATCACTTAAGAATGAGGTGACCAAAGGGCTTGGTATCACATTACTAATTTACTGAGAACCAACAGGATGTGCAGGGATATTCTGGTTGTTTCTGACTGCCATTACAACCAAAGGCAGTTAGGTCTGTAAGTCTTTCTAGCTCAGGAAGAGAAAAAAAAACCTGTCAGGCTTGCTCCTGGCATGCTCGGAGCCACTCACATGCAAGAACTTCTGGAACCTTAGAATCATAGAATCATTATGGTTGGAAAAGACCTTCAAGATCATTGAGTCCAACCGTAAACTCTTCAACACCGTGCCTGCTAAACCATGTCTGGAAATGCCTCACCTATACGTTTCTTGAACACTGCCAGGGACGGTTACTCCACCACTTCCCTGGGCAACCCGTTCCAATGCTTGACTACTCTTTCTGTGTAGAAGTTCTTCCTAATGTCTAACTTGAACCTCTCCTGATGCAACATGAGACCATTTCCTCTTGTTCTACCTGTAATTATTCTGGAGAAGAGATCGACCTCCACCTCACTACAACCTCCTTTCAGGTAGTTGTGGAGAGCAATAAGGTCTCCCCTGAGTCTCCTCCAGACTAAATAACCCCAGCTCCCTCAGCCGCTCCTTGTAATGTCTGCGCTCCAGCCCCTTCACCAGCTTAGCTGCCCTACTTTGGACACACTACAGCACCCCAAATGTCTTTCTTGTAGTGAGGGGCCCAAAAGTGAACACATTATTCAAGGTGCGGTCTCACCAGGGCTGAGTACAGGGGAACTGTCACTTCCCTGGTCCTGCTGGGACCTTGAGGCCTTACACACCCCAGCACTGAATGTGGCCATTAAAGTTTGTTTATAAACCAGCTGCGGGGCCTAACCAGATTTTGGAAAAGTGGTTCAGCCTCGAACATTACATCAGAACTCTAACCACCTGATTTCAGACTTTGGTAAAATGTGGACCCACACATTAACATTTCGGTTTCGTCCATCTCTAATTAGCTGGAAGAAATGTTGTGTAAGAACTTTGTTCTTCATCTCACAGCGTGTTTCACTGCATAAAAAGACACTCAAGTCCCATTTGCCATTTGTATCTAGTCTGTTCCTTATCTTATGGCAAAAGGTTTTGCTCTGTGTCGCATGGATTTTTTTAAAGGGGAACAGACTAGAGTACCTGCAAACACTACTGAGACCCAGAGATGGGTGACTACTGACCCTTCCTCCTTTCCTACCATCATCTTGATTGCACATTAACACACTCTGTTCAAAGGCAACATTTGTTTCTTGGTCCATCACATTTTTTAAGAAAGGTTTATACCCAAGGGATACTGTATTGGATTCCAACAGGTTACTTCATTAAATGAGCATATCAAATTTGATTGGAAGTTCTCATCAGCTTTCTGTTCCATTTAATTTTATTTTTATACAGATGAAGAAATTACTGTTACACCCATACCCACTGACAAGCCAACTACATTACTTCACATCTACTTTATAACCACATATAATTACATAACCGCTCAGTTTATTTTCTTCCAGAACTCATGGCTCCTCATAGAATCTGTTCCTTCTGATCTAAGAGGCAGATTTTGGCTTAAAAAACGGTTTTCAAGACATTCACATGGCTTTTTTTTTTTTTCTTTTTTTTTTGAATATTCCACTTTTATTAACCATAGTTTGATTCAAGCAGATCAGCAAGGACTTCACGGATACAGCCTGGAGAGGCTGTGTTAGTGAAGGGAAAAGACAAACCCTGAAGCAAAATATTCTGCATAAATAATTTACTTTCATTTGGGCGTAGCTCTTTGATTACATCTCATTATCGTGGGACAGCTCCCACATTTTCAGCCCCACACTATAAAACCTCTCTGAGTACAGTGTGTTCCCTCTACTTGGTGCATCCTTAATTACCTACACAACCAGGCTTGTAGCTAAAAATTCCCATCAACATTGCTCCTCAAACTCTCTCAAAATTCATTGATTTCAGAAATAAAGCAGACAGAACTGCAAAGCATTCTCATCTGCGAAAAGCCTGCGAGGGCCACCTTTCACAAGGATGGGGCTGGCAGATTACATGCATGTCAAAGCATGTAATTATAGTTATATAACTAAAAATAGAATGAAAATTAGTATCTGACAATGTTTGCAGGGCCATATTTTATGCTAGTATAAACTCACTGAAATCAATTAAGACAGACCACTATAAGGCTGGAGGATAACTGTGGTTAAATGACCCCGAAGATTGTTTTTATGCTCATCCCAAGTTGCATTCTTAAACACATATTCACAGACCACGGGGGCCATTTGTTATAATTTATCACAATAACACTAAACAATTTGGCATAAACATACCCTTTCTCCCGTGCCAAGAAATGCTATGCACCCCTTAGATCTCCGAGAAGCCACCAGGAGCAGCAGATGTTCAGCCCTTCTTGTGAGCAGCCTCAATGTGGAAGCATTTTCATGGATGATTTTATCAACTTCTAAGAGTCGATAAAAGTTATATCCTGCAGCCCTTCCTCCTGTGAGTTTTATTTATTCTTCATATGGCTGGAGCTGCAGAAGGTCCAGTAAAGCAAAGCTCCTTGATTCTTGTTTGCTTAGATAATGCGACTGTGTATTGCAGAGCACACTGAGAGAGGCTTGCAATAAACTGCAGAATATTTCCTGTCGAAGGAAACCACTTCCATGCAGCTACAGGTCTGCTGTTAGCGAACCGAAATAACTGTGGCAGCAGCGAACCAGCATTTCTCACATGCACATTGCCAGGGACAGAAATAACATCTGCACAGGGCGACGATGCTTGTGGAGTACCAGAATGGCCCAGCTGGAAGGGGTGATGCTCCCTTAATACTCTCTTTTAAGTATCTCCAAGGACAGAGATGCCACAAGCACTGGACAACAAGTTCCAGCACTTGGCCACCCTGGCTGCATCATTTCCCGCATTCCAGCTTGTGCTTCCCATCCAAAACACAACCTCACCCTGCACACAAGCCAGTACAGGGTGCAAAATCAACAGTTCCTCCGAGCTCTGCTGAAGGATGTCATGGTGTGGGACCCAAGAAGCAAACTCAGATCACCTTCGCCTCCCACCGCACTGCAGAAACAAGGAACAAGCTGTTTTGAGACCCACTGGATCTGAGTTTCAACCCATTACCAAAGACAAAAGCCACCATGTGCAGGCACATGACTGCAGGCAAAGAGGCTCTGGGTGAGCAGTGCATGGTTTGGATGAGGGCCGTGCGGGGTAAAGCCTCTCCCACCCAGGGCAGTCTCTGTCCTGGCTTTGCAGAGGGCACTGCTGTTCCCAACAGTCAGAGCCATTTCTTTTCTGTGAACCAACAAATGTTTTGCAGTCGCTCAGGAGAAAGCAATCCTTAGGGCAGAAGTGATCCGTTCTTACCCTGGATGGTTTTCTTAACCTCGGTCCACGCCGTACCATGTCAAGGTCGCATACACAAAAAAATGCTTTGCACTGATTTGGCTGAGACAGAGCTAAGGAATTTGCTACTTCAGAAAAGTACTGCCATAGGAAAGCAACACCAGCATATAATTGAAATAATTTATTTACCACTAGAGCACCACAAAAACAGACATACAATGTGTTAAAATACAGAGTAATCGATCACCAAAGTACAACACAGCTGTCCTTATGTTTCTTTTTCTTTTTTTTTTTTTTCCTTTAAACCATACCAACCATACAATTGTACTGTTGTTAAACACACATAAAAAATGCTGTCCTAACCCACTCAGCTAAGTGCTACGATTCCCCCTCAACCCTATCCAACCCCGCTGGGTCCAATTTTTCAAGGGGCTGCACATTTCCTGCCAAGTGTTGGGTATCACCAGGTCTCAGTGACTTTGCTGAGAGACAGTGGTAATCATCTCTTCCTATGAAAGCCTCTGGTACAAGGTCTTTGAGCTGTTGAAGTCCCATCTAAATGTCACTCAGGGGGGATTAACATCAGATCCGAGAGGTGCTTAGGTCTCACAATATCCTTCCCGGCAGAGGGGAATTTTGTCCAGGAGTTTTGCACATTGTAGGATCAGGCTGAGCATCCTTGATAACTAAAGGGAAATATATGTGTAATAACCCCCTCCCCCCAGGTTGGAGGAGCTTTATAATAAGAGCATTTCAAATACTATCAGTGCATTTCTGAGGAAAAAAAAAAGTAAAAACAAAAATATATCTGATTCTGGGGTAATGACTTAAAGAAATAAGATTTTATACTTAGATTCAGAGAGCAAAAACTCCAAACCCAAGCTGAAATTTTCAGCTGCGTCCAGCGCATAGTGAGTACAGTTGGACAACCATGGTGTCTCGTATTCAGCAAGCTTCAAAACTGGCTTTGAGCTGCATTCACATGGTAGATTGGCAAAAACGTCTTTAAGGTTTTCAAATTGTGTTCATTTTTGCTCCCTTTCCTGCCCAACAAAAATACAGTTCTCATACTGAACCTGATAAAACTACTTTTGCTGTTTTGTGCAGCAAAATCCAGAGTATTTGCTACCCTGAGGAGTTTCACTGAGTTCAGTGCATCTTCTTGCTGGAGCAAATCTGGCTCACGCAAGTGTTAGCAGGACAGATTTTTCACTTGTTAATCTTAACTCACTAAATAAATCAAAAATCTAACATACCTCCTCCTCTGCGCTGAGTCAATGCGTGGGATTAAATCATCTGTGGGGCTACATTTCCATGTAGGCAACAGGCATAGGCTCTACTGAAGTCCAGAGGAGCAACGCGTGCAAGCCGCTGCGGTACTTCAGTTTTACATCAGTGTTCTGCTGAAGTTAAAGAAATTGCACTTCTTAAAACTGAAAGCGCAGGAGCATCTTCCTGACAGCATTTAGATCAATGACAGAAAACATCCTTCTCATCCACAACGTTTGTTTCTAGCACAGTTTCAAGCTTTGCCACGCAAAAGCATTTATCATGTGAAATGAACTGAGCGTCTCATCTTCAAGATTTTTTTGCTAATCTAGTTTGGGGATTTTTTTTACTAATCTAGTTTGGGGATTTTTTTACCTTAAAGGAATGATGCAGTTTTTTTGCACAAGTATGCAAATAAGAAGAAGACCCTAGGAACCTGTTTGTTTTTCCTTTAAAAAAAGAAAAAAAGCTTTTTATGCAAATTCAATTAAAAAAAGTTTGACCAAGCTCACAAAATCAAGGGGCCGATCCTGCAATTCCTCACACGCCCCGCAGCCCTCAGGGGCCTGTGCCGTGGCCTTCGGGAAGTTAAAGACTAACCTCGCAACTGCAAGAGGAGCAGGACCAGTCCTGCAGCCTAGCGGCAGGGGAGGGTCCCTGCTGCGTGACCGGCGAGCGCAGGGGAGCGCAGGGACACGGTCCCCGCTCGAGCCCTGCTCCGAGGGCACCGCCGAGGCCGCCGCGTCGTCCTAGCCTTCTGCACAGTGGTGAATGTCATTCTCTGTAAGGGTTTGCCTCGCCTCAGCCAGGCTGGCACATCTTTTCCCGAAAAATCTTGCTCCCTGACCATCTGTTTAAATGTCTATAGCCAAAGAAAAAAATAAAATTAAAAATTAAAAAGGCGTAGAAGTCTGAATCACACTGCGATTCAGACGTTACACGTGGGGATGAATTAGGAGCGAGGGAAGGAGGGAAGGAGAGTACTTTTTAATCCAACCTTTTTATAAAACAAAAAACAAATGGAGTCAGGTAGCTTATGTCATAATGATGAACAATATACAAAGCACATGTATAGCAATTATTATAAAACATGTATTTGTAGTGCAAGTCAAAATATAGGGACTCTACTCATACTGGCCAGCTAGAGGGAAACACATGATTCTGAGTGATCAAAAAGAGCCCCAAATTCAAATTCAAACTCATGAGAGCTGACAGTATTACAGAGTACAAAAATATGGTGAAAATTTACACATTACACATAAAGTACTTAATTTTTTAATAGTTTACAAATAGAGATCTACAGGTATGTTTCCAATTAAGCTGGCTTTTACTACCCACCTATTGTAATACTCTAGGTATGGTTACATATACCAAAAGAACAAAAAATCCCATAGCATAGCTATACAGCAACATATTAAGGTCTGAAGATTAGACCAGTACATGTTAAATATTTCACTGGTTTACTAAACTGACATTTTAAATCATTTACAGTAAAAAAAAAAAAAAATCTTATAGACTTGTCTTTGAGACTGAAACAGAGTGTCCTTTATTAGTAAGTTATTCAGTATTTAAAACAAGGGTTTGAGACCTTACAAGAAGCCTCCCTAGGCAGCTGGCATGAGAAAAAAAAAAGGTATTTAAAGACAGAGTTTTTCAACAATGTGATAACTGAATTCTATTTAAATTGAACTAAACTAGCCATTACTTTTCAGAATCTTTTGAACTTGAGTTCCTTTAGGCTTTATATGCATTTCTGGCAGCTTATTTGGTCTCCACTTTGTCCACATTTGCTGGTTTTCTTTTTTTCCAAATGGTGATATGGAAATGTTCATTTGATAGTTTTTACATACAAATAAATAATGCACTGTTAACTCTAAAACTAAGAGGAATGGGTAGGATGCCTATTGCGTACAATACAGAGAGATCAAGTAAGGCACGGGACAGATACAGCAACTCCACTTCATGGGATTTTCCTGTTTTTTTCCTTTCACATAGTAACACTAACAAATTTCTTCCAGTGTTTATTTTTTAAAAGGTTTTTTTTCCTTTAACTTTGTTTCTTGTCTATCTCACACTATGTGTAGGTGAAATGTAGGATAAAGGCCTTCAATGTTTTGCTTCAGATGCCAGTTTAAAAAAAAAAAAAAAAAAAACTTTCAAACAGTTCAGACTAGTACCGCTTTTTTTCTTCTTTTTTTTTTTCTTTTAACACTGATGAACCTGGGTTTTCATTTTTCTTTCTTTCTCTCTCTCTTTCTTTTTTCCTTGGTATTTTTTTTTTTAATACACACACGTCATGCTGGTTCAGGGTATTCTTTAGCTGCATTTGCAGGACTTGACGATCATGTTGGACAGCTGTTCGATTTTGGGCGTTTTGCCGATGTAGTAGAGGATGGTAAGGGGCTCTAAATCCTGGGACACGCAGCATGGAGAGGCAGAAGCTTCGGGATTTATGGTGTTATACAAGCTGAGTACCTAAAAGGAGAGAGGAGAAAGGGGTGATTAAGCCAGTTATCCCTGCCTTCCTGCCACTCTGCAAATCAAATTCCTTTCTGCTTCGTTTCCTCTGATGGTGCCTGACAGGGAGTCCACTAAAATCAACAGGAAGATTCCCGGATGTTAATATTTTAATGCATTTCTCCAGTTCAATCCGTTGTCACCCCTGTAAGTTTCCTAAGCTTTTAACTTGAGCAGTCCCAGAACAGGTACGTGCCTGGAGTGTCATCCTTTAAATTACCACACGCATTGTACCAATATTCCCATGTCAGACGACACTGGAAGGGTTGCATTTATGTCCTCGGGTTACCATTTGCAGTCCCAGGATTTACAGGTGCACTAGAGAAGAGAGTCCCTCAATGCACAAGCTCTCTGCTGCTCTTCTCATGCTGCTTTTTAGCAGGTCCATTAACGCCACCGTGCAAGACCCACGACTGCAGCAGCAGTTGCTGTTCTTGGGGGTCCCTGCAGGAGCGCCGCCCGCTCTGGAGCCTCCCTCACGTCAGACTCAGACGCACGGCTCCCTGCACGGGAGGTATGTCGGCTGCCCGCTGATGATACATCGGTATTTCCGAGGATGCCGTTAATGTGTTAGCTAAACACCAAATGACCTTTTCCTAGAGCTTCAGCACAACATTTACGGCTTAGGGAGACAGAAGATCTGTTCAGGACAGCAACACTACTTACTTTATTAAGCAACTTTTGACTCCTTGGGTAACTATCCAAGCCACATATTTGTGACCATGACAGTTATTCTTCCTCTTTCCTTAAAAACAAGTGCTGCTCCAAACTATGCACACTACTAGAGCCCATCACCAAGGGAACATACTTGTCATAGTTATACCTGGGCCTGCTGACATTGCTCATACCATAACAACCCAGCCAGTGATGCTACGAGGGCAAACTGCACTTAGCTGTTTAAGCTCAAGGCAAACACAGACCTAGACCACAATAATTTCACATACCAAAAGGGAGAGAAAACTGCCCCTTTGATACTAGGAGTTCTCACTGCTGGCTAATCTGATATTTTAAAGGTGGCTTGAAGAGCAGGAGACATCACTAATAGTGTGAATCTGACGGTAAAAGTCTCATTTTATGATAGCTGTCATGCCAATGCACGCCTCAACATCTACTGTCTAGACAGCCTTCCTGTCAGTAGAGAGAAATAATCACATAAATACATCATTCCACTCATTCTAAGGTAGGTAGCTAAAATCCCTAAAATAAAAGACATCATTCCAGATGCCCATCAGTTCATCATCATCCCAGACAAAGAGTCTCTGGTTTACTGACAAACATTCAAAGTGTGAGAACTTTTAGAGTAAAAGAATAAATACATGCATTGGCATATTTTCATGAAATGGCAGTAGATTCAGATCATTTCTTGGCCTCGTAGTAGATCAGTAACAATGGAAATGAAGAACAGTGGATCACACAGGAGGTGATAATCAGGTAGAAGGTTCAGCCACACTGTTACTCTGAGAGTGTCTCCCTTGGTGCCTCTTGAAAGATTTCACTGTGCCATCTTTCACGTATTCTCTTTAGTGAAAGGTCCCCTTTTCAGGCAGCCTTCCAAAGCTACACCCTGTTAATATTCAGAAGCATTATTTGATACATCCATGTGCCATATTGGTGAACACATTAAAAATAAATCTCTTTGACAGTACATGCCCTCTGCTTCAACTCTAGCCTGAAGTCATGCGCAGGTCCCTCTGTAGGGCTGTATTTCATCATTCTGTTATTAGGATAATAAATGGAAACTTCTGGCATTGGTACTGATGACCGTCCTAGAAACGTATTTCACCCTGCAGTTCAGAGCTTAAAATTACCAAAGTCGTAACTTACTCTGCTGTGCTGAGTATCTGAGCTCCATAAATATGGGCAGGCTCCTGCGCAGAAATTAGCATGATACCCTTTAGGTTCATGAATCCATTTCCAGCCAAGATCCCTCTTGAAGTCAATATAAAGTGGACGCAGGCAACAATTATCCTGCACATTCCTGGAAATAAAATACAGAAAAATTCATCAGTCAGAAAAGCCTGCACAGGGAGCAGAAAAAGATCCTCTTGCTTTCTCCCTGAAAGATGCTTTACATGCAGGAAATTCTGATACCCAGCACTTCACAACCAAATAATTCACAACACTAATAATATCTTACAGTGTAACTGAAATCAGGTGCTTAGGCATGGTGGTGCTTGCCTATATAGCCAGAGATAATGGTTTGCTTAGAGAATCAGTCAGTAAGCATTTTCTCCAGATCCTTCTGAATGGCATATCTGAGTAGTTGAACATATTGGACCTAACAATTTCCCTATAATTATGGGCCTGGTAAGCCTGGGAATCATCCCAGATGGAGCTCAGTTTCCTGCCTTCTAAGGCCATAAGCACCGCATTTGCCATTAACTTCTCTGGGAGGGCAGAGTTCTTGGCAGATATAAACACCTATCAAAAATAAATGTCAGCTTATGTTATAAGCAACTATATTACACCTCAAAGGGACTTATGTTGGTATGATTATATAAGCATATAGAACACAGATGCATAGTTACCTAAAGCAATAGGCAGCATCTAGAGCACGCTTCTTCCGCCGACTGGGCTGTTGCGACTCAAGTCTGTAGGAGGGTAATAACATTAGCAGAAGATGTGGGGTCTTCCCACTGTATTTTTTCCTATTGGACTTTAAAGCTTTCACATCACCACTGGAATATGTGTAGTCATCAATACCTTCAAAAAATACATTTTGGTGATAAACATTGTGATGCTTTTTCTTAACAAATTAAATAAACTATCTCTTTAAAAAATTCTCTCAGAAACTGGGCAATGACGTTGTCAGCTGAACGTGCTTATTGGCAAAGTGGCAGCATTAAGACATTCACAGTTCCTATGTATCTATCTTATCAGCCATCCCGCATCCAGAGCCATCAGAATGGCTTTTCAGCACATTAACCCAAATGGTTGAATAAGAGAAAAGACCTTCAGAATATGTAATTTTACTAATTTCCCCAGGAAATCAGTTATTCTAGGCCTTTCCTTTGCATGCATATGGCAAGGACATTGATCAAAGCATTTCTTCTTGAAGTGGAAATCAGTGACCTCACATTTTCTATTTTCTCTCTTGAAACATTAACTGCTTTACTAGCTTCTTATCTTGGCCAGAGCATGGGCAAAAGAACTCAAGGCATTAGCCTTTTGTAGCTGTTCAAACAGTGAGTATTATGTTTTTGGCTAAGTACCTTTTGAAAACTAACCTCCCGAAGCAGATAGTGCTATCTAAAAGGATAGACTTCTCATTTCATAACATATACAATTACAGTGATCAAATGCCATAATCACAGTTTTAAAATTAATAGTAAATATACACAGCTTAAAATATACACAGTTTGTAACTATACACCTAGTCATATACATACATATATATGAGGAAAAAAAAACAATCCAACACAGCAAAACAATGGTAAAAAAATATAATACTTAAGACAGAATATAGCCAAATCTTTGACAAACAAATAAATGAGCCAAATCATGATATACTTGAGTAAATAAGAATTTCACAAACAGAATTTGGGTTGATTCTCATATGGCTATATTGCCTATGTAACGGCAATGATTCTACAGTCAATGCCAATTAAGTAACAATTCCTTTTTTGGAACTGAAACTTGGTTTAAAAACACAAGGGAGGCTATGTGATCTTGATACACTTGCGCTATCTCATTTTGTTGTCCATAAGAAGCACACATCCATAGCCCTAACTACAAACTAGTACTATTATTTTACAGCCTCAACAAGCTGAATTCTATTTTAAAGAGACAGTAAGAGCTCTTTGTTTCTCTCCACAGTTACCAAGTATCATGACATTTTAAGAAGTCTTTTTCTTTCATTACCTGCAAATCTTGCTTCAAGCTCTTCACTTTTATTTGGGATGATATAATTATTGGAAGGCACGAAGGTGCAGCATGGGCAATGTAAACTTATCTTAAATCCAAGGTTCCTGTCTGCAAAACATGAAAGTAAGTGGAATTGATTTTCACATGTGGAGTGAACCTGAAATAATGCTGAATTTATGGAGAAGTTGGGTCAGGAGTGAGGGGAAAGAGCCCTTGTTGTCACCTCTGTGATGAAGCCATTCGTGCACAGCCTCAGTGACATCAAAAGATAACCATTCTCCTTCAGCTCGTGTTTTAACTACTTTGCTGTCGATGTAGCGCTGTCCTGGAGACGATAATTCTTTGGATTTTAGAACCTGCAAGAAACAACAATTATGACTGCCTCTAGGTTAAAATTTGGCAGGTTTTTAAGCAAAATAAACAGCTAGGAAAAATCATGTAGAAACAGAGCATTGAATTCTTGCCTTGCAATACAAGTGGACAAGACATCACAGTAGAGTAGGACATTGTTTTTTACCATCTTCAGTAATACTTACACTGGCTAGAGCATGCCAGATGCTAAGGTGGAGCCTGTACAATATACTCTGTACACTGAAGATATTACATCATACTCAACCATAACTAATCTGTGCTCTTGCTTTATAGGGGGTTCCAGCTCTCCCTTTGATTTTCGTTACTGGTCACACATTAAACAGGAAAAAGAAGTATGGTTCATACAGCTTATCTGGGGGCATGCAGAAACTCTGAGGTATGAAACTTGGCTACACAGGGATTTGTGCAACAGATGACGCTGCTTCTGTCCAGATTTTGATCTCACCTGGGTCAGTATTTGTCACAAGGTTTATCAAAGCTATGGCATAGGCAACAAAATTACCTTTAAGCTAAAAATAAAAAAGCCTCCTTGCTTTCAGGACACAGCAGCATGCACCTAGAAGGTCGAGTCTTCCTTATGTCTAAATGACTGAGCAAGCACTTTCCTGACACAAGCACGGACAGCTAGTATTTTCTCTTAACTTTTGAAATGAAACATTTGGGCTGTTGGCCGCTAACAGGTTTCAAGTTTCCTGGTTATTACTATGTTGTTAGTTTTGTGATGCAGGGAGCCAGAATGCAATGCAATGGTAAGTCAATTCTAATCAAGAACGTATGACAATACGGCACTGAAACTTCGGGCATGTCAGCCATGTGACTTTGTATGCCATTTGGGGTTCTTCCTTTGTTTAACCATCCAGGGCTACCTCCAAATGAATAAACTAGCAGACATTTCTCATTGTATCCTCTTATTTTCTCAGCCTAGACCCACCTGACATCTAGCAAACTGTGTTGGTAAAAAAAAAAAAAAAGGTGAAAATGCATAAAACCAGTAAAGAAAAATTTTTCAAGAGGGGTGTGAAATTATGTCATCATGATAAAATTATGCTTTTCCAAAATGAAAAAGAAAAAAAAAAGCAACACCGAAACATGCATATTGTACATGCCCAACACATAGCGTCTCCCTTTTTATTTCATTGGAGCGCTAGACCTCTCAAACACCAACAGTGCATTTGATGCAAATGATAACATTTGTCCGCTGACAGGAACAGATATAAGAAGCTCTAGCTCTTTTCTCTGATCAAGGCATTTACAGTAGGAAGTGAAAAGCCATGGGAAGATGCTGGCCCAAATCCAGAAACTTATGAAATGCCCTTAGGTAGAAATTGAGGGCATTCAAACTTTTAGCATTGGGCCCCTTTTTTATAAGGCAACCTTCAAACAAAGCGTTTGAACAACTGTTTATAGAGAGTCTGACAGCAGCAAGAAGGCTCTCATTGCTCAAAAGTGCCAGAGGGATAAGAGAATCAGTAATCACTGCTGGGAAAGTCCCAGAGAAGCACAAATATAACTTTGCCTTCCCTTTGGTCTTTACTCAAGTGTTTTTGAGAACGTAACACAGCTGTCATTCTGCAGAGATATGTCTGAGGAGGGGAAAAAAAAAGGCACAAGAGACACAAGAATTTGGTTCTCCCATTCCTTTCTGCACAGTCATGTCTTTCCTAAGACGCCAAAAACTGCATAACTCACCAGCAGGTTTGGCAATGATGTAAGGATCTAAAAATAAGTAATACGTTAAGAGCAACCTACTGTTAGCTGTAATTGGTCTTCAGTAAGTCATGAAGACTCAGCTGCACCTTGGAATCCAAAAGAGAATGTCTTTATCCCAATCCCACTCCCAAGAAAAGTCAAAGTCAGGAGCTGTCAGTAGGTACCTGGCAGGAAGCACATTTACAAAACTACGAGAGATGCTCACTACACGTATTCAAAGGTAGTGAGAAAAACCATCATGACCTATGAACTGAATGATAAGAAAAGCATTGGTGGGTTTCAAAAGAGTGTGGCATCCGTGTAGATTAAAAGAGCTGTGAAAGCCATCCTGTATGGCCCATACTGTGACTGCTGAGAGTGGGTCTTCTCTCCAAATTGTTTATGCAGCATGTTCTGTAAGAAAATTATGCCAGAACAAATGAGCTAAAGGGTTGCAAACTAACTATTGCTTAAGTAATTTCTATGATCAGCATCATGGGTTTAGTAGTAGCACTTGTAGTTCTAAGGTAAAAACTGTGAGAAGGGCCATATTTGGTGAGATTATAAAATCTGTTTCAATCTCTGCATTCTCCATGATGATATATGAAGTGATGTAGTTGTAAAAATTTCTGATCTGTGACCACAAGTACAACATGTTCTTCAAATGTGTGCTCCATAAATTACTATGTCATAAGCACTCGAGGTTTTCTCTGTTGTCTTCCCCCTTTGGTTCACTCCTTTGTACTTCACTTCTGGTCATACCTTCTGCTTCAGTAACACATCCTTTCCTTCCAATACACACTCAAGCCCCTTCTCTTTGAAAAACTTCTCTTCCAGTACTTCTGACACTTTTCCCACAAGAACAATTAGATTTGTTGCAAAAAAAGAACAGCCTTTTGTATACCTTGCAGCTTTCATGCTTGAATATTTGCCTGCTTCTTCCAGCTACTCTGACTGGTCTCAGAAGAGATATTACCTTTAACTATAAATTTTGCTTTACCTATAAACATCACCTTGCCTTTGTACTTAGCTCATCATAACCACATCAAATCTCCCTGTCAGATTTCCATTTTAATGCTCTATCAGCTTAAAATATTTTGCATGACTTGTATTTGCAGGAGCTAAACGAAAGACTAAGAAGTGAAGGAATTTGTCCAAGAGTTTATCTGTAAAATCTAATCTACATTTTCAGTGCACTAAAAGTATTAGCAGAAGACAAGAGTGAAAAAAAAAAAGAACACAGGAGGGAAAAAAACTTAAAATCTGCACTTAAAAGAGGTTATGAGTTAAAGTTCCAATTTATCCTCCTTCATCATTTCCCTCTTGCACCTTGTCTAAACACTCCCTCTTAAAAAGACATAAAGAGTTTGAAATCTCTTTGAAAACCCAACCTGAATTGCTAGGTTTTTTTTTTTTTTTTTTTTTTTTTTTTTTTTTTGCCTTTGGTGCATCACCACCTGCATGTAGAAATGCCAGATTCAATCACTTGCATGAGCAGGAGACAGAAATTCCACACACACAGACAGCCTCATTCCCCTCGCTCACTCACAACACATTTGAACATCTGCATGCTTAAGTAGCTGACAATGTGCAAAAAGTGCACAAATGCAGGTGGGAGCTTGCACACCTTTAGAGACATGTGAGTGAAAGCTCAAGACCAAAACATTCTAAATTTGGGTTGTACCAAATCTCTGCAGCATTTAAATATGGGTTTATCTTCTAGGTAAATCTGTTTTTTTGGTGCTGCTTTCAGCAGAGGGATAATGCATCTCTGCCATTTTTAGAGAAAGGATTACACAGGGAATATATGCCTGTGGTCATATGATCTGGGAATTAGCACAATCGGTGGACATGTTAAGAGAGGGTTACCCAGCAAACTTCTGGCCCAGGGTGCACAATAGTTTTCCTTCAATAGCATAGCTTTAAATTTTAAAAACATCACTTTTTTTTTGTCTGACTTTTTGCCTAAGTGAATTATCTAAATGAATAAAGCAGATAATTGTTGGAAAGGACTGAGGAAGGAGCACAGACAGATGCAAATGAAGAATTGCTTCTGCTTATCCATCTTCATATGTCTAGGAAGCCCCCTCAGTGTTCTCAATGATGAGAAGATTTACATGTTACCTACATCTAGCCTACCAGATTTCCAGTATTCATATTCATCCTGTTGAAATCTCCTGCTCTTTAATTCTATAAAGGCATTCTGTCCAATCCTTCTTTTTAAAGGGGAGATTTTCTGCTCTGCTAGGAGTGATTCATCTGTGTTCCTCCCTGCCCTTTATGACAGGACTTGACCCTCATGCTGCCTGGCAAGCATATCCTGAATCACCACAATCTGTGCAATTAGAAGTGAAATGACTGAGCGTCATCTCAAACTGTCTGCAGAAGAATAACAAATGAGTTTCCTGAAAGGGCTGATCTCTAAAATACTCCTTTGTTCTGCTCTTTTTATTTGTCAGTTCAACAGGAGTGCCTTAACTGATTCTGTAAATTTAAGTATAAAAAACTAAAGTAATGATAAAAATACTGGAGGATAAAACTGTTGATGTGCATGCATGCTTATACCCCCCAAATATAACTTGGGTAACAAGTATCACTCTATGACCATAGCTCAGTTCCAAGCATAAAAAGAAGGACAGTGATTGTCTTATTACGTATCTTATAAACTGCAAAGTACAGTGAGAGCACTATGTAAGTCGAGATGACAAACAAAACAGCTTTTGAAAAAAATAGTAGACATATCTTCTTAAAAAAAAAAAAGAGGCAAATTGGAGGCTGTTAAAAATCTGAGTACTAGTATTTCATGTCAATGTAATTATAACAGTAGAAAAACAAAAACAAGAACAGAAAAAAAAACTCCAAGATCCAAGATTCCAGTAACAGAAACAGATAAATATTTTGCTCAAATGTTTGTCTACTTCCTTTCTCATATATGTGTAAGCAGCTAAAGGAGGGGATAGCTGAAGGAAAACATTAGTGTATGTATTCTAAACAATAACTACTGAAAGCAGTCTCCAGAGCAGCCTGGCTATGTGACTCATGGCACACATCACAGGAAAGAGCTCCACAGAAGGACAACTGGTTCTTTCAAAGAACTAGAGCTCCAGAAGAGCTTACTTTATTTCAGGCTTGGTGGCCTGACCCGTAAATATTCTTATTTTCCTAGAGATACCACAATAAGATGCCAGAGAGCAAAAAAATACAATTAAGCGTAACTCACAGTGCAATAGTTTTGGCTAATAAAGTCATCACCTCCCATAAACCAAACAAACACCACATTGACTGTGGCTCGGCAGTTTTGATAAACAGGCTGATGTGTCACTAACACTCATCTGCTGAAGCCAAGAAAACTGTAGGCACACATCAAGGGCTACACTTCAGCAACAAAGGCATTTTATAACTAGGTTGAGAATCATGGTCATCAAGGGTAGGGGTTATTTTTTGGCATTGCATGTGTTCTTTAAAACAGACTGAAGAACTTGCAAAACATAGTAAGGAGATCATATAGCCACCTAAAAATGCCTGTCTTGTCTTCTGTGTTAACCTGGAACTCAGGATGGTAACTGCAGTCAGACTGTGGTTTCTAGCTATCACTGAATGAAAGCAAATACAGTATTATCTTGTAAAAGCCTCCTATTAATCTGTTTGTTTCTTTCCATTTGCTCTGAACTGTCTGATTGCCTCCCTCCAGATGCTGTTGGCTCCCTGATGACTTCCTTCCTTCCCCTCTCTATCATCTCAGACTTCTGTGATGTTCTTGTATTACAACATCTTGGCAGATTCACTCATCATTTTCTTACTTATCGGTCATTAGACGCGGTTTGCACTGGAACTTCAAGGGCCTCTTACAATAATGGAAATAACCTGACGTACTTGTGATCGCAAAGTAAGTAACTCCAGACGACGAGATCCAGTGAGAAGTTACATGCTGGTTAACATCAGAGCAGAGAGAAGTTCAGCTATACACAGCACTGTGGCTTAGGATAACCTCTTTGGAATTAACGGAATACTGCAAGGGACTAAAACGTAACCCTGTGCAATATAACTAGATTCCCGGGATTTGCATAAGCAGCCTCTTGTGGCTTCAGAATCTGTATGCACTGTTTTCTGCCTCATTCCAAATCCCAAAGGCCTCTTCAGACAGCTCTCAGTGACTTCATCCAGTCCTTCCTGAAGATTAAACTTAAAAAACAACTTCCTTGTTAGTTCCCAGTCATTTCTTATTCTCTTGTTCAAGGCCTTAGATACTGTTTTGGACACAGGATAAGCAACCCTTAAATCTACTTCAAACCACTACAATCTCTTCTCTCCAATTTCTTCTTCAGTGTATGTGAAAACATATGTTGTAAAGTGCAAAACCTCCACATAGCACATTTTGCAAGGAAATCAGAAGTCCACCAGCTATCAAAATGTTTGCTTTTTCTTATCACCACTCGTGCAAGAAACCAACTGCACATTTTTTGAAAAATTCTCCATGTGAATTTGCAAGCTCTTTTTGTAACTACTTTTGCCAGAGTTAAGCCAGATTCTGCTTTCAGGGCTTTGGAGTCAAAAGGGATTTATAGCTCTCCTGTTTATCAATGGAAGTTTTTCCATTACTTGCAAGGGTCTCTGAATCAGGCTCAAACTGAGGGCAGAATCTTTAGAGACTTGTATATGAGATGCACAGTGCCTGCCAAAATACAAGGTATGGAGTACTTGCCAAAGTTTTAAAAAAGCTGTAGCTTTCTGATCCATCTGCTCTGAACTTGCCAGACACGTTCTTCATGCAAGCTTGCAAATAAAAAGAACGCATTGCACGCATAACCCAACACTTTTTATAACTGGATGGACCACAGCTGCAGTCAGATTCCCTCACTGTGCTGGCTGTGACTCGTTGAGGGGTGAAAGAAGGTGAAGTGCAAAGACAGTAAGCAGAAAAATGGCCAAAGCAGGTCAAAAAGAGAGGGGGCATCAGATAGTTTAGGGAATCACTGAGACTAACTTGTTGCATCACCCCGTGGTGATGGGATGAGCCTCAGGGGAGAGAATGCATCATGAGGAGGGATTTTCCCCATTTGCTCCCCAAATAAGGCCTTCCTCGTGCCACTGAAGTTATATGTGCAGTATAAGTTGGGGATACAGCTCTGAGGCTGTTCAGTCTGTTTTATGCTTAACATGGCAGGAAGACTCTCCTGCATTGCATAAGCAATAAACAAGACTGAAGGGTCTGGGGTCCTTCTCCTGGAAGATTTTGAAATACTGAGTGCAATTTCCTGCCATTTAAGAGATTTTAAGGTAGCTCCAAAGAAAGATTCTATGTAAAATGAAGCAAAACAACAACAAAAAATCCTGTAAACTTATCCAGTATTTAGCTGCAACTTGCCAGAGGCACATTATGTTTTATTAAAATATCAACAAAGAGGAGCCAAAGTCAACAACGACAGAGTGGGTCCTCCTGACCCCCAGCTCCCCCCCCCCGAGCCCTGCAGGGTGCTCCTGTGCTCATTTCTCCCCTAGGTGCGGGTGGCACAAGCCCTGCCCTCTCCTTGGTCCTGCCCCAAGAGCCCTATTTCACTGTATGATCTACATGAGCTCCTTGCCGATGAGCTTCAGGCTCTTTTCCTACACCTCTGCTCCACAGGTTTTCCTCACAGGCACAGTACTGAGAAAGGCACACAAGGACGAAGGAGGCCCAGGCTCATTTTGTTGTCTCATCACCGCCAGCTGCGAGATGCCCAGAGCAATTTTTGCTGAGAGCCTGTCATCTTCTTTCCATGTCTGAAAAGGCTCTTTTGACCTAAGACTCAGTCTTTCTCCTTTCTTCCAGCCATTTTTGCTGGCTAGCTCGCCCCGACAACACCACTCCCCACTTCTCCTGAACACCTTCCTCTCTGTGGACCTGCAAACATCTGCGCTACCTCCTCATCGCTTCAGGGCTTCCTAGCGCAGAGCTCGAAAGCCAAGCTAATATTCTTCAGCACGCTGGCAACAAAGCTGCTGACTTTGGTTGAAAAACGTGTGTCTGTCGGCATACCTGGCAGACCACAGCTCTGATCTCAGGCGCTCGACCCCACGTGGGACCCAGGGGGCTGCTTCAGACGCAGGTCCCACATTCCTATGCCCCGCAACGTACACGATCTGCGAGGGGCAGTAAATCTGTCCATCAGCTCGGTGCCCTGGCTTTGTGCACACAGTAGTGCATAGCGGGGAGGACGCAGTGGCTCGTGTCATGTGGGATACGACATCCCTCCTCAAGTCGCCCGCAGTACCTGCTCTGTTCCTGGCAGGAGGTGCCTGCACTGCAGATAAGCTCTCGAGTCGCAGCGCATATGACGCACTGTCAAATACTTCCCTTAACCCGCGCTCATAGATCGCTTGCCAAAGGTACTCAAGTGTGCTGAATTTTTGTAGGGAATACAGTATCAGGGAAAAAACAGGGATTCTGGAACAAAGAGAAAGCAATTTACTGAAATATACTGCAAATTAACTTCCTCTGCCCCTCTAGGCCTGAGTGGTTGCTGGGGGGGCTTGGGGGCAGGGGGGAAGAAGAGGTTGGTAGAGTAGAAGGTTATTAGGCCCACACTTCATACTGTGTTTGGCACTTCAAAGAGAGCTGAACAGTTGCCAAATAATGTAACCTTGCAACCCTTCAGATTACAAGAGTCTGGTTTCAGGAAAGCGATACAGAAATTGAGAGATCCAAATATATTACTTTATATGTGGGTCACAGCAATGGCAGACAATTAAAATCAAGTGCCCCAGGTGATATCTGTAATACAGATATCCCGCACCCGTTGAGAGCCACAAATCCTGCTTCCTGGCATTTTGCTCCATGGCGTGAGAGACAGCACTTTGTGCTCTTAATTATATTGGGATCAGTCTGGAGCAGCTCTACTGTAGTTAGTGTAAATTGCCTCAGAATTGCACTACTGAGATTTGGCCCAAATTTATAGTAGCTCACTCTCAACATATTCCCTAACTGAATAACAAGACAAAACACTGTCTGAATTGGAAGTACGGCATTTGAAAGAGTGACTGTGGTTTAAATTTAAATCTGACTCATAATGGGGTAATATGTTCCATAGCATCTTCTTTCTTATACCTCCGAGTGAAGAAAGAAACCCTTAAAAAAAAAAAACCACTGGGGTGAACGCTGTCTGGAGCATAGGCGGCTTTTACTCTTCGGTCCTGCCTGAACACTGCAGGAGCAGTTGGAGGGATCCGGATCTCCTGAGAGAGAGGGAGCAAAGTCCTACTCCCACTTTCCTCAAATTCTTCACAGTAACGTGATGTCCTCCTTGGGCGTTAACCGGATGCCGCTCATTTAATCTGACTCAGCTCTTGCTTCCTCTAATATCTCACGTAGAGCATTACATTGCACCACAGCCTATCAGGTACCCATACATGCAGCAGCCTCAGATAACGACAACAATAAAAAACAGCACTTCAGCTGCGTTTTTCATGATGCTTTATGATGTGTTACCAAAACATGGCACTGTTTCCATAGGAAGCAATTATTACTTGTTACTGTTTGACAATCTGTACATAATAAAACTACCTTAAAAACAATACCACAACACTTGCTGAGCAACTGGTTTTCACTCTCCCAGGGTTTTCACTTGTCCAGCCTTGCGGTGATGCCTATTCATTTTTTGGAATGCTTATTCATAAAAGACAAGATTTTTCTGAAGGGTGCAGGCACTTACTTTATTCATAAATACAGAAGCACCTTAATAAAAGAAAGATGTGATGAAGTCTTCAAAGCAGGCAAGAAAAATGATGAACAAAGACATTCTCATAACAACTGAGCTTTATCTGATCAAATTCCAATAAAGCCCGCATTTGGCATAAATCTTTAAAAACATAGCAAGGGCCACTGGAGGATGCTAAAACTTGTTTATTTAATATTGTTCCTCCTCCCTTCCCCCAAAGTACTTTATCCTCTTAATATTTTCTGAAGTCTTCATGTACGTTAAAAAGTGCATCAAATGAACACGCTTAAATGGAAGGATGGGAAGAGGAGCACAGAAGCGATCTGCGTCTGAGCCTCTGCTGCCTCTCTTCCTTCCAGCTCCCCACTCTCCAAAGTGCTGATGTCCACTAACTGTGAAAAACATATTAACCCTCACTTTCAGGGAAAAGGAACACCAGAAAGGATATTTAGTGCCCTTAATAAGTGCGGTTCTCTGTGGCCTCACTTACCATAGTCAAGAAAAGAAAGCATCTTTTGTATCTATCTTATAAAAGAAACAATTCCTACTTCTCTAAGTTTTCTTTTATTATACTCTATCATAAGAATGCTTAATATGCATGCTGGGCTTCCCATCTTTACAGGAACACACAGATGTTGGCAGACTAATCCTTAAATACCAAGGATAGCATTCTTGGTGGAAACAGACATTAAAGGAAACCGTTTCCATGTTCAGGGATTACCAGTCACCCAGTGGCTTCCGTGGACTATTTGAGACACGACACAGGAGTGCAGCATGTTGTACAGTGCTGCCAAGGGCCCTGTTTGACACCATGGAGAGCTAACAGCAGGCACAGGTGGGAACTGAGTCCTGCTGTTCCTGCTCCAGGGCCACAGTAGCATGGTCCAAATTGCCCTACTGCAGTCTGTGCAAACAAGGCTGTAGGAAAACACGAAGTCCTTTTCTGATGTGGTTTGGAAAAAAGAGCCAAGTGTTAGCCTTGGGGAAGCTTAGACAACAAGGTGCAGTCTTTGTCTATTTATTTTTTTATTTATTTATTCCAGCAATTTAAGAGCTAGGTCTGTCAGGTCAGAGGACCACACAAAAAAAAAAAAAGGAATTAGAAGGAGAAATATGTGTATTCTGTTTGCTTTCCTCTCTAGCCATTCCTAAAATAGTACTTTGGAGTACTATTGTCTTTTTGTTACCACTTGTGCATAACACAATTAATTTGCCACTGGATTCAGAATCAAGAGAGCTCCAGGGGAGCAATTAATGAGAATTGCATGTGTTCAGGAAGGGCTGTTTTCCCAAGGAATCAAGGCAGGTGAGATCCTACTCTCCCTATCTGGCTTCTGCCTGTCTTTCTGCTTAACAGAGGAAGAAGAGGGACCCAGGAAAAATCATTCCCTGAAACAAGTATAAGAGGAATTTGAAAAACCCTCATCAAGCAGATCTTGAATAAAACATAACAGTAAGCAACCATGAACATGGTGGGAGATTCAAAAAATAAAAATGTTAGTAATTAAGTGTTGATTATACAAGAAGAAAACATTTACATAGCTCCTTCTGGACATAGCACTGGCAAACCCAGCCAGCACATCTCACCAGAGGACAGAAATCAGTGTTTATGCATTGGGGAGGAACATCAGGCACACATGCCAACTCTGCTAGCCATCTCCTCTGTGAGGCTCTGTCCAGGCATGGCTTCTAATATTGGAAGCACAGAAGTTTGAGAAATTCTTCAACCCCTAGAGAATGTATTTGCTTCCCCCACTTCTGTTGAGATGAGCACCTTCTTCATTTTCTTCTTTTACTAATTACATATCTTTTCTTTTTTTACAGTGCTAGATGTCACTGTGTTGTTGTGAAGTTTCTCCTGCATCAAAGGCCCCAGTGCTTTTGAGCTACCCTTCTGTACCTTCAGTTACCTCAGGTTCTGCCTGCCTTCTGAAATCACGTACTGATTTCTACACCCTTCCCTTCAACTTCTCCCTGCTTTTGCTTCTCCCGTGAAACACTCACTGCATGCTAACCTCAAGTGTTGTGATGAAAATCTGATTTAGCAGTATTTATGGACAGTGATTCTCCTACAGCAAGAACTGTTAGTAAGGAATCCATGCAGTTCAGATCAGCCATCCCAGAGATAAATGAAAATGTAGATACAAGCTTTTGCAGAGAGCTGCATACAAGGCTAAAAGAAGTGGTAAACATGACTGAAGGAAAAGTGAAAAAAGGATAGCAGAAAGATGAAGGCTACAGAGTATCTGCAGCTTATAAGAAGTAAAGCAGAGAAAAGCACCAGCAGGCAGCTCTATCATTTTGATAGGTGCTCTGCAGGAGAAATGTTCCAGAGACAGCTTGCTCCTCTACAGACAATGGAGCAAAATTAACATGCCTAACATTTGCTAGCTACCCTGGGCTCACTTTGTCTAGCTAGGAGAATCTCTACTAAAGCTTGTTAACATTCAGGGACTGTTCTGGGTGGTTGTAATGGTTTGTATATATGACAGAATTTTGCTTTTTTTGATGATAACACCATCTTACAAAGTTTACAGATCATCTGATGTTGATGGCTGAAATGCACAATGTAGTTTTAAAACAAAAAGAATATCAATAAGCCTTGTCGACCTTCACAAGCAAAGCAGCCATCCAGTCATTTTCTTTCTCTCTCCTCATTACCAGAATTTCCTGTTCTCTCACTTCAACCCCTAGGCCAGTGTAGAGAAATGAATCAGATCCAAATTATTATGCTTTGAAACTCTATTAACAAGGACATTTCTGCCTGGAACTGTTAATAGGCTTATCCTGAGCACAGGCCACCGAAAATGAATTTAATCTCTCCTATACAAACCATATCATAGGTCAGATGCTGGGAGACAGAGATACTTTAGCACTACTGCTTGATATATTATTCTATCATTTACTTAAGGAAAGTTATCAAGAGTTAACTTTAGCAATCCTCCTCTGTCAAGATATGCTGAAGCTCACAGTCCTGGGACACACTTTCTAGAAAAGTTTTGCATAGTTCAGCTTCATGTGATTTTGAAAGATGTTCCTAGAAGAGAGTCAGGAAATGGGAGGGTACTTTTGAAAGACAGGACTTAAATCACTGTTCCCTGTGATATACTCTACCTGTTAAATGGATATAATGCTAGTTGATCTCAGAGAAAGGCTATGAAAACCAAAGAATTTATACATATGAAGCACTTTGAGATTTGCAACAAACAGCAATAGGGAAGTATAAAACTCTACTACTCTTAGCAATTTACCAAGCTGCTTCCTGGACATCTCAAACTAGTTTTTCAGATGGATGGTGCAACAAAACTGAGCGAGAACCGGAGCTTTACCTGGTAGAGCTCTATGCGTTGCTCCGACACCCGCGCCTTGGAGTTCTGCAGTCGGAAGACTCTGAACTCGGCCTTCACCAAGTTGGAAGCGTTTTTCTCCATCGCTGAGACATCAAATCTTACAATTCTGAAGTAAAGGCTGTAATAGCTCGGTGGGATGGCATCTGCAAGAAGTCAGCATTTTTTTTTTTTAATAATAAAATATACTTTTCTTTCAAACACTGTAATACAAGACAGCCTTGGGAATCAGTGAGGGAAATATCTGAGGCATGATTCAGTTTCCAATGGCCAACTTAATATTGTTAATAATTTAACCCCCTCTGAAAATAACTCACGTGCTTGATTATAGGAAGAGCATATTAATAGAAATTAACAACCATTTCCAATTAAATTTCAGGGTGTACATTTAACCCTACCCTTTCAATGTAGTGGTGGAAAATCCTGCACACTAATAAACTGGAAAAGATTCCTAACAGTTGGTATCTGTCAAATGCTTCAGACTTGCATGCAGTTCATCAGATCTGCTAAGAAGACAAATGCAACTGCAGATCATTTGCTCTGTACGTCCTCTGAATCCCATTCCCTCCTTCTCCCCACCCCGAATTTGGAGTATAAATAAAGTATAAATTAGGCAGCTTCAGATTTCATTTTCTACTTAGTAACAAAAAAAAATTAGCAGAATAAAATATTTATTCTGATTCTAATAACCAGGGCAGGAAGAAAATAGAATTACATTCATTTGTATTGCTTGGGAGCAGTAAAACTCACAAAGGTAACAACCCCTATTTATACATGGGGGAAGGGTGGAAAAACACAGTTGGAAAAAAACAAAACCAAGTCTTCAATAATGTTTTTAAAAACAGGCCTCAGTTTAGGTTTCAAAACAGTCTCTTCTTTCTTTCCAGCTTCACATGCTGACTGAGGTTAAGCAGCCGAGCACTTGTGTGTAATCCCAATTACCCGCCTGGGTTCAGTGACTATCTCGGGCTGTTCCACCTCATCCTGGCCAAAAGCACACAGGGAAAAGCGTGCGCGAGGCCGCTGAGCACGCTCCCGCCCTGGGACACGCTCCACACCCTGTTGTTTGGCAAGAGGTTCCTCAAGCTGCGAGGGGGCCAAAAGGGAGCCAAAGCCACGATGAACTGCAGGGCCTCAAAGGGCCCAGTAATATCTCTGTTCATGTTGATGGCCAGGAAGACTTCGTCTTCCCTTGCATTTTTAAGAGCAAAATGTTCATAGGAATAGAGAAAGAGGAAAACCTGATATTTTGCTCTGAGCAAGACAGCAGCTCCAGGCAATATGAAGAAGCACTGCTCTCTGTAATATATTTAATAAGGAGGTTGTTGTGGCTCTTCAAATAAGTCTTTTTAGGCTTAGGCTGACTGAAGAGTGAGTACCAACTACAAGTCAACCAAGAGAAGAATAAAGTAAATTATTTATTCTGTCTTTACAATATTCAAGAAAGACAGAAAATGATCACAGGTGAACACTCTTAAACTAATCCTGGACATGAGAAAATCTTTGATAAAGGACAAGCTTAGAGCTCAACTCCAGATGAACTATGAGAGAAGACAAATCATCAAAATGCTTAAGAAGACTGCTGAAAGTTTACTTCCCAAAGGAGATCCTCAGTACAGTCAAAAGCGTGTGAGGTACAAATACGAACAGGAAATCCCACGCTTCCTTAAGTTCCCCTTTAATTAATAATAATAAAAAAGAAGTGTTCTCAAATTTCCACACCTGCAGTGATCTGAAGTAAATTGCATCATGATTGGTATTCTTGCCTATGAGGCTTATTGACATTTTTTTTGTTACAATCTTATAACAAAGAATACAAAGAAGAACATACCAGAATTGTTCTACTAAAGCTCAAGCATATTAGTCTCTCTCTCAAAATGCTAAATGAAGGTCTTCTAAGAAAAGCTTAACCTTTTATGGTCATCTTAATTTTGACAGATTTTGAAAATTTTAATAAAAGCTATATATCGTTCAGATATTATATCCTCGTTTAAAAAAAATAAACAGTCTCTTAAATTTACTTTTCTGCTATAGGAAGCTATGCATACCACTTCAGCCAAACCTAATCCTACTAAGAGTATAATTTGACATAATAATATGTGTACATATACATGATTTATGTTTCCAGGATGAGTTTTAAGTTGTCCTTCCCTGTCATTTATTTGAGGCATCAGCCTACAATTGTAGGCTGATGAACACTTTCCCTGGCACACACAATCCCTGTTCATCTTTACTGTATTTCACATTCAGAAAATCGTATTTAATCCTGTTTGATTTAAATTAAGCTGCTGAGTTATTTCCACAGATTTCTTGCTCCCTCTTTGCAAGGTTGTATTTTTTTTCAACTTCAGTGTCTCTGTCTTAGATGAGATTGGATTAGATTTAGATATATGTTCATGGATTCCTATGTATTAGGGATCTGTGAACGTGTATCTGAAAGGATTTTCCTACTTCACCTCCGCATTTATATCTTTTCTCTATTTATTGTATGAAGAAGATAGAAACAGAAGCAAAATAAATACTGGTTTAATGTGTATGTTTTTGTGTTCATGTGTGTGCATTCATGTATACAATGAACAAATGTCTGCTTTCCATGGGTAGGAATGTATGGGACACCAACAAGCTGACAGGAATTAATTCTTATCTTGCAAAAGTTTCTTCTCCTACAAGGTAAGTTTAACTTCTCACAAAAACATGTAAGAAATCCGATTTACTTATTCTGTCATCCACAACAGTATCCACAGGAAGACAATTCAGGAAGAGGTCTTATTCATGGGTAGCTAATAAATAAACAAATAAAATTGCCTTTTTACTGACTGGAGCCCTTCATTTGTAGAATGGCTGATTGCAGAATTGGGATTTACATGAAACTTAATCAACATTAAAACGGAGACTTTTACAGAGTTTACAAGGTTTTGCATTACCTTTACGCAATTTCAGATGACGTAATTTATGTCTTTTTGTGACTCCACCTCAACCTGACAGTTGTATCAATTTAGACTCAGTTGGACACATCTGGGCTCCCCTCTGATTTTGGCCAGGTGATTTCAGGAGGTGCCAGGTTAACTTTGACCTATCTAGCCTGCAAACACAGTTATGCTGTTACAGAGTAGACTTCTTAAGTATTCTTTGAAAGATTATCACTAATGAGTGGAATTAAATCAATATGTTTCCTGTAGCTAAGAAAACATAATTTTCTTTTTGTTTTGGAGAGAGGGAATAGCAAATGCAATCAAAGATTTCATCTTTATTGTCTTTAAATTATTCATTAATTCAACCTCAAATCACTGAAGACTTCCAGCTGTAATAATCGTAGTCACAACCACCACAGTAAAGTTGAGACAACAGTTACAAAACACAGTTGGAGAAGGTGAAAGCAGCATCCCTCCATGTCCCTTCAGCCCAACCGCTCACCACTCATTCAAGATACGAGCATCCTGGGATCAGCTTTTTCCTTCTTTTCCTACTTGAACAAGCTCTGTTCCCAATGCCCAGGTTAAAAGGTGGCATGTGAATGTCCTTAGTTGATGGCTAAGGACAGCGTGGTTCCTGAGCCTCTGACTCACTCTGCTCAGTGTGGTGGAGAAGTTGAAACCAAGGCACCCTCTGTGCTAACACTGAGGACAGAAAACAGTTGTGTTCCTGTGGAGCTGTAGGGATGCAGGGAGCCTCTCCAAAATATGGAGCAGTGCAGTCAGCAGTGTGATACACAGTATTGCTGCCCCAGTATTGCTCCAGTTAATACTTCTGCAGGACAGAACAGTGTCAACAGGAAAGACCAACCACATCCTGCGACCTGTGGCCCAAAATAGCACGCAGACACCTGGGCACGGCTCCTGGCAGGAGAGAACGATAGGGTCAGGTTCCCTTAAACTGAGAGGGGGAACCAAAGGAGTTCGTTTCATCTGAGGGATATTCCCCAAGTCAGGGATCTCCTCCAAGAAAGGATGACACTTTTGCCTTCAACAGTCGTGTCTAATGAGCTAAGCCCTTCATTCCAATTGCTTTTCTCACAAGTACCAAGTGTACCGACATTTCAAGAGAAACAAAACATTGTTTGATACAGTACTTTTAGGATTTGGCTTTGTTTCTGGCAAGAAGCAAAAAAGAAAAGATATGAATTCAATTGTATCCAAACTAGGGCCTTCCATCCTGCATTTTCATTTCTGCTATTGACTCAAAAAAAAATAATGATATGTACAGCACTAGTTAGGAAATGTAAACAACATTTCTGTTCTTGCTGGAAGAAGCAAGACAGGCCGAGTTCACACATACACCCACACTGGAAAGGCTGAGAGCTCCATCCTAATCCTTCCATCAAGGGCTTGTAATAAATGCTCCAGAGATTTATTTTTATTTCCTTTTATGTTTATTAAACTTTGGAGGGTTTCTTTTCCTTTTTCTTTTCTCCCTGGTGTTTTGCCCATTCTTTCTTACAGCAGCTACAAAACATGGAGTGTCCCAGTGTCCTTTTTTTTTTTTACCCTCTCCCACTTTTTTCTCCTCACCTTCTTTCTGACTGCAGTACATGAATGACCATGTAGTAGGCTTTGAAGCAGCACATGCAAGTATTTATAAGAGTAGCTTGATTGTTATTAAATGCAGTTGTTATGCTTTCTATGCTCTGGCAAGCTTCCCTAAACCCTGTAACTATTAGGACCATTTAGGCTGTTTAGATTTCAACTCACTGATAGCAAATCCTACTTTTTTTTTTTTTTAAGCAAGCAGCAGCCCTTTGCAAAACATAATGTTGTTTCTTCCCCAACTCTCTGATCAACATATGGGTTCTTGTCGTGAGCCAGGCCTGACATCCCGTTAATGACATCAAAATGTGGTAAGCAAAGCCGCATGCTCAACATCATGGAAGGAAGGACAACTTGTAAGCTCAAACTGCTCATCTTTTCAGCAGGATCCTGTCCTGTCTGGCACACCTGGGTCTCAAATCCTCTTCCCTTTTCCACAAAAAGTCTCTCCAAGAAATTAGGAACTTGCCTAACCCATTTGGCGTCCTAGAACTCACGAACAATTACTCTGATGACTCCTCCTGCCCCTGACACAACTGCTGGAAATGGGCTTTCTGGAATGACAGTGGATATATAAATACACTGACCCACATTATGGAAGCCTACAGGTCAGACTTGGGATCTCCAATCAGCCCTCAGAGGAAAATCAGTTGTACATCAGCTTTCCATTATTTCTGAAACCCTATCCTGCTGTGTGACATTAAGTTATGAACACGTCCATAAGCTAATTGGGGTTCTTGGGCAGAAATATATGCGGAGCTCTCTACTCATGCATTAGTTGCAGCCACTTGCAGCAAATCTTCCGAGTCAGGCAGTGCAAAAGAAATATAAGAGACACTGCACAGGCCCTGTGTCCAATTCCAGTTTTGCTGTAATATTCCAGTTTTCACCTCCAAAGCTGCCAATGAACTGTTGTTATGTATATCTATCAGCAAGCATTTGCTACTGAGGTCAAGAGGGACACTGTGATGAAAGTCAGAATGGAACTACTGGGAATGTACTGAATATGGTTTGAAGCCGAGGCTTAATGGCTCTGGAGAAGCTTTTCAGCCAGAACAGGACGCATGTTCATCTAGACCATAATACAGGGCGTATACGTGCTGTTATTGCACCTCCTTTTAGTTAAGAACACCCACAAAAAGGCCAGTAGCCAGGCACAAACATATAATCTATCTATAATCTTTCACAGACATATAATCTGTCCATGTCAAAGTGGTATAGATGATGTGTAGTTTCCTATTCCCTGATGCCTTTAATCTTGCAATTTATTACATTAAGTAAATTTGGATTGCTGACAATTTGCAAGAGACAGACAGGCACAAATACAGGAACAGAGAGATTTCTGCAGCAAAACTGCAAAGAGAATGAGAACAGGTTGAGGTCCCAACGGCTGAATGAGCCTTTTAAAAACAAGAACAACTAAAAACTAAAAACTGAAAGCACTTCCACTGCTTCACCACTAGGTCTGTCACTGCAGTCAAATGGGGAAGCCTCAATATGTCTTCACTAAGAAAACCGATTTTAAAGTTATGAGATTGTTCCAATGGGAAAAATCAAAGAAACATAACTCTAGTCCTTCTGGGTCTCCTACTGCAGATATTTAAACATGTTACCACGTCACCAGTTACGCTAACAGAAGCCAATCTCAAAATTGTTTTCTTATTTCAATAATTTCTTGGTATAGTAGCTAGCTTTTTTTTCTTTATAATGAAGATGCATTGGGTGCCTGACATTCAGCAGAGAATCCATATGTGTGATTATTTATACCATAAATTAATTTGGAGGATTCAATGAATGCCACAAGCTCTCTGCAAACTCTCAGGCTGCCAGAGCAAAAATACTTAATACTATTCAGGTTATACAAATAGGTACTTTATTCTCCTGCTTACGTTGCCTCTGTCAGGCTCTTTATGCCCACACAATCTGAAGCAATCATGGTGTATGTGGGCGCGGATTTACCAAAGAAAAATTACCAGAGTTTGTGACCTATCTTCCACTGCTGAAACACTTGCTATTCCCCCTTAAAAACTTACCGAGCTCTATGAGAAAATTTGGGGGGAGGAGAGAAAAAAAATCTCAAAAATCTCCTGATTGCAGTATTAGGTACAATTAGGCCAAGACAGAATTTTCTGAAGATATGATTGATCAAACTATGTGCTCCTTACTTAAAATCTAACAAGGGGCTTCTGGTTCTGCTGCTGCTTTCTCATTCCTTCACCATCTTGAAGCGAGAGAAGCCTTGCCAAAGCGCTGACCTCAGTCGTGCAGTAAGCCGGCGGGCTGGCTTCCCGTTATTGAAGTAATTAAATCTATCAGGCTGCTCCTAGCACTCTGGGGTTTGGTGGACTTTTGACATTCGGAAATAATTGCCTTTTGTATTTTCGATTTCCATAATGGTGAAAAATATCCTGCCGTGGTCTTCGGGTCAAAATGCAACTGGCATAACAAGGCAAATGAGGCAGGGTGATTAGACATTGGAGAATCATAATTAGGGATTAGGTTGGGTTCTTACAAAGAGAGGCAGTAAAATAAAACTGGAATCATTGGTGTTGTCCTAGCAAAGCTGCTGCTTGGGATTCATGATGCAAAAGGGCTCTTTGGCTCATTTTGAGGACACCAGGAGAAGGGCATCTTGTTACACTCTCCCTAGTTTGTTTCGCTGCTTCTCTACAAGCACACTGGAGTTATGCGAGTCCTACAGGGAACACCAAGAAAACCTTGCCAAGGAAAGAGATCATTGTAATTTTAAGTTTCTAACAGCATAAGTCATTTTAGACCTGTATTTTTTCACTTGTCCATAGGCTGAACCAAATCATGTAGCAAATTAAACCTCAACTGTATTTAAATGCTGCCACTAAACCTGACACTGATGTTCCTTAATTTGGTCTGGAGACCATTGTAAAAATGACTGTAAACTTCTTGCATCACTGACTTGTCTGATTTGACTGCATCTAGCTGGCCACAAACCCTGTATTTAATTCCTTTTCCCTTTGGTCATTCTCCTTCTGTCACCCTTTCACAATTATTTCCAGAAAGCTACTTGCCTCTGATGTCTCAATCCAAAAAACATTTAGTCTAAAAAGGAAGGCAATACTATCCACACCAGCTAAAAACCTGAGAAAGACAAGGTATTAATTCTGAACAACCAGCTGTGGCATCTCTTTTTATGTACTCCTTTCCTGATAGTACTGTAGGGGATAAAAATAAAAAATGCTGGAAAATGCAAGAACGCGTATGTTTGTCCATTTCCTGTACGATGTAACACTAACCGCCAAGAACTCTGGAGTATGGCAGAGTCCCGTTACAAATCCTTCTTGAGAAAGGTTCATGGCTATTTCATCACCCAGCGAATGACGGAAAATGAAACTTAACACAAACAGCGATACTCCAGGAGCACTCTGCTTTACCTGAAAGGCCAAAAGCCTCTGATACAGACCGCATACATGATCATCCTCCTGCTAAGGACGTGGAGTTGTTGCTGTGTGACGCACGGCTGCTGCGAGCAAGTTAATGCAGGTACGTGCTGCCCCACACAGACTCAGGCTCTCTTCCTAGGTTGTACTACTGATGCTAACACGCTGATAATAAAAATGGATTAACTCCTTTGGTGCATGAAGGCAGGTTTATAGACCAGACTAGACGTCCAGATTTTCAGGGGTTTAGCAGTTAGTAATTTTAAAGAGATTTTCTTTCCTTTTTTTTTTTTTTTTCTTTAATCATATCTTTCCAAAGAAGTTGCAATTTGATGTTTCTGGTCTGGTTTTCAAGAAGCCCAGCAGCTCTTGTGATGTTTTGAAAATCAGTTGCAGGTTTTGGCAATGAAATGGAACTGGATGCCTTGGCCAACTAGTCCCAACTTAGTCCCTGCTAAGATGTACAGAAAACTTTGACCTTAAATCTTGCCTGCTCCCTGGCTCATCTCGCCCAAAAATATACAGCAAAAGTTCTCTGTCAGTCTCTGCAAGCTGCAGAATAGCCACATATGTAGAAAATAATAATAATAAAAAAAAATCAAAAACATATCTGCAGGATTAGAAGCCAAGGCACTAGGCTGCACAGAAAAATCAAACCACAAAAAAAAAAAAAAAAAAAAAAAAAAAAAAAAAAAAAAAGCAGAAATGCTACAAAAATGACCTGTATCTTCTCTTTGATACTGTATATCATCTACAGTCTTCATCTACCTTGCCAGCAGACAGCAGAGTAGACCACTGGATGTCAGTGTGATCAGATACTCTGCTTTTCTCTTCCCCTGCAAGTGACTGAATAATTGGGAAAGGAGCACCCCATCAAAGCTGTAACAGCAGAGGCAGCAACAGGCACACAGTTCAGAGGAAGAGCTGCTGCCTACAGCCGCCCCATTAGCTTCTGTCTCCTGCCACCAAGAAAGTGATAGTGAAAGAGCCAGGTTGGCTAGAAAGCCAAGAAATCACCACCTGCAACTGCAACAGCTACAAACCCCTTTCATCTCTGATCTGTTATGTGTAAATGTCTCCAGACTGAGCCATTATCTTTGCACAGATCAAATGCCCTGGATGTAACCAGCAAGTGATGCTCACAGAACGATCCTTTTCTCAGCCACACTGCAGTGCTTCTGCCTGAGGAGCTGCAGTCTAAGATGCCCCCTGGCCTCCCTCCCTGTCCCTCATAATTGCACATTTGCAAATAAGATTAGAAAATTTGAATGTGTTTCAGGAGTGGAAGAGAAATGTTTAAGAAATGTATACATCAGTGCCCTTCCACACACGGCCATGCAATTTGCTTAAGAGGAAGTCAGGCAGCTGTATAGGCTGTGCTGAATAAAAGGGAAGTATCTGAGGAATGCTTAGGAAGAAATCCGAAAATAAGGGTTGGAAACAGTGCACATTGGGTATATGTCTCCAAATGTGTGTTACCATAAATTAGCACAGAGGTTTCTAAAACTTCTGCTGCTATTACTTTCCAGCCATAAAGTGAGGCAATTACAAGTCACAATCGTGGCCCTTTAGAAACTCTTCTGTCCCAAGACTGCATTCTATTGAGTAAAACTATGTTCCTTAAGAAACTGCATTTTCCTTCTGCAGCTTTAAGAAAGTGAGGACTGCTCAGAAGATCACTTCTACTAAAATAAAATTCTGTGCGTATTAACTTTTAGAACAGTCAGACTAAGTAAGTACAAAGCATTGGATCAAATGCCTGGATCCAAATGTCTAAAGTTGAAGGATGATCAGGAGGCAGACTCCACTTGCTGAAACTTCTGGCTAAAATGAAAACGGAAACCGTCCAGTCTCTTCCAGGAAAAAAACAAAAAAATCACCCCAAACAAACCCCAAACCCATTTTGTCCCTACTCTTGTTCCAGTAGATACTCTAAACTTATCTTTTGTCACTGCTAGCCCTAGACTACTACATCTGCTGTGTGAGCAATGCATCACATTACATTGCGGGCCAGAGTAAATGATTAATGGACCTCCCTATTCCTGCCCAAAGCAGCAGAGTACAGATGGGATCAAGCAGTCTCTCAGGACAGGCTTAGTGTGACCAGGGAACCGAATGATCCTGTTTCTCAAAATGCACACAGAAATCTTCCCAAGGTCTCTGTGCAAGATCAGCTATTTGCCTACTTGCAAAAACAGAAGTAAAAGGAAAACTGGGTCAGCTAGTATGTAGCATGTAAATACTTGCAAGTCTCTCTCAGATGTGCAGTGCTCTGCGTGTGCTTTCGGATGCTGCCTTTAAGATTGCTCGGAAATGAATCTGCTGAAGAGAAATTCCACAGCAAAACCTCACCAGACTCTCTGCTTTCCCTAAATCTTTTTAGGCGCTTGGCTTGCTCTCACCCTTCCAGCTGAAACGCAGCAGCCGGGCAATGCAAACAACACTAATTCATCACAGAAGTGCTGTTTTCAGGTCTGAATTTTAAGATGTTGAGCAATGTTTAATTGGGCTAAGAGCTGAAAATGCTGATTTTCCCATGCTGGACCATCTTTGAGGCATATGCAAATCTCTCATGCATTTTAGAAAGTCAGAGAGGTTTGACCCCAATTCTTTTTTTTCCAAAGTCCTATTTACACATCTCCTTTCATGCAGAGAAGCCAAAAGGGAAGGTAAACACAAATCACGCTGCTATCTTTGCTTCTCAATGAAGACATCTTAATCTCATGACAGGTTAAAACATATGGTGGGAAGACTCAGCAGAGCTGCTTTCCTTCCCAAGCAGAACCCTCCTGGGATATCACTCCTGATCATACAACGCTACAATTGTAACAGTGAGAGAGAAAAAACGCCTATTCACAAGAAAACTCAGCAGCTTTGCCCACTGCTCTATTATGAAAACGTGTCCCTCACTGCTGGGTCTCATGCCACCGCAGAGGTCCTGTACTTTTCTGATGGGAACTGCCAGATCCTTTTTTGCTGGGAAGGTGTGGGACAAGCTAGCTGGAAAGCTGCTGCATCCATCAACAGGTATCTGGACTGCCTATAAAGTTACCGAAGCCTCTAAGAAATGAGTGCTGTTTTGTCCCCTCTGAAAGCATTTTCACCACGTTCAAAAGGCGCAGGAGTTTACCTCCACACCTGTAAACTTAGAGAGGTTTTTCACACAAGAGACAACTGTCCTCAGGCTCTTTGCCTCACACTCTCTCTTGCTTTGGGTTGCCAACAAAAGGCCCTTTGGCTTTCAGCAGTTATTTTGTGAACATTCGAGGAAGAAGAACTCCTTTCAAATCACCATCAGGATCCTTTGAATGAAATCCCAGATTATCATGTATCACCACTGAAATCAAATATGTAAATAGATGTGTGTTGTGCTTGGAAAATTCTCAGGTATGTACTTTGCTATTCTGCTTACACTGGAATGCAAGAAAAATACTCGTAGTGTCTTTCATCTCTCTCCATGGAGTGCTGCTCCTCTTTCAGCTAAGAATCATAAGCAACAATTGCAAGTACACTCTCCTATCTCCTCTTAAAAAAAAAAATGTATCCTCATCAGGGAATACAAATCTGCCTTCCCCAGTGGCAAAGCATGTATTTCGACTTGCCTGAATTGTGGGGCTGAGCATTTGTGATTGCAGTAACTTCACTCATTTAAAATGCATTAGTCTTCTGCCATTCACAAGACTCAATAACAATTTTCCTCATAACAAAGTCAAGGACGTTCTCTCTCTTTCATTCCACAGTCTCTTTTTTTCCCTGGTTGCATACCAGTGATAACTTCAAAAGCAACCTGTAACAAGAGACCTGGTTGGGTGAAGCAACAGCTGTGAGCACAAGTCCAGCTGCATCACTTGTAGATTGTCGATTTATACAGAGACTTTGAGGTGCTGACTGCAGTGGTTAAAAAACCTGAGCAGCCATCATCCTCCTCCCTAAACCAAGCAACTTCTAATTTTTATGTAATAAAATATCTTCCTCTCTCTTACCACCAACAGACTAAGTGCAAGGCAAGATATGTATTTGTGTTTAAGAAACAGACCTTACATGTTCTTTTTTTTGTTTTTTTTTTAATTATTTCCTCTTTTTGGCTCCTTTCTGATGAATTTCACTTATAGTGATGCTTTTGCCAGCTGGATTAAAACTTACTTCACAGTGTTATCTCAGTGCGTATTTCCTAATGAGCTATATTTAAATATATATATGTTGTGCAGACATACTTTTATTGAGTCCATCAGACTCAGTGAAGCCCTTACTTCACTTACAAATTCGCTCTTCCCTTCAGTATGGAAGAAAGACTCCTGGCATATACCTATGTATAGCTGCATACGCTCTGCATGTCTCTCTCTTCACAGCTCTAGGATTTCTGCAGGCTCTGAGGCCGAGGTCAGCGCCAGGCACGTGGGAACAGAGGAATCTTAACAACTTCGGTGGGAACCTGCCACAGATGGACAGGATGCACCTGCACTTGGAGACAGCGGTCGGGTGCCAAGGGGGCTGCTCGGGCCAGCTCGGAGGCAGCAGGAATGTGCTCCTCAACACACAGCATCGAGTGCTAAAAGGATTTGTCACCAGAGCGCGGTAATAACCCGAAAACTATAAACGTAAGTCAGGCAAAGAAAGCAGCGTTCCTTCGGCTACGGCTAACGCTCCTCGAATGCGCTCTGGACAGCTGCGAATACTTTTTGGAGACCTCCGTACAGTCCAGTTTTGACGCTTTAAGGCACTTGGCTTTTTTGAGTGGCCCCGTGGGGTAGCCCCACACCTACCAAATGCCAGTGACTCGCCGGCGCTGTGACCATGGGGCTGCGCTCAGAGCTGGGCTGCAGACTCTGCAGGAGGGTGCAAGGGTCATCTAAGGGAAATCTCAAAGTTAAGAGACTCACTTTAGGCGGTCTGGGACCAGAAGACAACCCCATGCTCCTATTTTTGCAGCAGGGAACCTTGCTTCAGAGGCTTGCACTGGAGTGAAACACATTTCGAAGGGTTTTGCCCTGGTACAAGCACATGCTTGCAGAAGCACAGCGTGTGTCTCCAAGGGAGGACATCTCCCACCATAAGCACGTACAGGATGCCAGCCCCAAAGCCGAGAGGCGTGAAACCTGCACACCTTATTTTCCTCTCAGGACTTGAAGACCCCAGTCCTTTGGGTCAGGTGGCCATGCTAACATATCCTATTCTCCCTGTCCTAGAGACACAGGCAAGCTGTGCTTAGCTGTACATGCATGAGTTCGCAAAATTAGGCTGTTCAGTAGTCAGTTCGGTGAAGCCTGCAACTCCAAGGGCAAACATGCTCCTCGCAGGCTCCGACTTGTGCCTTTTAGTGCTGGATGGCTTGAACGGTGCTTTAAGTCTCTGCATAGGCATCTGCATTTTAATTTTCTATGTAAAAGGGCCTTTAATCACAAGTTCCGCTATGAAATCCAAGAGAATGCCAGGAAATCTCTCAAATCTATCCTCAAGATTATACAATGCTGCAGAGAAACAACACTATAGACAAAGCTACTTTACAAAAATTGTACCACTGCAGAGGGAAGCTGTACTGGGGAGGAAAAAAATGGAAAACATTTTGAATTATTTAAAGACCTACTAGGAAAACTTTCCCCAAATCCAATTTTCTCCAACAGTGTCACAACAACCACAAAGCCGTCATACATGACAAACTTAGTGGTGTTGAAATCCAGAAAATGGCAATGAAAAGACATTCCCAGGCTATTTCACAATTCAGTTTAAGCTATTCCTACTGCTGCATTTATGTCTCTCTCTACCTTAGCAGAGAGTAATCCCAATTTTTCTTTTTTATTTTTTTTCATGTCAAATATTTTATTTTGCCCTGTGTTCTTTTTTCAGGGTGATTTAACTATCTAGAAATGAATGTATGTGAAATAAGTGGTCAAATCATTCTGAATCTTCAGTAGAAGAGCAGGGAAAAAGTCTACCAGACTGATTCACAAAAAAAAAGCCAGGGCATTTACTCACTTTAAATATAGTCCCGGTGAAATCAGTTTAAGAGCTTTGCTAAATAGCCTTGTGCTTAAAAGCCTTCCTGCATCAGAGCCCTTCCCAGTAAGGTAAAATGGTATGAATTTATTTCTCATGAAATTCCTTAGATTGAAAACCCACAGGATCAAATCCTTGATGCATCTCAGTCTAGTAATGTGATTTTCCCTACTGCTTTCCCAACCTACCTAACATCTGTGTTCTGGAAAGAACTCCTCTGCGTAGGAGTAATAGAGGATGCTCGTTTTCATGCCTATGCTGTTAGTGGCTTTCCTGTTCAAACTACTAGTGGGGAAAATGAAAATGAGTGTCAGCTTTTTGTGCATATTGAAAGATTTACCCTACTAGGCTGAGCTTATCCCACTTATGTCAAAACAGCTAATACATAGGCACCTGCTAGTAATGCTCTCCAGACTTCCCTGGCCTGGGTTAAATTTCAGTCGAGAAAAAGCCATCCTGTATCACAAAATACTTTTCATTTTCAAGTGGGAAGACAGTGTTGTTTCAACTGAAAAAAAAAATGTTAACATAGATCTCTTGCATGGAGATCAAATTAAATGGTGTATATCAAGTATGAGTATACTGTAAACAATGTCCTAAGTTGCTTTCCCCGTTAACCTGAAACTTGGAAGTGGTGGTGTCCTACTACCGTAGGACAGGGGAGGGCAAAGTACTGCCTCTACCCTACCACTGCAGACCACTGCCTCAGGTGGTTTACCTCAGAACTGCTGTTTTCTGAACAAGGTGTGATTTATCCTCTCCCTCTCTCTGTTTTCATACTTATATAACCCCCATGACCACATTTTAAAGCGCACATCTACTATTCATTGCAGTTGGCAGTAGCTCTTTTGCTTCTGCTGCCTCATCTCACTTGGAGCTCTCCCATCATTTCATTCCTTTAAACCACCGAGCCATTTCCCCACTTTAATTAGTCCCTTAAAACTTTTCTTTCTCTTTTAGCTTATGATTATTCTTTCATTAGAGCTTTTTGTAGTGCCCTATAAGCAGAAAAAAAAAATGATTAAAAAAAAAAATGATTACACTGTTAAGTTCTGTGCAATGGAATATAAGCACAAATTCTAAGAAACAGAGCCAATGCACAGATTGCGAATGAAGGTAACGCCAGTGAGCTTCACCCTCTTCTGGAAGAGAAAAATAATAGAACTGAATATGCAGTCATAGAATATACAAAATTAAATAGACTTCTACAAATGAAGGTTGCCTGCGAAAGCAGTTTCCAGGTCTATGGTTTTAATTACTACATAAATGAATGGAAAATAAGATTAAGGAATTTGCACAATTGTAACACATCCTATTTGGAATTAGAGCATTTCTTTCAGCTACAATAGCACAAAGGCATAATCAAATAAAATCCAACTGAACTGGAGCCAAATTCTCCCTGATATTCCAGTTTGGTAGGCAAGAATCTGAAATCACTCTGCAGCAGCATTCGGATGGGATTGAAACACAAAGTATGTGGGTGATTTTGCCAATCTCCCTCATCTCCTCTCCAGCTTTGGATTTTACAATTTACTCAGATCAAAAATGTTTATGAGTTCCAGTCATTTGGCCTCGGCTCATTTACTAGCTCTATTTGTAAACAAGATCTCAAGCGCTGATTGAGCCATGGAACACGATCTCCTCTAGCAGCAGAAGTCTTGTGACTAGACAAAGCCCTGTAGATACAAAAGCAAAGCACGCACAGGGGCAAAAGCTACTGTTGTGTCGTTGTATTTGCAAATGTGCACTGAGTCTTACACATTCCCCTCGAAGCCAAGGCAAGTTTTCATCCATGGTTGGAGCAGGTCTTTCATTTTTCCCCTTCCTTTTTCTGTTTTTCTTTTACAGCCATGCACAGCGATTTTGGCCTGAATAAATGGCCCGCGAGCGACTGTTCTTCAAACTGCCTTCATCTAAGTCAGTTACCCCGGAAGAATCTAGCATGATGGACTAGCTCATTCAAGCTTTTCTTCCTTGAGCTTAAAATCTCCCTAACTCCCCACTCCTTCCCAGGCCTGCTCTTCATCTCCAGCTGAACTGAAATCTGGTAAATATTACACCAAGAAGGTAACAGGTCTGGAATGTGAAGCATCTAAAGCCCAGCATAGTCTCTTCTTGGCACCTCAATGTATATACTTTGTTGCCTAGTGCCAAACAGTATTTGACTGGCTTTATTCGATTCAAATAAAGATACTAAATCCTAGGACTGTATAAACATTGTTTACCAATCAAAACTATAGTTGAAAGAAATGCCTTCCTAAGGGAAGCAGACAAAGGCCACTTGCCTTTTTTGAGTCCCTGAAGAGCAGTGTCTTGAATAACCCTTTCAATACGCGATACAGAAGCACACGCGAACATTTTTGGTACCAAGATAGTGGGAGGAAGACTGGCCTGTCATCCTTTTCCTCCCATTGCTTCCCTTGTGACGCTATCAGTTGCACAGCAGCAAGGACTGGCACCTGCAAATCTCCAACTTGTAGCCTCAGACTTCAAATATTTCTCACCTGTTAGCTCAGACCTACAGAGATTCCTGTGTTCTCCTGATACAAAGAGGTTCAGAACAGCCAAGGAGCATCATGTCACTTTGGACTGCGCACAGGTGATAGCTGCCCATCTCTTTCCATGCTATCTGCACTCCTGCAGGCATGGAGATGTAAAACTAGTCTTCTACAAAACCACTATCACTTTGATGACAGTGCAAAAACTAACAGCCACTGAAGTGGTACTAGAGCCTCAGCTCAGTATTAGATATATGGAAAACGCTGTGTATTTTTAACCAATGGCTCTACTTCAGCCACTTGTTGATACCAGATCTGGAACTGAGTAGCTCTGGACCTACACGCAGCTTTCAACACCTCAGAATACAAAACAGAATCCAAAAAGGAACCAACACTCAGCACAGATGCTTATGTAAGAACCTCTAACCAATGGCTTACCATTGCCTTTCAAACCCACTTGTTTTATTGAAGTTTTTTTTTTAACCTAATGCTAAAAATGTTCTGAATACTGATGACAGGAAGTGATTTATCTGACAGTCAGTAGACTGGTGTTTTTTCACTCAGACACCTTCTTCATGTCTAGTCTAAGCTATGGTCTCCAGCCTTACTGGCCCAAGCACAGTAACTGGGTAAACAATGCTGTTGTGAACAAGTGAGAGCCCCACCAGCATGCTTCAAAATAGTGAAAAGTAAAAAAAAAAAAAAAAAAAAAAAATTGTTAATTGTTTTGCCAAAATACTATGGTCAAATGTTTGAACTTTTCAAGTTCTAATATTTGTCACTGCTATTACAAAACTCAGCTATTTCCGACAGTTTTATTTAAAAGAAAAAAGAAAGATCATTTTTCTGAAACATTTCGGGCTAACATAGTGTACGATGTCCTAGACAGCTTTTTAAGCTTTAAAACTGTCCTGTTTCAAATATTGGTTAATGTAAATCTGGAAAGTTGCCTTGTCTAGAGTAAAATCATACACAGATTGAAAAAGGATTAAGTTTTTGTTACAATATACGCTTTTTTTTTTGTATTTTAACCTCCTGCTGCCTGGACTGGAAGAAGTGGAAAAAAAAGAAAAAAAGAAAAAAAGAAAAACAAAAACTGAGTGTTATAGTTTACTGTAATGACCACCACGGCTGCATGCACTGTCTTTTAATGATACCCAGAGTAATATGGGCATTGCAGACACTTAACTTTCACCTTGCAGCATGGCCCCTCCTTGAGACACGTTAACACGCTGGAGGTCCTGCACGAGTAAAGGACACAAGTTCACAGAGCAGCGAGCGCTCAGCTCTTGTCTGTGCTACTCATAACAGAGTTTTCCGGTTTATAAGGCTAGTCTAGTTTTCTTGGATCTTACTGAAGCAGCTAGATGGATCCAGTTGGGTTTTCCAAAGCGTGGAACAAATGTCCTTCACTGAGACGCTACAACTATCGATCACTCAGGAGTGTGGCTACCTGCTTCACATTCATCTACAGAGGACTGGCTTTTAGAGGTGTATTACCAAGATGCAGGGTTTTTTTTTTTGGGGGGGTGAGTGTTTGTCTGTGTGTTTCTAGTTAATATAGCATGCTGACCAAAACCTGACGCACTGAGGGAGACGGCACGCCATGGCAATAAAACTGCAGCTCAGAACAGCACAGAGGCATCTGCTCAACTATTCTCCTCCCACTAACTCCACCTGAAGCTTTGCTCGTTTTGTTTTACTTATCCCATCTGTCCTCCTCTGAGTAACAAATAAAACAAACAAACAAACAAACAACAAAAAAAACCCTAACTTCATATTTGCAAGCAACAATCTTGCTGTTCTCCTGAGCAGGCATATGTGCTTGAGACAAAATTCCCTAGAGAAAGAGGCATGCATATACACACACACAAATATATATATTCACATGAAGAAAGGAAAAAAATAAAAGAATATATATTTCAGACTGAGAAGATGATATCCAAAATAATATTAGAAAAAGATGTTCTGACCGTTTATGGTTCAGAGGGATCCAAAACTAACGCAGACTCCAGACAGAGATCACATTCAGTGAAAAAGCTCCATAAACTGCATCACACAACACCACGACTGCGATAATGAATACGGATAACAATTACAGAGTCAACGTCTGCAATTCTTAGAGATCAAAACAGACTAGGAATGTATCGGCAGCTCCTCAGAACAAGCTGCAGAATGAATTACGTGCAAACACATTGGTTCAAAGGAGCGTGAAAACTACAGTGCTCTCCAGAGCAAGCTATAAATTTCCTGCTGGATGTGCATCATAAGTCAGTCCGATTTCTAGAGTGATTGACCTACACCTACAGAGCAGGACTCCAGTTACAGTAATTCTTCATTGACTCTGGCTTAAATTACCTGGGATACCTATAGTTCTTAAGAATTGTATACAGAGGGAACACCATACTGGGAATGACACTGTGGAACAGAGAATGGTCCAGATGTCTTCTGGTAGCACTTGGATTTCAATATTTTTTAATTAGTGGTTGTATACCCTGGAGGCAGAGTCCATCTAAATGCTACTACAGAAGAACATGTCACTGGGAAGTATCACACACCTTTACACGCAGCACTGTATGTTTCAGGAGTGTTCTAGCTCTAACCCAACTCAAGGTAGCCCTACTGCCAAGATGAAGGGCTCCACACCTCAGAGGTGGGACTCTGAACTCATATTGAGACATCTACATAAGGAACATGACAATTATTACATCTATTATTAGGGCATGATGCCTTTTACCCACTTTGATATATCTGACATACACAAGGTAACACAAAAGGATGACAATTTCCAGGGCGAACTACTGGAAAACTCAGTTAAACGCACCACAGTTAAGCCACATAACAAAGTGGAAATATGTGCCATTTTTAAATTTGCACAAAAGTGTTAAGAGTTTCTTTTACATGCACAAATGCTTTACTGGAACCCAGAAGGAGCAAATCAAAATAAAAATTAATTGTAAATAGTAAGACGACCGAGAAAATCATCCAAGAAACTATTTAAATTGATATCCAACGTAATTTTCTGCTTGGTTTGACTTAGCTTGATATTTCATTTAACTGTATCTGGCAGATAAGCATCAATTTTAAACTAATATTCCGTGTGGCCCCCAAAACTAGTGGAATATAGCTGCAAAACATCTCATTTCATCCTTAAACGGGTAGCATAATTCTCCCTTTGGAGGATATCCTTTTCCATTCACTGCAAAAGGGCCAGAAGGACTAGCCTACTTTTTCAGCTGTTAAAATCAGGTAATATAGATATCAGTCCTACATGTTAACTTTTGCTAAGTAACTGGATAACTTTTGGATGGCAATTAATTTCTTAGACTCTTTTCTTTCTTTCCTTTTTTTTTTTTT
>VZSV01000012.1:1211752-1230399 GCA_013398735.1 Nothocercus julius
AGCCTTTGCAATAGATTTCCAAAAGGAATTCCAAGCAGTATTCATCAGCGGGCTCATCAGCAGACTCTCTCAGTTCAAATACACCAGGGCAGTGACACTGCAGTAGATGCCACTATGGAGAGCTATGGCAGCTAAGGAGCTAACCTGTGCACATCCGAGTCCTCTTGAAAACAAAGTATCGACAGGCAAAGCTCACGCTTAGGTGAACAGCACTGCTTAGAAACAGGCTCTGTGGTCACACGACGGCCTGCCAAGGGAGGAAGGACCAACACGCAGAGAAAGTGTGGGAGCTGCTGAGACTCAAGCAGGGAGAGAGAGAGAAAAGAGGAGCTCGCTAGCAAAGTTATATAGTCAAAGTTATATAATCCTGACACTCAGTCAGGCAGATGTTACCACTTGGCTTTTATTTCTTTGAGGTTCACAAATCATTTCTGAACTTTTTTTTTTATGGCTTCCATTCTTGAAAGGGCATCAAATCCTGATTCCATCTGAGAGAGGGAAGAGCATTAATAATACACGGCAAGAAGCTGAAGTCCATAGGCACCTGTACAGGGTTTAGAGACTCTGGAGAAAAAGCTACTGAAGAATGCTTCCTTACATTGATGCTTAAAATGAAGAGTGTGATGGCGACAGCACTCCGGTTTGACAGGTGGCTACCACACAGACAGCAACTTGACTCACTTTTTGCACGGCATTTCCACAGGAAGGGCTCCTGAGGCCTGTCTCTCTGCTCCATGCAGATGGCAAGCTACAGAGGCAATGAAATTCATTCAACACGTGGCACACAAGGGCCACTGCCCAATGTAAAAGCCCTCCAGGCACAGACAAGTGCCATTTGGTAAGGCAGTGTCATCCTCTCCAATGCACAACCTTGGACGCAAAGGTCTGCCACCATCTACAGAAATGTGTCACTTAGCTTTTTGCAAAAAGCTTTTGCCACAAAGTAACACATTATCCCTTAGATATTTTAGTGTTTGTTATGTTTGCATAATTGTGGCAATTACACTTATGTATAAGAAAAGGTGTATTTAAATATGATTTAGTATCAAGCGTGGAATATGAGATGGATGAAATAGAGCAAATGTTATCTATAAGAAAAGGAAAATAGGAAATAGTGAGGAACCATACACAGAAGAAGAGTGGAAAAATATATGCTAGCATCTGAAAGAAAACAAAGTGTTTAATAACAGCTCACGTGGACTTGTCAAAAGCAATTAATGCCCCACCAAACTGAAGTGCCTTTGGGCCTGGATAAAAAGTTTTGCAGATAAACCACAGGTGCCATTTACCTTGACTTTAGGAAGTTTGGACACTGATACACCCACTATCAAATGTGGGAAACATGGTCGAGACAAAAAATATAGCATGTAGTTTGTGAGAAAATACCGATCAGTGGTTCCCCGACAAAATGTAAGGATCTATCAAACTAGCTGCTGCAGGTCAATGAGATTATTGCAGAACTATAATTCATGGAGCAATGAGTAAATCTGGATGGCTCAGGCAAAGAAAGGAAAAACTGAAGATGTTACAGAAAAAGAAATGTTCAAGTATGTAAATGCTTGCTGCAAAAAAAGCAGGGGAATGACCTGCTTTCCATGTCCATGAGAAGAGCAATTCCGGGCTGCAGCAAGGGAGGCCCAGGTTAGACCTCAGGAACATCTCTGAACACAGAGGAAAATGGCACTAATACAATGGGCTGCACTGGGAGGCTGTCGTGGCAACTGGGAGTCTTTCAGACCAGGTTACACAAATAACTAACCGGAATGTATATACGCACTACAGAGCCCATTCCCTGCTTCCAATGCAGTAGCAGCAAAGCGGCCTTCTGAAGCCCCTCCAGCTGCCCGCGGCCTCTGCGATAACTGTTGGCTGTTGCAAACAGCTCACGTTTCCAAACAAGCCTTATGAATGCATCTATTGATCCCGACGGACGTCAGATATATTTATACAGAGTAATTCAGGAATGCATGCCATGGGGTCAGGCCCCAGAGGTTAAAGATCAATATATTAACACTACTACTGTCAACAGACCTGCGTTCCGCTCGGTCAGAACGGAGCCCCCTACGCAGCCAGGTAACAGCAGCTGGGAGCACGAAGCTGAAGCTGTCATACGCAGAAAGCTCTTTCTGCAGTCCCTGCAAACGCCAGCCTTCTAAAGCACCTCCTGTGGGGATGGTCTGCATGAGCTGTTAAACACAGAGCTGCAGAAAATCAAACCTCAAGATTTAATTGTGCTCTTTGAAACATTCAGTTTCCTGGTGAATCCACTTAAAATAGGATATCTAGGTATCTAATAAACCCTAACAGCTAAAAATAGAAGCCCTGTGTTAAAATCATTCATATTAGTTTGTTTAAAATATGAAATATTTTGAGTATCAATAAAATCTCTGCAGTATTGTTGTCAAGTTCCTGCTCACAGCAACTCTGAGAGTAATCATGACTCGTATCCCATCCCCTGGGCTTGAACTCCTCAGGCTACACTGCTGTGGTGTGCAGGGCCTTCGGCTACTGATACATTATCTCGGGAGTATTTGTTAAAGAAAAACTATCTTCAGCATGCAGAGTGATGGCGAACTTCTAGTGAATTTACTATCCTGTGTTTTTTTCCCCCTCAGTCTTTGGCATTATTTCATCCTAAACTTTGAACTTCCTGCTTCTGCTGATGCGCTTTTCAAGTTTAAAGTAAAAGACTCCAATAACTGACGCCAAAAGCTTGACCTCCATTACAACTCTTCTGGGAAAATAGCCTCTTGACTCTAATTTCTCTTTTTAGGTTTACCATGCTGCTGATGAGAAATTATAGTTATTGGAGCCATAAGGCCTCCAATGATTTATGTCTGGTCTTGCAAAATAGCAAAGTACCTGTAGCACTGAAAGACCTGTCAGGGCTCTTCATTTCTTACGTGCGATGACTTCTCAGACAAGCGGGCTGGACAAGCAGAGCTGCAGGATGAGGAACAAGATCGCAGGAAGAAATACTTGAGCTCATAGATGGGAAGGTCTGTGGTGCTGGAAAACTACTTTCAGATCAATAGAGCTGCACACAACGGCATCCTATCTTCATCGGGGCCTGGTGCAACTGCTGCAACACAAATATTGTGGCATTCTTTTCTTCGCCTCAATCGGGCAGTGTTGTTAGATGGATGCAGCATGGTTCTATCAAGAAATATTTGGCTGCACTTCTACTGGAGTGAAATGATCCCTGCAAATACATGGACAAATTGCGGTTGGCCTCCGGTTCCACACATCAGAAGACCCTTCTGTCAGCAGCTGCAGTTTGGGGTGAAAGTTGGCTGATGTGCTAGCAGGACCAGAATGGGAGCGAAGAAAAGGATCTCTGTTCCAGGAGCTGTGGAGAGCCCTGACTCACTACAGTGGGCAGGCATAACCTCCCCAGCTGCACTATTCCTACCCAGGCATGCTTTCCTTAGCCTCCCTCAGTAAGCTTTTTTTTTTTTTTTCTCCCCCTTAATTTTTTTTCTGAGTATAAGAACGTGACTGCTCTTACATTGATTATTTTTCCCCCATGGACATCAAAGAAATTTTATATTTGCCGTGCCGCTACTGATAGCAACTTGCCTGCAAAGGCACATGTAACACTGAAGTGCTCCTCCTGCCAGCACTTCAACTTGGCAACAGGGCTCCGAGTCTACAGCACGCAGGGCTACAAAACTGCTCCAAAACTAACTCACAGATTCAAACATTCCCAGAATTTGGGGGAAAAAAATGTGGAAATTAGAACATTACAGGTTGCATCCAGCTCTGAATATGATGAAATAGAGGATAAAGCATGGACCTATGTCCTTTTCTTAACAGAAGAATCATGTGCATATATCTAAACAAAGTGGGGACTCTTGCAGGGTGACGGTGATGGCGGACTGGCCACCCTTCCTTACAGGGCAATCAAAATCACATGCAGAGAAACTCACTCTGACACTGAATTGCCCAGCACACACTAATATTTTAATATCTATTACTATTTATACGAGCAAAGGTTTATTTTTCCCTTTTACTTTATTTTTAAGGAGTGGGCCTCCCTGCTCAGCTATTCTGCCTGGAAGAGTTAGAAGCGGTCAGGAAATTTCGGTATTGACTTGCAGAGAGTGTGGAGGAGATGAAAGCGAGTCCCACGGCATAGATTGGGTTCCTCCAGCCCCACCTCTGCCAGGAAGCGCTCCTGTTCTCCTGGCAAGCCGTGCAGCTGGCTGCCTCCTCCTGCTCCGCCAAGGGTCCAGGGAACAGAATTTCCAAACTATTCCCTGGCTGCAGGAGGAAATGAAAGCAAGTCATTTTCAAGAAAAGTAGTTTGGACTGTCCAATCCCTTCACTCTGGGGAAAAAAGAAAAAAAAAAAAAAAAAAAAAAAAAAAAAAAAAAAAAAAGAAAAAGGAATTATACAAGAAGTAAAAGTGTATCAGAGGAGAAAAGGCGAAAGAGAACTGCATTTTTTTTGTGTTGCAAAGAAGTCAAGATTCACAGACTCAAAGCACAGGCAGCACATCTTTAAATGATTACAATAAAGACGGTGGGTAACAGATGAATGTTAGAGGCGGAGGGAAGTGAAACATTTTAACCACATTAAAATCATGCAATCTTTCCTGCTTCGTAACAGTAATTACAATTAAAATGATTTACACTCTGCAAATCAGGAATAGAAAAATAGAGATTGTGATTCTCTCGTCGGGACAACTCTAACCACTGGTTGTTAATGCCGCTAGCTGCCTGAACACAGCAAATGTTCCTCACCTCTCTTCCCGTACAGAGGTGCTCAACTCTCAATCCTTCCTTTATTTTTCCCCACAGGTGGCAGGCAGCTTAGTTCTGAGGATCCCTAAAACTCTGCCTGATTGTATTAAATCATAACACATCTTGTTGTCTATGATATTTTAAGGCAAGTGACATGTCTTTATAGGTTAGGGGCTCAAATCTCCAGCTGGTGTAGGAAGAACATTTCCATAACTTCTTTTGCCACATACAGGCAGCAGCTGAGTCAGGCGCTTGCACGTCTCCCATGCCTTGTGCTTTGAAAAGTGGAAAAGAAACCCCCAAACATCATCTGCCTGCCCAGCTTGTGGCCTCTTGCAGTAGAACTGGCATCAGGACTGCCCCGTACAGCATGACACAACAGATAAGCACCTGCTTTGGGATTACTAAGGCCATGCTGGAAAACATTCTGGAGAATAGGAAAGCATCTGCCGGGCACAGCCAAGGGGCAGTTCACTCCCAAGGAATAGCACTTGTTCGGGTTTAGTACTGTGGAGAAAAACACAATGAGGAGCTAAATGTGTTGGGCAGTATTCAGAGAAAAAAAAATGGCAATGATAATTGGCATGTTTCGTTTACTTACAATATAGGCAGAAATGAAACCGTCCCATGACTGAAAAAAATAAGACCCTTCCCTCAAGTCAGAAAAACCACTGTGGCAGAAACTGAATGCAACCATAAAAGAAGAAAATTTTAAAAATACTATACTTTGCAAACAGAAGCAAAAGCATTGACTGCTACAAAATACTATGCATTGGAAGCCAGCAACTACAATGGATTAGAAAGCCCAAACGGCATACGAACTGCATTGTCAACCAGCTTGAAGACAGCATTTACATTAGTGTGAAGGAAGCTTTACAGTAATACTCATCTATTACAAGATAAAAATGGTGGAAGTAACAGCACAGGAATCTTAAACATATTCTGCTGACAAAAAAGCCAGACTATCATAGAGTGGGTCTTTTATTCCAGTGGCAACTCCAAAAGATCTTAAAGAAACACTACTACAATCAGATACTGTAAACTAGCAAGATCTGATAACTTGCATCAAGAGTTTTTAAAGAGTATCCAAAGAACTACCTAAATTATTAAAAACAGTCTTTTAGTGAACCCCAAATACTGAAAAACCTTAACAACTGGAGGCAGACAACATTTGTTAATATACAATGCATAAACAGAACAGCATAGGCCATTTCATATATGTAATCAGCCTTATATTGATCAAAAAAAATACACAAAGAGGAAGAATAAGAATATACTGTTAGGAATTAAAGGAGGATAACCAAGGTAAATGCAAGGAAAAGAGGTTCCATTGGTCTGGTGTCTCAGTGAGTGAGACTGATAGTTGTGTTAATAGGACAACTGTGTTAGGATAATATACCCGGTTTGCTGCAAGACGTTTAAATTGATGTTACATGACAATAGCATTAAGAAACAGGAACAACCACCTGGTTATGCAGTAAAAGACTTGTTTTTTTGTTTGATGGGACTCAAAACATAGTTGACTGGAAATCATTACTGAGAGACAAACTTCTATTGAGGTCCCATAAGGCTTGTGTTAGAGTCTTCTACTATCTATATCCTTATCGTTTAGGGTCATCTTTATCATTAATATCCTTACATCATCTAATATGATCTTTATCATTAATATCCTTATCAGTCTGAAGAAAACTAAACAATTATTAATCAATTGCTGTAATTTAGTTGCTCAAATTAGGGGTATAAACTGCAGGATATTAAATTTGAGCAGATAGTCTGTAAATATGCATGCACTTGATATTGGCACAGCTACTGCTAAAACGCTGATATCTGTGATTCTAAAAGTATATGAATACAGTCTCAGGCGGAGGCTGGGCAGTAAGAATGAACAGGGTTAGAAAGTGTCTCAAGGAGCTGAACATTTTAAACTTACCAGAGAGCTGTGGCTTGATGAGAGCCCGTGGATGTGAAGCATACACAAAGTATGTAAAGTAAGCCCTAAGCCAGGGTCTTCCAGAAGTCAAGTCAGCTTGCTTAAAGCTAGACCAGTGCCCTTCCACAAAGCTCCCATTTTCTGCTAGGTGTTTACTGAATGCACACAAATCTGATAATGGGCCTTCAAAATAGCAAGTAAAGCTATGAACTAATTCAACAGCTACAGCTTGCAGCTCAACAACTTAAAACAGAAAGACATTCATTTTTAATGAACATAGTCAGTCACGGGAATAATTTACCAAGTGTTGTGTGTGTTCCCTTTCAAAAAGGAATTAATTCAGCCAAGTTCAATGCTCTGGATAATGCAGGTAATGAAACCAGAAGATCAGCACAGTGGTTTCCCATTTCTTAATCTATTAGTCCTATTTTCTACTATAACCCAAAGCAACATATGTCTCACCTTTCCCGCAGCACAGTAAAATATTAATTATTCAATAACTATGAGTGTGATGCTATACCCTATGGAGAATCTCCCGTTCCTGCTGAACTTTGTATCTTCTTCAGTTGGGAGGTTCAAAGTGGAGCCTGCTTGAAGATCTGACTGCTGTGTTTAAGATGTTTTACATTCTTTGACACTGTAATATCACCGTAGATTAAATAAGAATGAAGACCTTGATTTCGTACTCAGCAAGTGGTTTCAGATCAAATCTGAGCCCAACAAGACATGAGAAGTACCACAGTAAGGATGGCTGTGCGTAGACAAAATGTAAACCAAGCTCACTTCTTTTTCTGCCTGTGTTGGCTGCTGAGTCCGCCCACGTTTTGAAGGATCTATAGTTGTAGTAGAATACCAATACGAACATGATAAAAGCCAGCACCCCGGACACTTCTAACCAGCAAACACACTTGATTCGGACTTTATCTGCACAGAAGGCTGGGATCCTCAAAGGTTATCAAAGAAGCAGGAGGATCTGAATTTCTAACTGCTTTAAGAGCGTCTTACAAAAACCAGCCGCAAAGACTGTTCCCCTTGCCTAAACAATCACTGCACGGACTCCAGGTTCAGCAGCACAAGGAAAAGTCTGGAGTGGCTTTACTAACTTAAATTAAATTGCTCCAACTTTTCATGCACACACAGAAAAAAAAGGTACCTCAAAAGTTAACTCGTTACTCTGAGAGGCACTTCGAAACACACCAAGTCAGAGAGGCTTTATGTAAAACTGCACGAACTTTCATGCTGCTCTGCTCCCAAACTACTTGACTCTCCAGCTTGTAAACTCAGTATATATTATGCAGCAAATGGACTTTCAGAAGTTGTTCTCCTGGCTCCAGCTCTTTTCAGAACTGACCTATAAGGTTTTACTGATAACATAAAAACACCTTGTTGGCTAAGCCCTAACCTTTCTTTATAGTTCACTGCTCAGGGATTTGCCACATTCTTATTCACAGCCCTCAGATTCTTCCCTGCTCTGGGCTCTGAGGTCCGATATTACACTTGTTTATAAGAAATCTCTGGATGTGATGAGATTCTAGACAAAATCTTACTGTAGGGAGGAAGATAGAGCTATAGTATGGTGTGTTTATTTGCTAAGAACTTCCTGGTCAGATGGTCATTTATTTTAGATGGGGGAGGTGTGGAATACCTAAGTAGTACAGGACATGAACTCATGCCTGTCCCTCTGCATTCTACAATCCTTGCCATATTGTTGCCATATGCTGTTCACAGATGACATCTGACATCAAATACTTCTATCAATACGCTACTAAGGAGTGTTTTTTTTTTTTTTGTTTTGTTTTTTTAAACACAGTGTTAGGGTTTTGGTTTTGGTTTGGCTTTTTTGTTTGCATGTAAAGTCTCATGTAGAAGACTATCTCTGGTGGCAACTCAATAAAAGGGTAAGTACATCACAGAAATGTGCCCTAGTATATTGTGAAGATGTGGCTGCTCCCTAAAACAAAGGCATTTAATGCCTGATGCAAAGACTTTTGCAGTCAGTGAAAAGACTTCCTGTGTTTTCAGCAGGCTTTGGACCAGGGCCCTTAAACTGGGGAACATACTCTCAAAAAGACAGAAAAATGGAATGGTCTGGCTGTATCACACATATAGCTGGCCTTATGGCAAGTGTGCATTAGGCAGATTGCTTTCCAAACTCTACCTCAAAAAATACTCCTCCAGCCAGAGAAAATTAAGTCTCCCAATAAAGCGGGTAAATTACAGGCCTCCAACCTGGAAGGAGGTACGCTCCTCTAGACACTCGATATTGTTGTAACTCTGCCTCTGGCCACCTTAATGAAGATTGCTTTTTCTAGATCCTTTTGAGGCTCTTTTCTTCCCTGATTAGCAAGGGGAATATGAAAATTCCAAGTACATGGTTCCTCACATTGGGAAGAAATCTAAGCTGTAATGTGGGAATCTAGATTCAAAGACAAAGAGAAAATTCAGAACTCCAACAATCTTTTCAAGTTCATCATAAGTGGGACAAAGCTGCTCACTTTGTTCCCTTGCTTTCCAAACTGTATATCCTGGCAGGGAGCCTCTCAGTTCATATCACACCACCAGATCAGAACAGCAAAAGTATTTTCAAGAAAGCTGGAACTTGTTGCTCACTCGCAAACCTACATTTGTATGTACTGTCTGCTGCAAGAGCCTGCCATTATATGCAACCAGCAAAACAAGGGGAAGGTACAGGCATCTTTCAGCGTACCTCAGTGTTGAAATGTGGCTACTTCAGTTCCAAAGTGTACATCAGGAAAAATTCATGTATAGAGCATGATTGACACAAGACATAATATAGCCCTTCTTCTGCCAGGGAGGCCCAGAGCCAGCTATGACAGCCAAGAAAACTGGGCTAGATCATTCAGAGATTGGGCAAGAATGAGAACATCACGGATCTGCATGGATCCAACACATCTCCAGGCAGATTAAAATGCTCTACCAATGCTATACCAGAGAATACAACATTGCTTAACAGGCGTTGATGGCAAAAGTCCATGACAAAGGAATGAACAGCCAGCATCGTATGTAGCATTGACCCTGAGCCCTGGTCTCCATACATTTTGCTGACTAGACATTCACAGGCTCTATTTCAGTATTATGCTGTCAATCAGACTGATTCCAGCATCAGTCCTCCAAAGTACAAGAACTAGGATCTGCAACACAAAGAAAAGAGCTACTCCTCTGACACTGCATCTGTAGACAGCTGTGGTATCTCTCAGTTTTCCTAACCTGGCCCACTCCTGGAGCAAAGCAGAGGTTGGATGTGAAGATGCAGCCTGCCACAAGCTCTGCTGACTGCTGGACTCCCATCACCTCGTGCTCACCAGCCACTCCTGGCTACTATTTCAATCCACTCCTATATCTGGAGAGAGTAAATTTGCTTCATGGTGTTTTGAACATGTAAAGTTCTGCAGATGTTATTCCTCCTCACATACATCTTTGCAGGCCCAGAGAAGCTCTTCATGACTGTTTATTCAAAGTACCCAAAGTTCAATTTTTGTATCATACAGGACAATACCCTCTCTAATAGCAAGGACAACTCAGTGTTCACTTGGAGGTAGTTAGAGCTTGTCTGTAAACACAATGCACAGATTTATTCAGTATTGTCCACAAACCTTAGCCAGGTATGGGAGTCCTGATTCTAGAGACTACCTGACCGGAGAGTCAGTGCTGCTAGGTATTTGCTCTTTACTCTCCTGAGTACAAAGTTCACCCAATTTCTTTTCAAGGAAAGAAAATCAACATGTTCATGTTCCTATCTCTCAATCATCACTATGGTAAAGGTAAGTTGCCACCACTCTTTCAACTGAGCTAGCCGATGAATTGCAAATGCTCTATGTAAGCAAAAACAAGTAAGAAAAGGGACTTCGGTAGAGCTTAGCTTGCCTTCTAAAATTCAAGGCAGGGGTTTAAAAGAGATGAAGCCAGGGAAAACACTGGATACCGACCCCAGCCAAACAGGGAAACATAACGAAGTTGTAAGACTGAAAAACTGAAATGGAAAGAATGACAGATTTACTGCTGCATTTGATGCACGTAACCGCTGATAGACTCTCCCCAGGAAGTGTTGAAATTGCCATCACTGAAATAAATCCAGAAGCTAAAAATCAAATTATCTTTCCCAGAACATTCCAGTTTGGGCTTTGGCAACAACAGATGTTTTAATGTTCTTGAATGTATGCACGCACATGTGTGTGCGCACGTGCATACTTACACACACATATATATATTTAAGTACAGTATCCTCTTTCATGCAAGACCTTCCTCTCAGCTTTCTCAAAGTCAGATTGAAGTTGTGGACATTTTGTAAACTTCTTTCTCCAAAGCCTATGTGAAATGCACAACTGTCAGATTAAGCAGCCAATGAAGAGTCTTATGGCAACTACAAGTTATGAATGAGTGGTTATTTGTGAACTCGCCTGTCAAGACAGACGTGGTATTTTTGTCAGTGCAGTGTGGGTTAGATACAGTGGGAAGGAGCAAACAAACAAAGCCAAAGGGCAGTGACACAACATTTTCCTTTCCCCCCTTTGCTTTACCTAAAATGATGCTACAGCTTTTGCTGAAGCGCAATACAGTAGGCATTATTTTCATACAACTTTCCATATTTAAAATGTTTAAATCAATACCCACACAAGAAAAGTAGAGGGAAAAATAGGGGAGAGAGAAAGGACAGGATCTTTATGATGCAAGAAAAATAAAACATCGAGGGACAAATACAGATTCCCAGAAATGAACATATCCTTGCAATGTCAGTGATACCAAATCAAAACCACCATACAGAAGATGAAACACATCATTTTTGTTACATTAAAATGTATTATTATGAGAACCACAGGTTAATTCAGGTCGGAAGGGCCATCTAGTCCAGCTTCCTGCTCAAAGCAGGGTCAGCTATGAGGTCAGCCTATTATTTATAATGATTTATATAATTACGTGTAATTACCTGAAGTCAGCTTATTATTTAAAGGTTTGCCGCGCGACTGTGCGCCAGCCTTGTAACCACTCACCAGCGGCCCGCTGGGGCCCTGTACCTCAGCAAGAAGAGGCTGCTGTCCTGCAGAGGCTTCGCTGGGAGAAAGCTCAGCTGTTGTGAAGACCCTGACCACACGAACAAGCACTCGGGCAGTTAAAATTGACTCTCATTCCTCTTCCAAATCACACCCTGAACCATAGGAGAGATGTTCTAAAGTTCCCCTTCAATCTCTCCGTCATAAACCATGCGGGGATGACTGCAAGGTTCAGCATCTCCTGGAAATCAGACAGACATGCCAGCAAATCCCCATAATAACACTAGATATATTTCTGTAGAGCCTGGCATTTTGCAGGGAATAAGCAGCCTCTCTGCACTGCAGCCCACATTCCTCCTCATCTGACTTCCCCCGCTCATGAACTGCTCACAGTTTTCCGTATGAAAATCTGATGGTTTCAGCGGCCGTTATGCCATGGGAGGAGGCAGCTTCTGCACTCTGGACCAACTTGCAGAGCACAGAAAACATGTAAAAACCTGCTCCCTGGGCAGACAGCTCTAATGAAGGCAGTGTGAGCACTGCGGCTCAACAGGTCCAGCCCTGTGCCGCTGAAGCTAAGAGAACCACAGTACTCAACAGACTTATGAATCATTCTTAAATTTAAAACCCAGTGGTCACACTGGAAGCAGATAAAACACAGCTCTTCATACTAAGTTTTTCCAACTTCTTGTTTTCTTCTCACAGCTAAATTTTTGAGTTTCTTCTCTACATCCTTCAGTTCAGACGGATTTCTTGTACAGCTGAGTGCCCAGCAGCAGTTGTTACAGAGCTGCAAAGACAAGCGTGGGGGAGCTGTTTTAAGAAGAAACATAGTTGTTTTAGACAGACTACTGCAGGAAGCCAACTGATAGTAACGTTGCAGTTAGGCACCTACTAGTGGATATCAAAGATTTAAAAGAAACAAACAACAGCTTGTGGTTGAGGCAGGATGCAAACCTCCACTAAACAAATGACCAAAGCAAACTTTATAGCCTAAACAATCAGCTGAAACATCCACAACACAGTATTAAATTAAATAATACCTAGGGAGCGTATCATTCTCAAGCTAAAAACTGCCTGCTTGGAAATGTACGGCATGTGGTTTCACAACAGGAATGAAAACATTTGTGTATCTTCACTAATGACTTGCTTTGTCAAGATACGCTGGGAGTCTCCTCTTCATCTGTAACACTGAAAGAGCCTAGCACAGACGTTGCAGAGGCAGAAGCAGCCAGCTGCCCAACACGATAAGGCTTTTGGGGGGCCACGGGAGTACTAGAGAGTCTTTTTTTTTTTTTTTTTTTCCCCCTCCTCTCTCTCTCTCTCCTTTCCAAAGTATTTCCTTTTCACTGGGCTCTGAGGTCCAAATGACAGATCTCAAAAAAAGACCCTAAGAGAGTGCTACTGTTCTTACACAGGGCACCAAGGACAAGACAAACTAAAATCAGCAGCTAAGGAAGATTAAGATGATATGGCTTGCTTTGTGTCCTCTGCTACTCACACCTGCTCCTGCCATGGAAAAGGAGCGGGGAAGAGCTGCCGAGTGCTGGGCATCCCCAGCAGGCCTCCAGCAACAAGCTCCCTGCACCGCACGCACGGGCTTTGCAGAGCAGCAGGCAAGACAAGCAGAAGACAAGGAGACCCTTCCAGTAGGTCTCCACACTGGCAAAGGGCTGGAGAGGGGCAGGGCCGTGATACATATCCAGCTCTTTCACTCACCAAATTACTGATTGAAGGTGTCTCTTCAAAGAAGATATCAGAAAGAAACTCAAGAAGGTCTAGGGAGAGGGCTCTGAAGTTGAGTCCTGCATTTCTGTCTTGCAGATTTTCCCATCTTTCAGAGGTAAAGGTTCTTTTTACTTTTTCAGACGCTTCCTGCTCTAAACAAACATGGTGAACCTGGATTTACCAGGCCTGACCAGACTCTTGATCCCCCTCCCAACCTGGTGCCCTGCACATGGCTGTAGCAAATAAGTGCAATTCAGAAGGAAGTCAGAAACACCCCAGCACACCCCTCCATCCCTTGGTAAGTGCAGAGGTGGATGAAGAATGCTCTCAGACTTCTGTAGCATTCGAAGAGTGCATCACAACACAGTTTTACTATCACCTAGCAGGTAATTACTACTGTCCCATCCTTTTTAAAAATCACTTGCAGCTTCCTGCTTTTCTGTCACCAGAGAAGACGACAATCCTGAAGGTCATTTGCAAATAGGCAGCAAAGAGCTGTTCCTCGCACATCTCCCCGGGAAAGCCTTCAGGTTTGCTTGGCCAAGGACAGCATGTCTGGTCGATGTGGCTTAGGCCTCCTGCAAGGTGGCCCAGCAGTGCCAGCAGGCCACAGGGTCAGCACAGCTAGAAGGGTTGAAAATAAGCTATTCCTCCCAAGATGGTTTCCGTATCATTAGCACCATAGGAAATCCTGAGAGATTAAGCTCTGTGTTGGGCTAAACGCAAACACACGTGAGCTGCACAGCAGTAGCTGTTAACGTTTTGGTAAGAAAGCAGTCAGCACGGGGAGACACAGAGCACAGCCACTTCTGGGCTGCTAATTCCAATGCCCTGAAGACAAGGAGTCCACATGCGTTTAAACACTGCTAAATCAAGTCCTTGTTGACAAAGTAGAAGCGTGTCATTGTGCCCAGCCAGCTTATAATGTTGTCTTTCATTAGGCAAATATTCTGCAGAATGACAGTCTATGTAAAGCAATATTCATGGATTATTTCTCCATGAAGAGATAAATCCTACCTCTAAGCTCACGCTGGAGCTTGTAGAGGCTACTTTGTATGAAAGCAGTTTAAAATCCAGGTAAAAACAGGAACAAACCCAAAAGAACAGTGATTTTCTTAGGCTGTTGTGTATTTACAGCTCCAAGCATGCAGAAAACTCAGAGTCATTTACTTGCATAAGCCTTAAGCCACCAGTACTGACCAACTCGCTGACTGCGATACAAATTGCTGTGAATGAAGGTGGCAGAATTACATCTTTAGCCCGACAAACACGTGTTGCCTATTTTTCTTGTGTCTCAGGTATGCATTAGTATCACAATTTGCAGCCCACATGCAAGCTGGGGTTTACTTTCTGCATGTTATCAGTGCAATATTTCTCAGATTAGCTCAGCCTCAAATCAGTAACCGGTTTCAGTAGCAGACCCTATATAATTGCTAATGAATTGAGGAATAATAAAACCTGCACCTGATTCAACTTGCACGGAAATCAGTATCATGCACCTAGCCAGACAACTATTTCTCAGCACACAGCATTCATAAATCCTGTCTAACGCTGCATTCGGGTTCTGTACTCTGTCTTTGGACAGCTTTGCAAAACAACTCCATTTCTCGCTGCCAAACGACTTGAAGGAGAGAGTTAAACTCCCAATATCTAATCCATGCCATTGCAAACATACATAGGCATGCTTCATAAACAAACACCTTCTGATTTCTCAAACCTCTTTGTAGCATTTTTTTTTTTCCATCACTATTTCTCACAGCTGTTGTTTCTGGGGCTGTCAGAAATTGCTGGATTTCCACATATATTCTGACTAGATGTATCTTTAACCTCAAGTGGACTGTCAAGCCAGATGCCAGATGCCCCCTTACTTCCTCAGTGCAAACTATCAGTAAACCTTAGCATAACTTTACTTTGAGCCTTAAACTAACAGCATGTGAAAAGATTAATATGAATAAATTCAAAACTAATCAGATCCCTTCTTTAAATGTTGACACAGTATTATTTATATCCCATAAATACCTTCTTGACTAAAATTCATCCCAGGAGATTGGCATCTTGCCAGTTCTATTCATATTTACTGTATTTATATAGTACAGTTGGCCAAGGATAATATTTAAGACAAAATACGCCTTAGGGTATATACAATATCTCTTATAGTTTTCCTTTTAAATCTCCTCATTGCTAAAAATATTTAGTCTGAACTTTATAAAATGCCCCACAAAGACCTATCAGCAATCTGCAGTGATATATGGCTGACTACGAGTATAATTAGAACATATTTGTAATACTTGGGCTGTAGTCAGTTACTGAACGTTAGCAGCTCGCGGTAGAAAGCGATTCACTGGTCTTTCCCATGCCTTCCTTCGAGCAGCCTCTGACCTTCAGCCTGCTCACGCCGAACCCCCTCTCCCTCCTGCCTCTCCCGACTGTGGCAGAAACTGGAGAGTTAGTTTAAAAAAAGAAAAAAAAATCACTCTGAGGAGTTCAGGACAAAGTGGCTGTGGTCGCCAAGGCTGCGTTTTCAATTTCTTGCTTTAAAATATGGTGGAGTGATTTCTTCCCTCCTGTCTTTTTTGGAAAGGTTCACTCCATCCAGTATAACTAGAGAGCAGTGGAAAAACAGTTAACCTACTTACTATGATGTTAGCGACAGCACTTGCACAGTAGTGCTGAATTTGCTGCTAAATGGCCTTTCCCAAACTTCCCAAGTTTGCTAAATCCCAAACTTCTGATGCTCTCTGTTGGTAGATACCTGCAATCTACTCTGCTCTTCCAAAACCTCTATCGATATTTCAGCAGAAACCTGGCCTCCATCAACACCCTAAAAATAGTTCCTCTTTTGTCAACACTGTCCAAGTCGCACACCACAGATATTTTAATTTTCTGGAAAGTCCGTGGCCACATTCCGGGCTCTTGGGTCTCCGTAGGTGGTTCAAGCAAGGAAACAGGAGAGACGCGTGGCCAGGTTGCTGCCCTCAGAGGCTGCTGCGGGGCGCGTTCCCCATGTCCCTCAGCCCCTGTAACGTTTGCTCCTGGGCGCTCGCCACCAAGAGCAGCACCAGCAAAACGCGCCTCAACACCGCAGGGAGAAACCGACACGATTTCCACCTCCTCGCTCCACGCTACTGCTACAAATCACGCTGCACCTCTCTGCTCAGACCCGCTTGGCTTCACCACGCATTTTTTTCAAAAAGTATTTCTCCCCTGAGGGGAACAAGGGTGGAGTGTATTTATCATGGCTATTACGGATGGTGCCATAATTACAATAATAAAATGGCTCTGACTGCCAGGGTGTCCTGTACCTGATGCTGTCATTTAACGATAAGGGAGGAAGGGAAGCCAGCTGCAGAGTGTGGGGCTCAGATACTTTGGCTGGCATCCTAGGAGTATCGCATGCAAGACAGAGCAAGCCCCTAAGCCACAACTTGCTAAAACTAAAAATAAATAAGGGAAAATGCAATTAGAAACTCTCGGATACAGTTACCAAAATGGCTGCATTACCTATTTAAACACAAGGCACGTGCTTTCCAAAAGCACACGGCGAGGATGGGGGGCCTCAAGTGGCGGGGAGAGGGGAAGAGGGAGCGAAACAAAAAGATTCAGGACGAGACGCTGGATACGCTAGCGGTGCAGTTATTTTTTACTTCTGGTATTTCACTTTTCTCAGTAGGATGATGATCTAGATTCCTTTAAGGGAGTGTTACGCTTTCCCCTTTTTTTTTTTTTCTGCTCTCTCTCTCCCTATATATATACTCAAACTTTGCTACCAAAACAGAGAGGCATGTTGTTATGATTAATAACCATCCTAGGTGGATTTGCTCAGCACAGATAATTTGTGCCCTTTTCTTGTGCAAAATGTGGTGCGGGTCATAGGGAGGTCGTTGGGAAGTGCCAGAGGGGCTGAGGCAGGTTCCAGGAACCGGCTAACCAGGAGGGAAAATTTCTCCTCTCCCCAAAATAAATGAGAGCACCAGTGAACTGAAGCGGGTGGCCGGATAAGGGAGGAGGGAGGGAGGCAGCCTGTCCTCCCAGAGCACCACTCGGGATAGCGGTTTGCAGGACCATGTCCTGGAGAGAGAGGAGCAAAGTAAAGCCGGTAGCTTTCTTTTATTATTTATTTTTATTATTTAAGTCCTCCTTTTCTTTTCAGTCATGGAGAGATGGAAACCTGCCCAACCCAGACACTCCAAGGGAAACAACGGCAGTGGAAAGACATTTTAGGAGGCTGCACATGGGGCCGCAGGGAGCCAGGGATCAGAGCCGGCGGCAGGCAGGGAGCAGAATCCTGGGATGGGGGGAGCTCAGGTACATGGTGCTGGGAAGCGCAGGCACCGCCGGGGAGCCCCGGAAGGGACTTCCAAGGGGGACCCAAAACCCCACGAGTCTGGGGCCAGCTGAGCACACGCAGACGCCCCCACCAAAGGAAACCCTCCGAGAAGATCCGCGGATAAGCGCAAAGTGAGCAAATACGGATAATGATGCACGGGGCTGGCATTTCTAGGTGCCGGCCACTTCCAAGCCCCCGGGGCAGCATCACCCGCACACGCGCAGACCCAGAGCACTTACTTTCAGGGTAAAAAGGCTGCATGTCTATTTTGTAGACTTCTTTGGCGTAGTACTCCTCGTCGCTCCGCTCCCGCTCGCAAGTGGCGGCTCGGTGGTTGGCTTTCTCCTGCAGCAGGTCCCTGGTGCTGTTGTAGATGGAGATGACCTCCGGGGGCACCTCCTCGGGCTCGGGGTACTCGTCCGGGGGGCTGGTGAGCTTCAGCTTGCTCAAGATCTGCCCCCGGATCGCCTCGATCCTCTTGCGCATGAACTGATCCATGTCGAGGGTGCTGCAGGTAGACAGGCTGAGCGCCACGGCGGCCAGATCCAGGGTGAGAAACACGCTCAGGAGATAGCAGTGCATTTTAAGCGTTTAAATACAGTGTCCCCCCCACACACAAAAAAAATAAAATAAAATAAAACAGTGACTTTATCAACGCACGGCAGCAACGAAGTTTCAAAAAGATCAAAACTTAAAAAATTAAACAGGGAGTCGTGTGCAAACAAAAGGGAAGATCTGCAGACAAAATGCAGTTTTAAAAAAAAAAACACGGATTGCAAGGAAGGACTTGCAATAAAAAAAAATAGCACGGGAGTCGCCAGTGAAAAAAAAAATAAAAAATAACAATAATGAAAAAGAAGCAAGTTGCTACAACTAGCTAAAAGCTTCGGGGGTGGAGAGCGCGATGC
>VZSV01000012.1:1237479-1253424 GCA_013398735.1 Nothocercus julius
CAAGTGCAGGACCTTGCACTTGTCTTTGTTGAATTTCATAAGATTTCTCGCTGCCCAGCTATCCAGTCTGTCCAGGTCCCTCTGGATGGCAGCGCAGCCCTCTGGGCTGTCAGCTCCTCCTCCCAGTTCGGTATCATCAGCAAACTTGCTGAGGGAGCGCTCCATCCCTTCATCCAGGTCACTGATGAATAAATTGAACAGGACTGGGCCGAGGACTGACCCCTGAGGAAATGGCTATTAAAAAGGTAAACTCTCCTGGTTTTCAGCACAGCACAGCCTCACAAACTAGCCTGAGCTCAAACCTCACTGTGAAGCAATCCCTTTTGCTTTTTACTCATCTCAAACTTGCGATCTGGAAATGGCAAAATCTGAGCCTCTCGGGCCTCCCTGACTAACAGTTTTCTGGAAGCATCTTCCATCCACACTAGTACACTAGTACACTAGTACAAGCCTACCCTTTGAAAGGCCCTAGGGTCTGCATCACCATTTCACAAAGACAGTTCTACCACATTTCAAATTAAGCCACACTTAGGGCAGATTTAAGCTGAAAAAGCACCTTTGGAGAGATAAAAAAAAAAAAAAAAAACCACCACACTCATAACTGTCTCATGTTCTGGCCTACTGCACATCCCTGTGTCCTTTTTGATGCCACCCATCACACAGGGCAGGCCATATATTGCAAAGAAAAAGTCAAGGAGCAGAAACTACAGACAATGTTATTTTTTTTTTTTTTTCCATTGTATTGCAAAAGTTTTATTTCCCATTCAGCATCATGTGCCATGTCCTTCTATTTTATGCAGCAAGTATATTATGGTATCTCAGTAGGCAAAGAATGTGACCTGCAATATTCAAATCTGAGGCACTCCTGACCCTGCAGGTTATGAGATTTATATAACCACTCAGCTTTTCCAGCCGAAGGGCTTCTGAAAGCCCAGCACCGAGAAATGGATGCTGTGTGCTTCTCTTGTCCATGGCAACTATACACACCTGCTCAGGTCTGGGCTGCACCTGCAAGAACAGGAAAAGCTCTACCTGCACACGTGGCAGGCCCAAACCAGGGGTTTAGACCGGCGCCTCTTCCATAAAGCTCACGAGGAAGCGTTTGTGCAACACTTGCTTCGAAAAGCTGTAGGTCTTTAAGAGGACACGTAATGGCCCCACGTGGAGGGTATGAATCGGAATGCACTCAGTGAAACACGCTTCACAACAACCCGATAATACCTCTCCATCCTCCAAGGCAGGCCACAGCTTAACAACAAAGAAGGAAGAATTATATACTACTGGTATGCACATTTTGGGGGAATTTAGCAGATCATCTTAACTAATACCCTATAGTAATGATAGCATCCCTCTGACCGTTTACTGTTTTCTTACAATAGTAGCAAGCAGATAAAACAAAAGTCACTCTCAGCACAACAAACCAAAAATTTGGTTCCTCAATGCAAGAGGAAAGTGGTCTGTCATATATATCAAACCAGATGGTCCAGCACTGCTTCAAGAGTCACTGAAGCTTCTGAGGAGCAGAGGCAGAGGCCTGCCGCTGCTATGCCTAATACTGACAGTACAGCCCCAAGTACTGCGGCTGCTCATTTCTCTTTGTTTCCTACAGGTTCGTTTCCCTTCTCTTTTGGGCTACACTCTATACATAAAAAAATATTTCACTTGTACTTTTTCTCTCTGCATTGGTACCAAACCTAAGTGCTGCAACAGTTACTCAACAGAAGCAAAGAGCAAAACACAGCAGATGGACAGAGCAGCAGTAGTAATGGTAATCTTGACCCAAAGGTTCTTTAAAAACAAACAAACAAAAAAAAACACACACCACACAACTCTTCTCCTGTTACCATCTAGTGACACCTGCTTGAGAATTTTATGATTTCTTTTAGTAAAGTAGTATTGATTTCATAAACTTTATTTCATTATCATTTCATATAACTAACAAAAGATTTCGGCAGATACTGTCAAGTATTTCATTGCCCTGAAGAACATCAGTATTCAGACACACTGTGTTACTAACACTTATAGCTATGTGACATCCTTTATTTTTGAACCTTAGACTTTTCTGAAACACTCTGCTTAAGTGACTAAGACTTCTGAAACAGATCTGATTAAGCCCAAAGATACTGACAATGTGGTTTTTCTTATCCTTTTATCTCCAAGAATTGCTCTGAGGTGGTGACTATGTCATGGGCAGAGATGTCAAAGTCCCAACTGTAGAAAGCAGTAAGCTCAAATACTTAGCCCTCTAGTAACATGTGCCTAACCTTAGGCAGCCATCTTAAAATAGGTGCACACCAGTTTTTGCACCCTGGACTTAAGCCACTTTTAATGTAAAGCTGCTTAAAAACCATACTCTTAGGAAGCTTTCCTAGTGACAGAGCTGGGAATGAAGCCCAAAATTGCTGCTACCTGTATTTCTAGCTCTCACTTCACACACTTCTCATATATAATTGCCCTCAAACTTTGCAACTTACAGATCACTTGAGGAACTAATAGAATACTCACTGAACAAACTGTATGCAACCTGAAAGTCAATGCAGTAAACACTCAGGATAATAATCAAAAACAAACATTGATAAAATCAAGAGAGCTCTTCATTGCCATTTTGCTTGGATAAAGCAATGCTTATACATCTATTTCTACTCTGAACAAGAAAGGGAATGTCCTTCTTAACTGGATAAAAAAAAAAAAAGTCATTCAAAAGCTAAAGGCCTTGAGTCATAATCACAGAACGGTTGAGGTTGAAAGGGACCTGTAGAGATCATCTAGTCCAACCGCCGCTCAAGCAGGGACACCCAGAGCACGGGGCACAGGGTGGCATCCAGGCGGGTTTGGAAGATCTCCAGAGGAGCCTCCACAGCCTCTCTGGGCAGCCTGTGCCAGGCTCTGTCACCCTCCCAGGAAAGAAGTTCTTCCTCACATGGAAATGCAACTTCCTGTGTTTCAATTTGTAGTACCCATTACCCTTTGTCCTGTCACTGGCCAAGAAGAGTTTGGCCCCATCTTCTTTACATTCTCCCCTCATCTCAGACTACATTCATAATGCAGTTTATAAAGCGTTCAGAAATTACTAGGGGGCGACCTTCATAAGTACTTCTATATTCAAACAGGTCAATAGGTTTTAAAAATATGCCAGGAAAGTCTTTGCTAACTTCTACTTATGTTCACACATAACTGTAAGAGGAACATTAAATGTAAGTACCTAATAAGGTCATATATTTAACCATTTTGGAAGTATACATCAAGCTTCTGATAATAAAAAAAGCAACCATTGTATCTTCTTATAGTGAACTATTTCTATTAATGATTTAACTATTTTTGAGTTCACTTCTCTAAGAAGTATTAGCAGCACTAGCCCTCAGTACAACTCTGACCATGGTTAGCAGTTCACAAGTAACAGTATATATTCTGAAAAGAGGAATAGGAAACATTAAGAAAGTTTTGCAAAACAATATTTGAGAAGCCCACTTAACTGACATGAGAGGACAGGCTATTGAAGTGATTGAGACTTTATGAAGTAGTGCTTTTTATGAGTATTCCTAAATAGTCTTCCAAAAGGCCTATGGAGTCACTTGTGTTGATGAGGTCTTATCTGAAGGCTTCAAGAAAGTATCCTGATTCATTTTAAGATTTGAAAGCCAACAGGTTAAACACACTGATTTAAACACAGGAAAAACACTCCACAGGATGAGCACATGAAGACAAACACAAGCATCTTTGGTGCTGGAGCTATTCTGTTTAACATGAGCTATGCATTCGAAGATGTATTTTGTCTAAAATATATCACCCCACCTGCAAAAATGGATGAAGGAAACACCTGTATCTAGATAATCTACACAGCTGAAGTCTTTTCAGATTCACATACTGGAAGAGTATAAACCCGCTGCTGTAGGTAGCGGTGTATGAAAGTGACACTCTTCCACCTCACTTTGCAAAGCGCATCAGTCTCCACTTTAACATCTTAGCTAGCACTAGTATTCCATATATTTAATGGAATCCTAAGACTCTTCAACACTTCAAGGCTTCTCCTGGCACTCTTACCCCTTACCTCAGCAAGTCTTGAAGAAATCATTGAGCAATTTGCAGGGGCTGGAAGTGAGCAACATTGATGACTGTTCTGTGTGGATATTAACTATGCCAGGACTCATTTAATATGACAAACTCCTCATTCTTACGAAGTTGTGCAAAGCAACGTGTGCCAGATGACTTCTGCCTTCCTCCCTGGAGACAGCTACTGAGCCAGCTCTAAACTGACGCAGCTTTAAGACCACCTCCTTCTGGAAGTATCAGAGAGTCAAAACACTTCTGTGGCCTCCAAAAAATGTAATTCTCTCTTTAAAAAGATTAAAGAAGAGAGCACGAGCAAGAGAGAACATGGGAGAAAGAAAACAAAAGTCCTACTGCCATCATGAAGCAGCAGGAGTCCCAGAGAGCCACTTCCACCTCTTTTTGTCCTGCTCATCTGTCTGAGCCTAGAGAGAACTCGCTTCAAAGCTGGAGCACAAGTGGGAACTTCCCTCCTCCCTCTTGCAGGGAAGACTGTACAGTGCAGCAGAATCAGGCACGAGAAGGATATTGGACCACTGTTCTCAAGACAGGCCTGCTTCCCTAAAGCAGGCCAAAGAAAAGCAGGGAAAGATGGCTCTTGCCATGTTCACGCTGGCCAGCTCAAGCTTTCCTTATTGAAAAAGTTAACACAATTAATGTGAAGAGAAACTAGACCAGAGAGTGACGGGCAAGAACTGACTTCTATACCTCCTCTTATTAAGAAAACAAAAACATAAAAAAAAAAAAATCCACCTTGTTATTTGCCTGTAGTCTATAGAATATTAAGCCCTACATACTCTGGAGCTGGCCAGAAGCCTAACAAAACGGGATCCACCCCATCCTTATTGGCTTTATATAGATAGGTACAGAAATACACAAAGCTAGGATGATTCATGCACTCTGGAATGAAGGGCAGCAGCGCAGCTCTCCTTAAGCAGAGATATTCATGGGAGAAGGCAAGAAGGACCGAGAACTCTTAAGGGGTTCAAAGAAGCAGCAAGAGGCTTTTCTTTTTAGCCGTAGTAAAGGAATAACACTACTGAAAAATGAAATAGGTAGTTAGACCAGTTTCTTTTGACTAGCAGGTAAATTAAAACTAAGCTTGCAAAATATTCTAGACACTTTGGCACCAAACTGAAGATATATAGCTCCCATTTGTGCCAGGAAACCTGAACTTATTTCTTTTTTCTTGAGAGAAACCACTTACTTTTGGAGGTAGTCACAAATTTAAATTATTCCAAGAGCCTCCCTGTATATGCAACAACTAAAAGGCAAGGCACAGTATTAAATTTGTGAGACCATCAAGCTGGAAATAAAAGCTTGGAAATTATGCTTCTTAAAAGAAGCTCTCAACCCACAGAAAAATCCTAAAGTGCTATTGTGGAATTTAAATGCAACAGGAGCTCAAGACTTTTTCTTATCAGTATTAATATATTAAAACACTTTTCTTACAAACACAAGTGACACTGCAGTGTTTTAATGAAAACATTACTGCAAAAAAATGGACTCCCCAAAAAACCCATAAATCCAGAAGCGCTATAAAAGTTTCAGAATATTTGCAGATTCTCCTCAGAATGCTCTAGTGTCTAAGATAAAAACAAAAAACACACATATTTTGTTTTTAACCTTTTTTTCCTCTCTCTCCCTCTCCCCTCAGGGGTTTGATCTCAGAGACTGGTGGTTATCGGTCAGGATATAAACAGTGTTCAGTCTTTTTAAGAACAGAAAAAAAACGAAGTTACCACCATCAGTATCTTTTTCACTCTGTAAAATTGTAAATTTAAGGCTATTAACATAACTTTTCATAAAAACTAAACTCTTCAAGAAAAAAAGCAATACCACATTAGACTACTATGTTATCTTATGGACTCAGAATTCATTTGGTGTATTTTTGTATTGCACTAATGAGATGCCAATTCTACTAGTTGAACAGTTATACAGATGTCTAACCTTCAGAAGCTGGGACAGCCGTATGTCAAACTCTTGTGGTTTCACCACTTGATATTTTGGGTGTATGCCTTCATTTGTGATAATAAATATCAGGCCACAAACTAACGTCTCCTCAGATATCCAATATGTTTAACACTCAAAACAGCTTGAAAATCTAAATATTTCTGCTGTTAGCTTGGAGTTCTCCTCAAAGAATTATGCTACAATATATACCAGATGAATAGGCTAGTGATAACACAACTATTGCCAGTTGTTAGGATGAGTTTCTCTCTAAGAGTCTGTATTTTTCTTTTTTATTCTGAAATACACACAGGCTTCATTTTCCTCCTGCCCACAAGTGTATTATCTTGAAATCTAAATCCACTGTCCTAGTACATATTTCAGTGCTGAAGGGTGAAAATTTAAGAACAAGTCACTCCTAGTAGCATCCTACACTTAAACACGTACAAAGAGAAGTTTGTACATGACGAAAAACATGCAGAACAGTATTTAAAGTATCAATTAACAGGCCTTAACGCATCAGCTTTATATAGTAAATGTGTTAAATATCAAAGTTAAACTCTACAGTATTAAAAGANCTCTTTCTCTGATCTGGGTCTCTGTTACATCTGAAAATGATGCTTTGAATCGCCACACTCGCTGTTTGGCTTCGTTGCTTAACCTGCCAATAGGAGTGAAAATATCACAGCAGTTATTGTGATCCACTCAGATTTAGACAGACACTACACATTTATTTTACGTTAAGCAACAAACATCCATCAGATCATTATAATTTTCCTTCGTTTCTGCCCAAGGTCAGATTCTGATCAGCAACTAAGTCATGAAAACTTCATACTCTGCATTCAGTTATACAATTTCAAAATAGAACTGCACATTTGTACAATAACCCTAAGATCATACAATTAAGCATTTCAGAATTATTTTACATATTTTCTTTCAGTAACTCATCCTTTTTCCCCCGTTCTGTGGACATCTGTGCTCAAAATGTCTTCACTAGGGAGATTTGGATTTTCACCCACAGTTGCTGGAAATAAGTTTATTCAAATTTCTATAAAAGAGAGAGCACATTCATTTTTTTTCAGTCTATGCTATCCTTCCCTGAACCCAAACTGCTTACACCTCTGAAACAGACACACAAAATACCTCAAAAAATATGAGGTAAAGAATACAGCAAAAATGCAAGGTGTGAATGGGAAGATATGAAAATGGCTTTTTAATATCATATTCCTTTTAGTATTGTGAACAGCCTAAATACAGCTAATCAGAAATCTGAGGGAAAAAAAAAAAAAAAAGAGAGAAATAGATGGATTTCAGCCCCAGTCTCCCATTTAAAACTCCTTAACCAGAGTATTACACCTTCTGCATGCTGCAAATGATGTGCTTATATCTAATACACAGTACCACATGCTACGTCTGCTTTTTCACTACCAGACCAGTCAGGAGAAACTGCTGTAGTTTAAACAAAGCCACTAGTGTTATATGTTCCAAAATTTTGTAATACGCTCACAGCACAGACATGACAGGAAGAGCTTTTGTTAGGTCCTTTAATGACCTGAAGAATTAGCATTATAGTTGACTAAACCAAGAGGATGCATCTCACAGGTCTGGCTTTTTACTGAAAAAAAGAACATCACCAAAATTCCAAACGGAGCAACATTGAATACAATTCTATTCAGCATTACTAAAAACCACATCCCCCTCCAAATAAAGACATGAGCAATGACTGTCATTTCCTCTCTTACCAGCCTTTTAAAGATATATAACTTCAGACCTGCAGTGCAAAAAAACGTGTGTTTACACACACATATATTTATGTATATACAGACATACACACAGCGCCAGGCAGTAAGGTCATGTCTTTCTTTTCACAATTGTATTACCATAGTTGTCTCCAATCAAACTAATGCTCCAAGACCAGAACTATCACATTAAATGGTTACTTTTCTTTATTACCTACAAAACCTTTCCTGGCCAACATAATAAAGACTGTATAGGAGTCCGATAACTTTACAAGGTGGCGGCATTTCTGTGTTTATTGTAAGCCATTTCTACTGCGAATTGCTAACAACTTTTCAAAGCGCAACACTGATTTGGAAATGCAGGCGCACTAATACACCAATTGCCATGACTAATGTATAAACTTTTAATGACCTTGGCAAAATCTACCTTTCATTGGGCAGGTGCCACTATTTTGACTGTACAAATGTTTTGGAAATATGTTGAAAATTATACATGTTTTGGAAAATATTTCAGGACTTCAGCATAGTGGATGAAGCTGTATTAAATAAAAGTTTGAAGTGGAGGAGAAAATACACCCCAAACCTGTGCGAGTCTCTACTTTCCTTAAAAAACAGGAGAGACATCCTTTGACTGTTGTACATTCACAGAATGTTGACTTTTTATCCAAACAAAGGAAGAAGATAAAACTTTATCTTGAATGGTTTTCACTTTCACTCATCAGTCACTTTCACTCTCTTGTTTCAGACCACCTCCTTGTTCAACATTGCTTTCTCCATCACTCTCCTTGTCCCAGTCTTTCATAGATGCGCCCATCATGAAGTCATCACGCAGTATATTCCATTCTGGCCCCTCTTCAGACTTCGTTTCACCCTAAATGTTTGAGGGGAAGAGAGGGAAATGAGATGAATGTTAAAAGGTGGTAATGAAAGATGGAAATTCTTCAAGCAATCAAAATATCTCACACTTTGAAAATGTGCACTGACAGTCATACTGAAGGCTAGCTACTTGCGCAAATTGATATAGAAATAAGCAGGATGATCAAAAACAATGCTAATAAGAAAACTTATTTTAATCAACTAATAAAAGAACATGGAAACAAAACAGTTATTGCTCATGGATGAAACAGTCAACCCTGGGCATGGCTTTCTTCATTAAAATCTTTCTTGGCAATCAAAACGGATCCATGATATCATTTATTAACCCCCAGGTGCTGCTTCATTAGTACAGTTCTTGGTACATTTCTACAACACAAATATGGATTTAATAAAGGCTCAAAAACTCCAAATTTAATATTTAACATATTTTGAGATGTGAACCAAATCCCCTTCATGTGGATTATTACCTCACTACCTGGGCTTGTCATATGGTTCAAAGCTGCCTCTAAAAGAAACTGAAAGTTGATCCACACTCAGCAAGCCATGGCACCTTACTCCAAATTTCCTATTTCTTGAAAGCAGACAAATTGAGGCCACTACATTGACTGCTGAAGAATACAGAAAAGCAGTAAGAGCTTAGTTTTACATTAGTGCTCAAAACACTGCTGGACTGCAGTTCTTCTAAGTGACAGAAGGTATTGGGCAGTGCAACAGCCCCATCCTGTGGCAACAGTTTTAAAGCACATTATGAAATAATTCCTACATTCTTAATGTTACATGCTGTGATGCGTAATGTTTCCCACATTCTTAATGTAGGAAAATACTCAAAACTGTTCCATGTACTGAAATAGAGTATTTCAGTGGTTTGGGTTCTAGTAGCAAAATATTTCTCATGAACATGGCTTAATGCACAGTAAAGAAATGAAAAGTATTTCTACCAAACACTAATCGGGTGCAGTGGAAAAAAATAATTTACTTTTATAGGGCCTTTGAAATGGAATTATACGGGAATCTCGGGGCTTTTCCTGATCTGCCTGCTCAAAACAACAGGATTCAGCTGACTCATCACAGTCTGAGTAACTGCCACCAGCTGATGGTGGCTGGGGATAATCTGTTATGGCATCCCTCTCTGTTAATACTGCTTGATCAAAAACAGTAACTGAAACAGGAACTCTCCCCTCCGCCCCCCAAGAGATGTCTTTGCATCCAGTAGGCAGAGACATCTGCAAAAACTGTAGTAAAGACGAACGCTGCAGCCACTGCTCATGCCTCTTCTTTGTACAGCACATCCAGAGCAGTAACTGTTTTGTTTCCACGTTCTTATCAGCATCATTCTTTACTCCTGTGAATATGCAACACATTAGAACATATTAAACTCACATTCATGTAATCTCTGGGAGAAAGCAGCATAAAGAATTTAACAAGAGAAATAAGGAACAGAAAATGCAGATCCATTGCTACAAATCTAACACAACACACCAACAGAAGCTATGTGGATACAAGAAGTCTGTCAGCCAAACAAGACATGTATTTTTAACAGCCATTCAAAACAGAAACAATTATTCAGAGATGTGACTTGTTCTACAGTTCTTTGAAATGATTTATTTCATGAAAATAGGATAACATGCCTTAATATCTTTCTTATCAAAAGGAATCTGTCAGGGCCCAGATCAAAAAAGAGCAGTTCTACAACTGTTCCTTAAGATGCTTATATGTGTTTACCCTGCTTTCCTGGACCTCTTAAAATATCACCACTATGTAAATGGGCCATTATGTAAAATTTGAAAAATCCAAATGAATATCCAAGTTTTCCTTTTTTTTTTTAATTAAAAAAAACAAACAAAAAACACACACACACACGCCCCTCTTTTTCTGAAGTGTCAAATAATAACCTGGGGAAAAACAGACATTCCATGCTTATCCACATGTGCAGGAGTTTGTGTTTAAAAGAACAGGACAGAAGCAGTATCAGCAGTGACAGGGAAGTCGTCAAACTTGGAGAAGCCTAATGCTAAAATTCATCACAATCTTATACTTAGCAAGAGATTAGTCCTGCCTCCCAGCTAGGTCAGGAGAACAAGAGGACAAAATCAGGACCTCAACAAGACAGTCATGCTGATCCGACATGGCATTACACTCTATGCAACGAGCCACAAAGGTTTACACAGGCACTGAGGAGAGAGACAGAGGCAGCATGTCTGTGCCTGAAAGATGAAGATTAAATGCTTGAAAGTAAATATTTAACCCATTTTAAGCATGCTGCCAACTGAAGGAAAACCCACGTTTTGTATCTTCATTCCTAACTCATTTACCACTATTTCCCACTAGAGTGGAAAATACCAAGTCTTTTGTATTGTAAAAAATTTCTGAAGTCTTAAGAAAATATGCAACAAGACTATTTGTACAATTAACAATTAGTCCAACCGTAATATCACTTCCCCAACTTGTTTTATTTAAGAATGTTAATGTATTTGGATTTTCAATGCCATAATCTAGTTCATCTAAATAAAACAAAACTGATTCTGGGCAACTGGAAAATAAACTAGCTTTCATTCCATACAACTACTATGAATTTCTAGTCAGCTGTTCATCCACATCTCCCACATTCCACTACAACACTGAAGTCTCCTTTGAACATCCCCAAATGAAAAGAAAATAGGCTATGTAAATATTAGTGTGTGCTGCTACATAAAATGGATTCCTCAAGTAAGATAAAAGGTGAAATATCCTCCCCCTTCTTTACAGAAAGGGGACATCTGAATAGTTTTGTTCCTTGCCTGAAGTAGTGGTAACCTTTTATAAAAGGTGTGGGGGCCAAGGGGAAGCAGTTTCTAAAATGCCCCAGGACATTTATCACAGATACACAACAATTCACTTGTTGAAGTTGAAATAAGACAGAACAAAATCTAAAATCGCAGATGCTGCAGCGCAGGTACCCATTCCCTAGGACCGACTGATAGTCGCACTGAAAAGGGAGAAGTTAACGAAACAGGCACTACCTCGGCTGCTTGGCGCCTCACCTAAGCTGACAGCATTGCTTCAATCTGGCACACCAAGGGCCTGCGGTGGGGACGTGCTTCCTGAACTAATTTTGCTTTGAAGACAAAGCTGCAAAAATCTGCACCAGGACAAGACAACCTGTATTTCTTAGCTAAGTCCTAAGAAAACAGACGAAGCTTAGGGCTGACACACAAAAAACCCTTGCTTGTCAGGATGCGTTTGGATCTGGGCTGGGGCCGTCTCCTGGATACTTCTGAAGGAATCGATCTGGGAAGGCCTCTCGGCAGCCGCAGCAGCTATGCAACTATCCAGTGAGGAATACTAGAGCTAGGAAATTAAATGACCCTGCAGCCTGCGTGCCGGTGGAGGGCACGGAGGGTGTTACCACAGGACCACTTTCCAGATGCAAGACCAACCGGCAGCACTCGAGGCTCCCACGCCTCTGCTCCACACACAGGATGAGCTGCCAGAGCCTGCAGGGGCACCTCTCTTTACCATCACATTCAATAAGTGTTTATTTGCACCTGTCAAGGAAGGAATGTCTAACATAAATACCTCCAAAGCGACCATTTTAGAGTCCTGAGGAAATGTTTCCAAAGCATCTAATTCGCACAGCCTGCCCAGCTGCCTCCATTTTGTTTGGGATAGAGGGAGACTTTTACCACAACCAAGGAGTCAAAAAAAAAAATAAAAGCATAAATGGCTAAAGTGCATTCTCACACTCATCTGGAAATTACCCTATCCCATCAGCACCATCTTTCTCCAAATGACCAAAGCTATTCTGCCATCCATTCCCAAGCAAGCTGCTTTCAAACCACCTCAACAGACCCAGCTCAGAGACAGCAGGAGGGGTCCCTGTGAAGCCTCCTTGGGAAGGCCCTGGGAAGCAGGATAGGAGATGGAGCACAGCATACACAGTGCCCCTGGCCTGTTCTGGAGCATATCCAGCTTCCCAAGCTAAGGGAAAACATGTTCCCTTTAGGCTGAGAGAAAATTAATAATAAAAAGCAGCCTACAGTATATAAAATAGCTATGTAAGTAGAAACTGAGTGCAAAGATTAACAGGAAAAGTATCCTTTCATTAGCACTGCTTGCAGTTTTAACTGCTTTGAATCATAACAATACCTTAACTATAAGAAAGCTTCCTATATCCACCTGATCCTAGAGAAAGCCAAAAGCCTGAAAACAGGGACTCCCTTCTCTACCTGCAACCCTCTTGAATTCTGAGCCAGAGTCTCACACCAACACATTGGATTTTCATTGGATTTTGGAAAGCACTTTCTAGCTTGTAGAGGTCTCTTCACTTCCGCAGTAACTCTGCAAATCATTTACTCCTTAAGGAAAGACTCACTCATCACAAATTTACAGCCCCTTCTAAATGACAAATTTGACTAAACTGAGTTGCCTTGGGCTATCTGAAGTGACACTTCACTGTGGGCATCAGCAGCAGCTCAGGAGATTTATTCACAGTGTGAACCGCAAGGTCCCCTGTGCACACTGCAATCTGTCCTGACACTTCCAGCAAACAAACAGAAGAATAGATTCTGTTTTACAGTGTGTTCTGAGTCCTGCTGCTCCTGCTCAAGCTTCTCTGCAAGTGAAACCCTGGAATTATTATTGCAAGACAATAGAAACACAACAAATATTGATTTTCATTTTGAGTCCAGCCAGAAGACCTCCCAGAACCTAACAACCCGCATGAGGTATCTCCCCATCCTCACATCCTCCGCTGGGGTTTGCTACAACCAGGATGTGTGAATGAGAAGGAATGCTTTGGATTGGCATGCAGAGGCTTAAACACACAGCAACCCATGAAAGGTCAGAAGTGAATTACAGAAACTCTAAAAATAAACACTCATTTGGACTTAAGCAACGAAGCAAAATCACTAATACCATTATTAAATGCTCAATTGAAAAGAAGAATAACAGAAAGCACTAATGAGAGAACATATTTCTTTAAGTCTGGGTCATTAGAAACCTCATAAATTGGTATTTCTGCCAGAAAATAAAAAAAAATAGATATATTTTAAAAATTCAAGTTTAACATGGGGCCCCTCTGAATGCAGGAAGCTTTGGAGTCTGCGGTATTTGCTGTGCTCCAGTTCCGACAGCAGCCGTCTATGAAATCCTTCCATAATACAAGTAATTTTGCCACAGGCTGCTGCAAGGTAGAACTGCTCAATGCTTCATTACATTTGTTTCTAAGGAACGATGGAGGTATGGAAGTTTTATAGCTGGTGGCTATTCATGACAAAAAGCTTCTATTTGTTGTTCCCTATAGCACCATGCCCCTTCCAGAAGGCACACAGCTACACACACCGCTTTCAAAAGAGCATCATGGACTTGAAACCTACTCACGTGAAACTGAGACCTCAAAGGTGCTTCAATAAACACAGTAAGCCTCGCTCCTTCTGATTTGTAGCTTCACAGCTATACATACCTTTTTCCCACCATCACAAAAAGATGTACTGTTAAGTAGGTACCAAATAAAAGCAAATTCAAAGCAGTCTGCAAATCATTACAGAGAAGATACCTAGACAGAAAGCACACATTCATCGTATCAGGTTATCATGCAACGCATTTGTACAGCAAGATTTCAGATAATGTTTTCAGTTTGCCATCCCTGCTCATCTTTAGTCACATCTGTTCTTTCCTGTAGTAAAAGCACTTACATGTTTTTTACCTTCACATTTGTCTAATTATCAGCAGTTACAGCATCAAGAGAGAAATCACTCCCTCTCATACAACCACTGCTATCTCAGTATTTTTTTTAACGCTCAAACTCTCTTCTTCATCTAAAAGCCTCTATATAGCTTACATGTCTAATCCACTTGAACCACAGCATCCTTAAAGGAAGGACAGTTTTAATACTGTTTACACAGCACCTAGATCACTCTTGACAGAGACCCAATTAACCCTGCGGTTAAAAACATTCTGATCATTACCTTTGTATTAGGCACAATATATGTTATACTTCCACTCCTTATCCAACAACCGTTTGTATAGAAAGCTATTGTATTCAAAGTACTTGAATCATAAATCCTTCTTTATAAACTATGTAAGGTTTAAGGTAGCCACAGTGCTTCACAGAGCATCTTAATCCTCACCCAGAAAGACAAAGCTGTTCTCTAGAAAATAATAGTATAGAAATAATAGAAGTGATAGCCATCTGCCAAATCCTGTTCATTTTGTGCCCAAAACATGAGCTAGTATTGTTGAACATCCAACAGCAGCCTTGCATGGACTCACTCTTACCAGCAACTTTCAATGATGTTCCTAAAAGCAGAATAGCAAATGAAGAACTTCTGTTTGTAAAGATGTGATTCAAAGCAGCAGAGGGAAGGACAAAGTCTTCCAGAACTCCTTATTTCAGTTCCTAAAGGAGCATTGAACAACTTTCCATAAGTGATAAAAATGGCCTCTATCCATCAGCTGGCCCTACATTTCTTTTTCTGTATTTCCTGCAGTAATGAAGAATCATGGAGTAAAAAGCAACTCTCACCCTACACGTTACCCAGATCCACAAGATCCTTTTTTCAAGCTACCTAGTTCTCTGGCCCTTAAACCATGACTGGAAAGCATGTATGTGATAAAGGCTATTTCTTACAGGTCATGCTTAAACCATCCACTGTTTTATCATGATGCACCAAAGCAAGTTGCAAAAGGTTGTCTTCAGCAATGGAGACTACGGTAATGACAACATTTCCTTAAGAAATTCTCTCATGTCTGATCAGGAGCAAGTGGGACACCAGCCTCCTCTGTCTCATTTAGGATTTCCACTTGGGTCCTGAAACAAGTGCAGTGATCAAAAAAATGGATTAAAGGAGGCAATGAATAATCATAGTGAATTAACTTTTGTGTATTTACTGAAGTCTGTATGACTGTTAAGCACCCTGAATGGCTACACCTTCCTCCAGGTTGTTTTTAAGAGCAGTTAGAACTAAGAAGGACTCCGCCAAATGCCCCTGATGCCAATCTCTTATTTTACCACCTCCTTTCTCCTCATTTCCTACCCTTTCTTCTCCTTCAAAGTTTCTGCATAGGTTTTTCACAGTGTCTGCAGGTTAGAAGGAAAGGCCACATACAGAACACTTCAAAGGGAATTTGAAGAGAGTCAGATTTTTTTCCAAGACAATGATTTCAGTATGATATGCAGTAACAGAAGGTTTAAAACAAACAAATCTGTTTTAAGCTATCAGTGAATTTCAGAAGCAGTCATTAAAAACAGTGAGATTCTTTCACGAAGCTAGGGCTCTGTGATCAGAATGTCCAATCTGGGAGCTGGAACCCAAAATATGGAGTGCAATCTCCTTATATGGAATTTCTTCAGCAA
>VZSV01000012.1:1259621-1295887 GCA_013398735.1 Nothocercus julius
AAAAAAAAAAAAAAAAAAAAAAAAAAAAAAAAAGGAAAGAAAAAGTAAAGAAGCACATATGCCCCCCACCCACCCAAACAAGCAAGCTGGAATTATTTAAGGAGAAATAAAGTGTCAGAACCAAGCTAAATTGTTCTCATTATCCCAAGAATTTAAAAAAATACTTTAATATTACACTTGCATGAAAATTCTACAAGCTCTTCATGCCAGGCAGTGTTTCAGCATGCTCCCCAAGTGCACACAAACAAAAAACATATGACAAACTGTTGTCTCCCAACTGATTAAAGTATTTCTTTTTGGCACAGAAAAGCCCTTAGTTAACTGCTGTGAGCCTGGGCCAACAGAAGTTTTCCACCCACTACCAAGCACAAAGTTCAAACCTGAACACAAACATGCTTCAAAAAACGGGCAACTTCTGAAATATGAGAAAGAATAAGACTAATCAACTTGTTTTTAACTGCAAGATATTCGATGAGTTGAAAGAATCAGTAAAGAGTTGGATGAATCCAACAACATTGTCTCTCTCACTTGAGGACATTTGGAAAAATTAAAATATGTTAAAATACTCTTTCCAAGACATCGCATCAGCAACACAGTCACATCAACTAACATGAACAGAATCAGGGAAAGAAAAATCCTACACATAATGCTTATTATGTCTCTTAAGCTGTCATTATAGCTTCTTTTCAACTTATCACCATTTCCTTCCATCACAATGTTCACTTGTATAGCAAAGCCTTTCAGGCCCAGACAGATACCATCATCAGAGCAAGGAAATTCCAAACGCCCATAACTGCTCCCACACAAGTTGTATGGTCTGCTGTAGCACCTAAAACCCAGAGTTAGCACAGGGGACACCAGGCCTTTTCCAATATTAAAAGGTAGTTAACTTACTGCCCAAATTGCAAATTTCACAAAAACCTATAAAAACCTATTAAAATCTATAAGTTTCTGCTACATGCTTGGTAAAAAGTCCAAGATAAAGTCCACCTTTGCATTTGGCGGGGGAGGGGGGGGGGGAACAAAAAAAAAACAACACACACACACACACACACACACACACACACCCCTTAACCTTATTCATACACAAGGTCTGATGTCCAATAAGACAACAAGATAGCTTCCACTGCTCTATATTTTGTTACTCAAAAGAGGAAAGAAAAAAAAAAAAAAAAAAAAAAGGGATATTCAATCCCCAATTGGCTTCAAAAACCCCAAACACTTGGCTAACAGCTGTGCTGGAGAACAAACATATTAATGGATAACTTCACAGGAAAAAGATCCCATATTTCACTAAGATGAAGCCTACCTGTTTGCTTTCTGCTGCCTTTCCAGAGGGATTCTGGTTTCCTTTAGCCCCTTCCATGCTTCGCAGCACATCGATGAAGTCCTTCTTTGAAACAGATGACATGAGTTTAGCACGTTGCCTCTCAGACTTCCCAGCTTTCTTCACCTTCTCATCGACGTTCTTCTGGTGTGCCCTGACGGCATTAAATAACTGTACAACACCTCTGCGAGGCAGGTAGGGGAGGAAGAAACAAACAAAACACATCACCTTTTACATCAAGTTGCCTTTCCCAAAATGAACCTTCTACGAAAGCCTCTACTCAGCACAGATGCTGGAGGGCTTCTAACTGCAAAAAAAATACTTACAACCTTGACTTAGTTAAGTAGTAACATTCACTACTATGTAAGAGGTGTTCAGTTTTCAGTCTGCCTTCACAACTACTGCTATGAACTGGTAACCAACAAGTCACTTAAAGGCACAAGTGGTCAAGACTCACGCACTTTAGCTCTGTTACTACTCAGACCTAAACATAAGGACAGCACACTGGCCCAAGACTAATGCAAGCGCACAGGCCATCCCCAAAAGCATGTTATTCTTCATACAACCAGCTGTTAAATTCCTTAGACAGGATATTAAGAATAGTGTATGCAGGGAAGGAGGGCAGAAGAACAAGCCTGTAAGGAGACAAGCACGTGCAGGCAGAACAGGAGCAAGGCATGCTAGTTCCATGATATCAAGCTACTGTAATGCAAAACAGGCAACTGAACATAAGAATACCATATGAAGAAGATTAAAAAAAAAAAAAAAAAAACCACACACACACAAAAGATAGAAGCTATTGTTCTGAATTTTTAAAGCATAAAACTAACAAAGCAAGGAGCTGCAGTAAAGCACTTCTGCTAAGCAAATATTACATTCTTGTCTAAGTTCTTTTGCTTTCATAAAGCTTCTGAAATCTTTTGCTGAACTTGATACTGTATAATGCTGACCTGTATAAATCACTCGGCTCCTGCTAGTCACTTCTTAGGAGTTCAATCTGATTAGAAACAGATTACCTACACTGGCTTTCCCCCACACACACACTTTTTTTCCTCCCGTTGAGATAACGTGCATTTAAGGAAAGTATTCAAAAAAAGAAAAAGAAAAGGAAAACCTCTTACCTCGTGGCAATCCTCTGAAGATTTCTCTCTCTTTCTCTGTCTTTGACAACATCTGGCTTCACTCGGCACATCATTTCCCACTCCCGCTTTTTATCAAGCTGCGTTATAAATATTGTTATGTGAAGGAACATGGAGCATTTAAGAATGTAGCATATTCTGATGGAATATGTAGCAAGAGGGAAAATATGATAAATCAACAAAGCTCTGTTTGCTGGAAAGTATGGAAAACTCCAGAATGTTTTTACAGCGCTGGACAAGGGGTCTAAAGGAAGTTTCTAGCACTGACACACAAGAGGCCCCAACCAAACCTCAAACCAAACCTCTGTAACAAAAAGATCACAGTCACACACACCACAGTGACACCTCTGGCTAGAGACAAGCAAGAGGAGCCTTGGGAAAACCCAAACACCTTCACACTGACCGCTAGGGACAAGGGAATTATTCAAAGGGGGCTTTTGATCCAAACCTCTGAGCCTTCATAAACTGATCACAGAGAAATTTATACATAATAAAATCCTGGACCTCTTAAGACAGGCAAGTCACATTTTGGGCCTCAAGAATTTTACCTCCTCTGCTGAATTAATCACTATACAACTCTGATAAACAACAGCATGTAGCCAAGATTACGAAGAACAAAACCCAACCAGGAAACACAGTACATGGCACCCAGCGCAGAAGCACTGCCATGTACAACACTGATCAATTTAATGCCTGAAACAAATTGCTTCAAAGCAGAAAAAAAAAGTATCATTTTTTTCCCCAATATTACCAGTGGCCACAGCAATGCTAGACATATTCCCATTACAATAGTAGAAAGCTGTGCTTCCCCAGCCGTGGGGTGAGGTAACAATAGTGACTTTTTTAATTCCTTCTAACAATTTAGCAGTGTTCTAGTGAGGGCAGCGTTGCACCTAGTCTGTGTGACAAGAAATCCTTCATGGAATTACAGAGTCCTTATCTTTATAATTCCAGCCGGACTACTATGAACACATCAGTTTACGACCATGCTTTGGCCTTTGATCAAAAGAACTGCCCTATTCTAGCTTCTGTTAGTAAGAAACTAAAGGCAAACTGTTTTCAAGATTTTTTTTTTTTTTTTTTTTTAAAAACAGTTGAACAAATCAGTTTAGAGCCATGCAGCCCACCTCTGCTTTGCAGCACTGGATGATACCACGTATTTAGGTAAACATAATCAAGGAAATGCTTTACTGCAGTCCTACGTATTTAAAAGCCAGGTTATGGCCTAATCTCAATATTCCCAGAATATAGGACAGGTAGGTCTATAATCCCATTAAAACAGAATTCATAAGAAGACACATTAAAAGTCCTTACACATACACTCCAAAAAGAAACCAGTTATAGCCTGGAATTCAATTTCCATCAAAAACAAACAAACAAACAAAAAAACCCAAAAGTTTGGCAACATAGTTTTGTTTTCTTCATAGCAATTTTGGAACTAAGTAATTCAGAACATGGCCATACTAATAAAGAAATGGGATCAGAAAAATCAGTGTGGAGAACACACACAGTGATTCACAAGCACATGATCGATTACTCCGATTTCAACCCAGAGTCCTTTGATTGTGGAAGTCACAGCAGAATTTAACAAAAAACAGTTTTCTAACCTTTCTCCCTCATTTTCTATGGCAAAGACAGAATTATTTTCACTTACAATGCTCAGAAAGGCACTTAGACACTAGATTAACAGTGGCCAGCAGGAAACTGAGCTTCAAACAACTGTTTTTCATTTCCTCAACAGCAAAAGTACCTTAGGTTGAGAGTAAAACCGACTACAACAGTCCCACTGCCAAAGATAAGCCTAGAAAAAAAGGTAAAAGGCCTTACGGCATGCCTGCCTTGAAAGTCAAAAAATTCAAGCTCCTTGAGATGAGATTGAGGAAGAGATTCCAAAACTGAGAAAGAATATCCAAATGCTCTCCCAAATCCCTCCTTAGGGATCCTGGGCACACACATCCTCATCAGTCTATGACTGTACACAGAAATGTGTTGTCTCTTTCTCACCTTTCTCCTTTTCTCCAATCTTTCCTGTTTTAACTTTTCTCTCTCTTTCTCCAGTTTCTTACTCTTCGCCAAGATGGTGGATTTATTCTGTGGAATCTTTTTGTTGAGCACTTTTGCCATGGCATCTGCCCAACCTGCGCTCGGGCCAGCTTGTGAATTTGATGCCTCTTCCATCGCATCGCCACAGGCTGCCGTTTCATCCTCATCATCTCCCTCTAGGGCTTCACTTTCTGAAGAGTAGTTGTCTTCAGAGAGCCCTGAGCTTAACTCAGAACCTAGGGGAAAAAAAAGCAAGAAGGGTATCAGAACTTACTTCCTTCTAGTAAAAACCCATCACTACTCAAATTTTCTCTGAGTATAAATATTATCAGAGTTCAGGTCCACGCACCGCTTGCTGTTACAACTCATTCCTCAACACAGTGCCCAATAAAGCAGGCACCACTGCAATGAATTTGTTTGAAAGTTTACCGTGCAAGTGTTTGCTCCTCTCAGCAGTGACCTAAAGTGACAGGGGTTGGGTAAACAGGATAAGACAGCATGGGTAATGTCCTGAAGACTCAAACCTAGGTTTCTAAAAGATTTCGGTACCAAAAAAAACACCTATATATCGTACATATACAAAAGCCCATTTATGAATGTATGGATATACTTTCATACAAACTGCAACAGTGACACCTAGTGTTTAAGTGCATATTGCCAAAGTGATAAACCTGAAAGAAGGGTGGCCACTTCTGACACAAAAGCAACCCTTGCTCCAGGGAAAGGAAGTCAGCCTATGACTATGATTAGAGAAACAGGAAGAGCACCTTGTGAGTGAAGGCAGTTGTCAGGTGTGTCAAAAGTAGCCAGAGGCACCAAAATTTCTGGCATGAGTAACTGCTCAGTCTTTAGACATACACACACTCAAATATTCAGACAGTTCTTCCATGTTCAAAAAAAAAAAAAAAAAAAAAAAAAAAAAAAAGATAAAAATCGGACTTTGGAATCGAGAACAACACAAGAGAACAGCCAGCAACACAAGAGAACAGCCAGCCAGGTGCCAAATGAAACCTACATGAGGAATCTTCCCTCTTCAGTCTGTTCATCAAGTCAAACGGCAAAAATAAAGATCTTCAGCTATGAGGGTAATTAACTGGAATGAGTCTCACTTAAGTTTAGAGCATACTGAAACATACCTGTTTTTTTCAGCAGACTCATCGCATAATGAAAAACAGCACATACGAGTGTCCTGTCATTATCTGTTATCATTCCACCAATATTTGGATCACCCACATGTTTTTAAGGGATTATTTCCTGTATATCTAAATCCAAAGAAAGGGATGAATGGAATGAGGTTGGGAACTGCCTCCTACACAACCCCACTAGCAAGGGGAGTCATCCAGCAATTCTGAGACATCAGCTGACTGCTTTTAGTCTAGCTAACACTCTCCCTCTGGAGAAAATATACTCAACTTTAGAAAGATAGTCTAACTTAACTGTATTTTCTTTTTTTTTTTTTTCTTTTTTTTTTTTTTTTTTTTAAATGTTCTACTGAACCAAACATTTTTTAAAAAATGTTAAAAAAGTTAACTTTCACCCTTTAATCACCTTTATCAGCCAAACTCCTAAAAGACAGACACCAGGACTGCTTGAGAAAATCTAAAACCACACAGATAGCACCAGTGACAGTCTTGTCCTCCTGTTTATTGTTAATCAATTATGTATTTATTTGCTTTACAAGTATAAACGCAACCTGGGGCCAGACTAACTCATTTTGCTGACATTTCCATTTGTTTTTCTGAATCACCAGTAAAATAAACTAGCAGCAAAACAGTCACATTAATCAATCTAAAACAAAGCCTCTAAAGCCCAGACATCAGAGGGGAGAAAAGTACTTGGTCAGGAAGTGGAAAAAATTGTTCGACACATTCAGCAATCACTAAAAGCTGCATGATCTTCCCCCTATCACTGTGTCTCAATATCCTGGCTTTCAAAGTCAGGATCAAACTGCTGCGTGCACAGAAGCAAATGCACAGATAACAAAACTCAACAGGTTTTCAGCCCCAAGCCCTGTTCACACTAGAATATCACCATGCTGTTGTAAAGTCAGGAACTAATTCGTATTTGTGGTTTCTTACACAAAATAAGTTTAAGAAAGGATACTTAAACTCTGAACCTTAAGTCTGTGCACTGTCTAGCAATAAGTGCTACAGTAAATCTTAACTATTATTATAGATTTTGAATTAAAAAAAGAAAGGGGAAGGGGGGAAAGGTGCAAAAGGACACATCCATTTTCTCCTTTATATCCCTACCTCTAGCAGAAGTGTTAACTAGGTATCAGCTAATGCACCATCCCCCCGCCCCCAAAAAAGAAAAGAGGCAGTAATTGGGACTTTCAGCCATTACAGGAAAGTGAACAAGGCTTCAACAACCAGCCACAGCTTGTTTTGGATATGTCACAGAATGTTTTGGGTCAAACCAACCTCAATTTGAGGAGTTTTATCAAAAAGAACCATGGGGAGCCGAGTTCCAAAGCCTCGGGCCTGGCAGAGTTTCCATGTAACAAGCCCTGAAAGGTAGTGGGGCAGCCCCCCACAGCTCTGCTCACCACCCAAAGCTGCTCGCAGCGCGGCACCACGCACAGATGTGGCTCTCACAGCAGCGCCTGCAGATCTCCCAAGACCAGAACCGCCGTGGGACGAGGCCGGGGCCTCAAGGGAGTGGAAAGGGGTAGACCTGGTGCCTGAGTGATCCGGGCAGAGCGGTGCCGGAAGTCGCGGCAGCCCAAGGTGGCCCCAGGCCCTGCCGGCCCAAGGAGGGAAGGGGACCCCTCGCCCCCCCGTTACCGCTCTCCTTCCCCGCACCCCCTCCGCCCGTTACCGCTCTCCGCCTCCTCGCCCGCCGCGGCCCCGCATCCACGTGGGCCTGCCACGGCCGCCGCCATTTTGACCATGGCTCGCTCTCGCTAACCCCTTCCGGCGCGCCCCTCCGGAGCCTCCGACGGCGCGTTCCGCCTCCAAAAGGTTCCGGCGGACCTGGGGGCGGTGGGACGCAGCCGTTGTGTCCGTTACAAAAACGACCAAACTTCGAAAGCAACTTACCACTTAAGAACACTTCAAACCATTAAAGTGCGTGTATGAGGGGAGGAGGCTAGCTAATGCAATATAATGAGAGAGTTTATTACCCATTTTTGCCGAAGAGAAAAGGAGATACATTCGTGAGCTCTTAAAACACAAACTAAGTGATGCGACATAAACAGCCCAGGGAAGGCTGGAACAGAGAGAGAGAGAGAGAAAAAAAAAAAAAAAAAAAAAAAAAAAAAAAAAAAAAAAAAAAAAAAAAAAAAAAAAAAGAGAGAGAGAGAAGTAATAGAGATAACAGGCTATTTTAAGAAGGAAGTAGGTAGCCCCATGTTTTATTTTGCTTAACTTCTTGTCAATAAAAATCACTGTCCTGTGTTTCTTTCCTGGTAATAAAGAAATATAAATTATTTCCATGCTTGAAGGCATCTCTATTTCCTTGTAGTTACCGGTTCTGTCAATGCCGCACAAGTCAGTGCTGTGCAGAAATTCCTGAGCTAACTCTGAGGAAGTGAAGGAGCAGCCTGGAAGGCATCACACACCCAAAACACTTGCAGTTCCTGAGCCATGTCTCTCCAAACTATACTGCAATGTACCTTGTCTCGAAAGAAATTTAAATCTATAAAGCAACCACAGCTGCTTTTGAAGATTTGCTTTTGAACAGCAGTGGTTGCTGGACCGCTGGTGGGATCTGACAAAAAAGCTCAAAGAAGTTGTCAGAGCTGTGAAAAAGACATGAGGGACTTTCAGAGCTTGCTGTGAAGATTCACGAGGCACAGGAACCTCAAAGCGGTTTCTCTGGCTGGTTTTTGGTGCCAGACCAACGCTCTGCTTCGATACCGCTGCCCGTGGAGCTGCTGAGCTAGTTCAAGAGCTTTGCTGAGCCCCCTGGTGAAGCCTTGGACACTGGTAAACTGGCAACTGCTGTTCCAGAAAAGGCTCTTGCGCACATAAATCCTGTTCTACGCCAGGAAATGCACTGTGTGATATAGCAAAGAACTCTTAATTATTTTTTGATTATTTTTGGTAATTATCAAAATAACTGCACAACCCAGCAGGCCCAGCAGCACTTCTCTGTGTACATTTTTTTCTTTTGTCAGCTTGCACAGTGTAAATCAGGCCCCTAAAATAATGATACTCAAATTGAGATTTGAGGAAGGGCTGAGATAAAGATGCAGTCTTGGAAGTTGTAGTTCAGTCCACAGTTTTGAAATCAATTAACTCACTTTCTCAGACTTCTCAGAAAAAAAAAAATAAAAAAAAAAAATCAAAGAGAAAAACCATATTCTGGAGAGCCTATCTCAGAAAATAAGACAATGCTCTGTCTTTTTCCTTTCAAACAACTGTATGGGCGTCATCTCTAAGCATATAGCACAATGCACACGTAACTATTTATTATCAACGTCTCAGCCATAGTGGGGAAGAGCCACAAGAAGGAAGCTGATCTGAAGTGGTGGGACTAAGTGTGAAGAGGCCTTTGAATCTTTATGCTTAACTTTCAACGTAATAGACTAAACATTATAACTGTAATAATGTCTGAAGAAGTGTATGTATCAGCCCTTGTTCTGCAATGGAACGTGTCAGTGGTTTCTGTCAGAACGGAGCGCTGCGGCATTCTCAGGTTTCTGTAGAAACTCCCCTTCCCATATGTGGAAATCTTATTATCCAAACAGCTCCATGTTTCTGATCTGTCCTGCTGTATTTTCTTTTCCTGTTTTCCCTTGTGGCTCCTGCCATTCCCTTCCTCTTCGCTTGGTGAACAAATTGCCTCGAATCGCACATATCCTCCAAAGAATTGCTCTATCAGGTCCAATGGAGGCTGAATCCCAAGCCAAAACAATAAACTGCAAAATCGTTGCCACCTTGTGAGTCACATCCACAGCCTGATTCCATTCCTAAAAGAGATCAGTAACAACAGAAAATGTGTTAAAGGTGCTGCAAGATTTAAACGTGTGTTTTCATTTCTATTTCTTTGCTTTAGCTGGAACTATGCCCCCCCCAACTCTTTTTGCATTTTATTGCATTTGCAGATGAAGAAAGAGGAGCAATTCTTGAGTGAATAACAAATCTCATGCTTTCATATAATAACCATTGTTCTAATCATGTATTTAATAAAACCCATAGAAACTGGCGTGTAATAATAAGTCATCATAAAACACCATGTAATCCTTTGCAAATATTTTATATCATGAAAATCTAGGCCAGTTCCTGGAAAGGTTGTGTGGAAATTTCCTATTTCTTTCAGTGGGTCCTGAGCCTCCATAAAATGTAGTGCATTAAAGAGAAACATTTTTGGGAGGACAGAAAGGATACAGGGAGTGTTAAGTGCAACATTTTCAAATCTCTTTGCCTGAGGTTGTTCCTCTCTTGTAAGCATGAATAGGTATTTTGAGACCTAGATAAATACTTGTACAACATTTAACTATTTAAGCAGTGAAACCTGTAGAAAAGCCTTGGGGAAAAAGAACTCTCCTGTGCTTAGAGAAGGGTTTTGATGCTGAGGCACAGAGCCACTGGCTGAAAAATGATGCTAAAAAGAAACTGTGAAATCTCACTGAATGTGGCAGATTATCACAGTGCATATGCCTAGGGTAATGCTGGATAATCTTAAATTAGTTTTCCTAACCTTGAAGTACTTGAGTTTGCAGCTCTCACTCTTATTTAACACAGTTAATTTTATATGTAGTTATTGTTTATATTACAGAAGTTTGCAAGCAAAATCAGGGTTCCTTTTACAATACATCTCCCTGGCTTAGGGAAAGTTCCTGTTGAAATGTACTATTATTATCTCCAACATTAATACAAGAAAATGAAAGAGAGATAAAAATTACTTAGTAGACTTGGTAACCAAATCCTAAATTCCCTTTTCATTTCTTCCTCCTTAATTTCGTTCATTCATTTAGTACTATTTCTAAAACTTTTGATTATCATAGTAGATCACAGGCTAGGTAACCCATCTAATCCCTATATTCCATATGAATGAATTATGACAGTGAGATGTTCCCTGACTTAGTCAAAACATGCACTAGTACCTGGAATATTAGGAACTCATGTCAGTTTAGCTACATGTTACCATTTTCCAAATCAGAGGAATTACCTAGAGTTACACAGACTAAATGAGAAAAAGGACTTTTCTCACAAACTGTGCTGTTATGTTCCAATTGGGTTTTAAGTGTTAGCAGTCTTGTCAAGGAGGACAGGTTGAAGAACGAAGCAGTTAATGAATATTGTATCTAAATTTCCAAGGATTTAAGTTTTTGGGTTTTTTTTTAAATTATTGTCAGCCATATTCATCACATCTGATAAATTTATAGAATTTTCAATAATGGTTCAAAAAGAGACAAGAAAAAAAAATGTGCAAATAAGAGAAAGTGGAAAAGTTTAGGTAGGCCTCGAAAGTTCTCTCCTACTTTGTGGAGATCAAAAAGAAAAAAAAAGTGTGACTAGAACGTGTGTATTACAAAAGGTACTTCAAATGTTTAATCCTCAGACAAGAGCGAATTTGTCTAACTATGAACAAAATCCACAAGAAAAATGGCTTATGTTGTATCCTTGAGGATTCTGCAAGCAGTTCCTCTAAATTCTGGCGGTGTGTTTGTCTTGGGAGTTGTACAGTAACAAACTACAGAAGAATATCTTTCCTTAAGCTGATGAGTTAAAAGATAAGTTATTACTACAGAATCGCCTCAGGGAAATGTATATCCTTTTTAAAAAAAAAAAAAAAAAAAAAGTTTATTTATTTGTTATCTGCATCTTTTATGCTATATCCTGTTATTATCTCATTATATTCTTACTCAATATTCTTACTGAAGGTATATTCTTACTGAATATATCTTGTTAGCAGTTATGATGATCTTCACAAAATCAGGGAAAGCCTCCCTATAGTGGGTTCACACAGGCTGCAAAAATTAGGAAAAAAAGTAGGAAAAAAATTGTTACACTCAGGTGCAGACAGGTTAGCTAAAACCAGTGTTGTAGCTACAAAGTAAAGACTGTATTACTGCAGGATGAGATAATACTCTTGTATGATCACATAGAGCTAAAGAAAGATGTTATGAGTGATTATATGTCATGCTATGCTAGCTTCATTTTTAATAATGCATTTTATTTTACTATAACATATAGAAATTGTGGGTTTTTTTAACCTGTATTTAGCCTTTACTTTCAAACTCACTTGCACAGAATGAAGAATATAGAAAATTACTTTAGCAACTGCATCTATTTTTACACATTATTTAATACCATTTTTTGATAAATCTGTCTTCAATAGCACCTAGGTCCATAAGTCACCCTGTTCCAGTGAGTAAAAAAATCTGATTTACAGTCAAGTTTCTCGAGTCTTATTCAGCATGATTCTTACACACTTGCTAACTCTCAGCACATAAAACCTCCCCATGAGAACCTGTGAGTCTGAAACTAAGCATGTGCCTAATTTCCTTGAGGAAGCCTGAACACCTGAGCTTGCAGGTATGTTAGCTGTGTCTGGGGTGTTTTGCTCACACCTAAATGGCAATGGAAAGTCATGATTCTTGTATAGAAACTGTCCTGCAAAATAATAAAGTTTTAAATTTTTCTCACAGTGGCAGAAGTACAATGGGAGTTGGTTTGCAGCTGGTCTTCCATCCTACTCTTAGATTTTCAAGTAGTGTGTTTTGAAGAACGTGAGCTTTGCTATTAGGGAGGTCACAAAAAGACTTTAACCATAGGAAAATAAACATTGCATTCAGATATATTGATGCAAAGTAATTTATTTCTGAAAGCCAGTTCCTCTTCCTCTGTTTCCTCCTCTCCCCCTCACAATGGACATCACCACAAATCAGTGGATCCAACTAAATCTCCTCTAGCTCAGTGAGAACCTTGGTAATAATCACAGTAAAAACTTTTTTAAACAAAATGAGGTTTATCAAGAGCCTTATTGTGTTTTGTGCATTTTTCTATCCAAACTTTTCAGGAGGAAAGGGGATATCTACATTTATAGATGGAGAAGTAAATGGAAAGAAAAGGGTGAATATATCAGGCCGGAAATTTAGATGACCTAAGGTGGATGCTGAGGAGGTTCATGATTCAATCTATCTTTATCAGGTTTTCTTCCCTCCACATTCTTTCAACAGGCACCCTCCCGGGTAAATTTGTGATTGTTTTTCAAAGTGTTTTTGAAACCTTTAATCTTTAGTAAAAGTTGGTTGATAAATCCCTGATTTCCCTAAAATCAGTAACCGATCTTCCACTATATTCAGGGAAACCAGGATTTCATACAGTGTTTTTATCCGTTGAGCAAAACTTTAACTGCTAATGATCTTGAAGTTCATTTCCTTGCCTATAAAATTCTAGCAATGCATTTACCTTGATGATGGAATTATTAATAGACAAATCTGTTATGGTAAGATTACTCTTTCCGCTTTTATCTAAATGGTAACGTTAACTAAACTTGAATCATTTTTTTTTCTCCTCCAGCCCCAACAGAAATGATTATCACCAAAAGAACTCCCTGAATTCCCTGAGCAGTTTCCTGTAGTGAAATTACTGACTGGAATAGGGACTTAGCTGGACTTATGTTGCTATTTGTCATGTTTCAGAGCAAACAGTGCTTGGAACTGCTTTAAGCTTCTCAGGTCCAACTTTTATAAGATAGGCTTTGCTAATGTCAGCCTTTTTGGAGGCAACCACCCAACCCAACAACGCAGGAGTCTCTGGGCTGCAACCACCATGAAAAGTACACTGATACAGCAAGGGCTCTCAACTCCTATAAAACCTTCAACTTGAGAGTCACGTGGTCTTTTGGTCATTTTCCTGAGGCTTTATTTGAGCCTCACCACAGCGCTACATTTTGTATCAGTTAAAGTCATTTTTCAGGTTGTATGCCTTCATTGCTGGATTTAAGGCTGTCATACTGCCTTATAAAAAGAAAAAAAGTGGAAAAGATTAGATGGTTGGCTTCAGGATATATGGGTTGCTTAGGCTTGAGCTATATCCATACAAATATATATATTTCCATTGTTTGCAGATTGTCTTCAGTTTCACAACCTGATTTTTGGGTGTTCTGAACATCCACAGTTCCAGGAAGAGTCAAAGATATGTGCATGCATTACTGCTCAAACTCTATGTCTTTAGCAATAAAAGAAGAATACCCACATCTGCCTGAGAAGCACACACGTCACACGTGTACCTGTGTGAGTTCCTAATGAAGCTTTACAGAAATTCTGCCTTTAGAAGAAAATGTTTCTGTTTATCTTTAATAGATATCCACTGTGGGTAGCTGTGTAATGGGATCTCTCATTTTTTATTTGCATGTGTTGGCTTTTTATTGCAAATAGGGCTCTAAATCTTACTTTAGAAATGAGTATTGCAATATATGTGAGAGCGTGTGCAAAGGAAGCTATTAATAATGTTCGTTATGAAAACCTGATCATAAGTGTTTTTAGTCCATTAGCCATTCAGCTTTATTTATGTCCTCTTTCAGGAAGAATTTGAAGACAGAATTTAAAAAATGAAGTTTGGAAAAAGAGCAACGCGTTAAGACACGAAGTGCTGTCACATTCAGTATGCTTGAAAATCCTTTTCTTTCCTCAAGTTTTTCGATAACCTTTAGAAAGAGGAATGAGTATTCATCATCTACTACTTTGCTATCGTTAAATTAAAATGGTTTTAAGAAACACAACTCTGATGAACCAAATCAAAGTAATCTGCTAATTACACAAAATTAGCATGTACTATCCTTCCATAGGTTGTTTAAATGTACTATGACTAACAGTCCTTTATTTAATCTTGATCCTTTACCCTTCAGGCTTACATGACATAACTTTGTTGTTGAGTATTTTTCCACACTGATATAATATGTAGTATGCCGATCCATCTTAGGATAGAAAAAAAAGTAAATAAAATATTGAAATACTTGAAATTAATTTCCCATCTTCATGAGCTTGCTCAGACTGACCTGCACTAGATATAAGTTTCATATATTTCTTAAAAAAAAAAAAAAAAATAGATCTAGATCCTACACATTGTCCTTAGGTCCCACTTTGCAAAGTGACATTCTCAGCAATGAAGTTTTGCACTAAATCAAGGCATATTACAAGCTTGGTGAAAGCACAATCATATTGTAAAATGGGAAGATTTCTTCTTTTGTCAGAAAACTTGATCTCTCACTACCATGTTTCTGTCTCTAAAATAGTATGGGAATGCATGCAGATAGATTTAAAACTCCTTGTAGTTGCTACTCTATCTGATAAATAAAACCACCTTATCTAGCTGAGCTTTAAAAGAAAATATTTCTTATGATTTTCTTGGAATATAGTTACCATCAGCTCCTGAGATTCCTCGTATATGTTTACTGTTTTAATGTATCCCTGAAGCTATGACTTGATCCTGTTGCATTTAGCAGTTGTGAGTTTGGGATTTGAAATGTCAGCAGCAGGGCTGCTCGCAATGCATCACTGCTGCAGTGGGTAGCAGCGGCTGCGGCAGCCACTTTCGGGAGCTGTTGCTGTTCATATTTCACAAAGGCCTCAGGAAAAGTAGTCTGAGAAATAGGGCAGCGCAGAAAAGAAATAGTCTTGGCCAATCTGTCTTCTTATTTCAATTAACATACAAAGGGGTGTATTTATTGTATATACTGCAAATTGTTTTATGATATGTAGGCAGTCTTTTTTCTTTTTTTTTTTTTTCCAATGATTTACATAAAAATGCAATGGTTAGCCTGATGTAATAATTTGACATTCGGTCTTTTTCAATTGGCTAATGCTGAAAGGTTGATTTTTTTTTTTTTTTTTTTTTGCGTGAAGAATAGGTCTGTAACTTCTGAATTAATTTCTGTGGGATACAATGCAGATGCAATGTTTTTAAAGCTTAATTTAGATTCAAATTAATGTGAAGGCAAGCTCCTTGAGTCACCTAGTCTTTCTCTGTGGAATCATTTCTAATTGAATGTTAAGATCAAAGTTTAAGTTTATAAGAAAGAAAAACAAGTGCAGATAAATAGTTATTATCTGACATCCTTATGAAAATTCATGACCTGCAGCTTTATCAGAGACCTTTTAAGAATTCTAATTGTGAAGTATGCATAACTATTAAATGGCCAGAACACTTCAGTCTCTTGATAAGAAGCGAGTTAAATAATTGTCCTGTTTAACTTGTGCTTGTTAACCTTTAAGGTCAACTAGTTTGAACATACGTTTAATGAAATCCTGGAGCCAGAATTTATGATACTGCTGCTGAATGTTAAATTGGACAATTTACATAAGCAGGACATTAACCTTCTGAGCACTAAATAGCATTTTAGCACTTAGCCGCTGGGGACAATAAGGGACATGTTCTATATATTTGTGATTAGCTTGCCTGGAAACTCTCATGATGACCAATTGGCCTACCAAGTTTAGCAGCATAATTAAATGAATGGACTCAGCCTAAGTAAATTATCAGTGCTGTGTACAGTATATCATTATAGTCCTAAGGAAAAAAAAAAAAAAAGATATGAATAATTTAATATTACATTACTAATTTATCAATGCTAAGTGACTGCAAGGAGGCTCTTTGTAATTCGTTGTTTTAAATTTGATATTTGATTTACTGCTGGTGTGATTAAACTTGAACCTACTTCATTTCTTTATCGGAAATTTATGGTAACAGCAGACTTTTTTCATAGGGTAATGAATGTATTTTCCGTTTTCTTCTGCTTTGATGATAGTAGCAAATACAAAGTATTATATGTTGCCAAACTTGTAATTAAGCAATTTGTCATAACGAGGCCCGTGTGTCATCTTTTGTCTGGGAGACTTCATAGCAGATAAGGGCAGCATGCTTGGACATGTCAGTGATCTGAGCTTGAGGAGCAGAGGAGCAAAGGCGTAGGGTACCTTCTTCTCACAGAGATGGAAGTTGCTGTCCTTGCTCTCCCCATGGAAATATCCTGCCAGGGCAAACTAAGACTGGAAGCAATGGTGTGGAGCTCAGTGGGACTGAGTGCTCTGCTTGCTCTGCACTGCTTCCTGTGCTCACCATGCGAGGTGCTGCCAGGGCATGTCTGAAGGACACGTTGGCATGTGGACCACTTCCCAAGGCTGTTCAGGTGTTCAGCTGCACGAGAAGTGCCTTTGGGAGGTTGTTATGGGGGCCAGTAGCTACATGGGTGCTCAGGCCCAGCTCCTGTGCACATGCAGTGACATTGGCCTGATGCCTCATGTGGAAGCACTGCAGCCCCACCAGGAGCACCCATCAGAGCAAGGGCAAACTGCACTTACCAGAGCCAAAGGCACTGCCATTTCTGATGCTCAGCTTATGCTGTTTGTAGGCTGGAAAGAGACATTTTTGCAGAGATTGCTACCTACAGGCATTGCTGCTGACAGAGCACTCCAGTTACAGGAATGGTCTGATGAAAAAAACAACTGTGACGAACGGGTCTCATCAGCAAACAAAAGCATCAGGACAAGGATAGCACATAGCAGGGTAACAGCTCAACGGCATTTCCAATTGTGAAATGGGTTGGGGGGGACTTTTTATTTTATTCTTTATTTATTTATTTATTTTTATTTCCCCTTCTCTGTCTCCCCTGCAGATTGTGCAGTTTCTAAGGGGAAGATAGGAACAGATTGCTGAGCTGGGAAAAAGGCACAAGAAATAAAACAGAAAACAAGGGATCATTGAAAGGGAATGGGAAGAGATAGCACAGAATGAGGAAAGAGCGTGAAGCTCAGAGTGAAAGCATAAGGGAGAAGGATGGGATGAAGGTGGAAAAACAGTCAACAGCAAGATAGAAATGAAGAGAAAAGAGCTCCAAGATCCAGCTCTGTAGTTGTGCTATGACACTATCAGGGTGATGTGACAGCATCGTTGTCTTTCTCTTATGGGATAAAGCAAGAGCAACTGCTGAACTCCATGTTCACTATATCCCATGGACTATGCTGAAGGTACAAGGGAGGCTGAGTGCTCCCCGCAGGCCCAGGATCTGCACATGTGGGTGTGCTGGGGAAGCCTCAAAATCTGAATTTCTCACTTTCCAGAGTCCTCCTACTTCAAGTTCTATATGAAGACTGCTCTGTTTCTTCGCCATTGGAGAAGAGTAAGTGTTTCTGAGGCTCAATTTAGTCATTCAGTTGACATGCCAATAGAGGATTATAAACATAACCCACCGGTGAATTTACTATAGGATGGCTATAATGTACTCCCAGAGCCAGAGCCAGGGTGGATGAGGCCTTCATAGTCATTCAGCTACACTCACTCCCCTGCCATATGACAGTGGTGCCCAAGGAAGTCATGAAATGAGAGAAAGTTCATATAAAGAACATGAGCAAAGTTTATATTCCACGGCTCTTCCTACCTACCATCTAACTAAGAAAGAGAAATGGCTCAGGTTCATGTATGCTGTGAAATCACCTTGTGCCATCCAGAAATAAAAGACCATACAATCGGTGTCTTAACTTTCCCTTATTTTTACGTCTTTTTGTCAATGCACATGATGATGCTGAAAAAAGCTGTTTCCTGAAAACTGAGATCAGATTTTTATGTATATTTAAGTGCTTAAGCAATTTACACTCTGTCTAAGAACTATTGACTTGTTGAATTTGATTCTGTTGCAAAATAACACAGCAGTTCATTAGACATAAGAGCAGACTGATTTCTTATATCCTACTTCTTCTAAGTACTATGGAGGAAAGGAAAAATGGGGAAAAGTGAAATCTGATCCCTGAAAGAGAACTGCTCCTTACAAATGTAGTTCTGGTTTTCATGAGTGGCCAAGTATTTCTGGGAAGGAACATTCCTACCAAATTTCTGCCAATTTTCCCTGGAATCAGGCAGAAATCATTCTTGAGAACACAATGCTACCTTTGAAATTTGTCTTGAATGTGCAAATACTGTTTGATTCAAAGTAGAATACATCAGACATACTGAGAAGCTTATGATTGGTTAGAAAATTTTACTGATTTAACTGAATCAAACCCTTGTGTTTGCCACAGTCTAGAAAAATTTTCTGCATTGCTATTTTGGATGCTACCACGCTGTTTTAGTTCTTTGCTGGCTAGCTGATGCATGCCAACCTTTTCAATCTCACTTACTGATCATGTTGTAGAAAGGAGCTATTAATAGCAAAATACCTGAATGGGAAAAAAATGTACAATTAAAACCACCAATAGCCTTATTAATATGCCTGATCACATCATCCTGATGATTAGTTATGGTGCCATATGACAGCTGTATACATCTGGTAAACCCTAAAAAAACAATTAAAAAAAGGAGTGCTGTGTTCTCAAAATCTTTTTTTTTTTTTTTTTTGTCTGAAAAGATGTTTTTTGGTTGCCTGTGATTTTTCCATATAGAAAAACCTGAGTGACTTGAGTTCAAGGCCTAGTTTTGGCACACAGATTTGTAGATTTGTATGGTATTGGTACAATTCATTGAGTTCAAATGTTTCCGCTTCTGAGCTCAAGTCCTGCAGTATACAAAAGGCAGATAAAAGCGTTATCTATCCCTCTTTCAAAAAATACTTTGAGGAAATATAACAGAACTGTGAACTACCCTTACACTAATGAAAGCCATGCAAGTAGCTCCCTATTCCAGGAAATGAAAAGAATAAATTAAATCTTACTGGGAAAAAAAAAAAAAAAAAAAGTTAACCTCTGTAGCTAAAAAAAAGGATTCTACCTGGAGTAGAATAAGTAGACTTCCATCTGAGTTAGGGAAGAAAGTCACGCACTGTCCCTTTTTAGCCCTAGAGACTCAAACTGTTAAAAAAGATACATTATCAGCACCTTATGGATCTATTTTTCTGCTCCCTCTTTTTGTGGCATCAGTGCATCGGTGCTTTCAATCAGACATCACTGGGATTACAAGGCGCAGGGGGGGCTTCAAAAACAATTTTAAATGCACTCTACTATGTATGACAATCATCTTTCCCCTCCCCTGCTCCTTCTTCCAGATATCTGTCATTTGAGACACTTCTTATGCATCTGCAAAGCAGTTTTACAAAGGTCTCGGCTTCCCAGCACTTACCCTGAAGGGGAGCGTCGTCCATCCGTCAGCCATGCAGGCACAGAGAAAGGAGCTGGAAACTTTCTAAGGTGATGATAGCCTGCAAATAACAGCAAACTAGCATAAATCCTAACTGAAAGGACTGATATTTTAAAAAGACTTGTGTATATATCTGCAAACCTCATCAGCTTTATTCATGCCAAGTTCAATTTCCATCCCTTTTGTTTCTCTTCTCTTCACATTGTTCAAATTCAACACAACCAGCCAGTTACATATTTTGGGGACTGATCCTTATTATCCCATCCAAGAGAAGTCGGTCTTTTACTTTTTTTTTTTTTCCCCCTTAAGTAAGCCTATAAAATATTTATTTTCCCATCTATCCTCCATTGCAGTGTTATTTGCTGTACTTTCTTCTATCCTAGTTCCACTACAGTGGAAAAAAACTGTGGTCTCATTCACTTCACTTTTTCTCCCGCCTTCATCTGGGAATGTTTTTGATACTTCTGGAGCAGAGAGTCCCCTTTTAGGGAAGTAAATTCACATAGGACTATGCAAGTATTGCACCAGATGACACGGAGGAGGAATGGAATAAATAGTTTCCCTCTCCCTAGAAAATACACACCAGATTACACAGAGACACAGAGTTTTCCTTCAGAGAAAGTCTTTGCGTAAGTTATGGTGTCTTATGGACTAGTCTAGGTATAGCCGGTTTTGTCTATGCCTTAATCTATTTGTGAGTATTTAAATTTTCTGGTTTAAACATCTAAAAATTGCAGCAGATGTATCAGATGAATGCATCACATGTGCATATGGGCTTTTCATCACACCTTTAGAATTGCCTGCGCTAATTTGCACCTACAGGAAGCTGCACATTTAAAGTTACTGGCATTGCTTCATCTTCAGTTTCATATGCATTTTTAATGATACTGTTTAATGATACTATCAGTTCCTTAAATATCCCTCATCTTCTATTTAAGCATCCTTATGACAGTATGTATGCAGAAACTGAGATACATAAAGAATGATTTTGTAAGTGTTACTGGAAGCTGTGGAGTCCCTCTCTGGATCCTTCTCTTCCCCTTAATGTTTTCTGTTCATTAAAAAGTTATAGATATTACTGCTATCCAATACCTATATGGAATTCTGTGTTATACAAGCTTGAAAAATATGCAGTTTTGAAGAGTAGCACTCTAGCCATCTGTTTGAAACAATTTAAAAAATCTTTCAGCCTTGCTGTAGCTGTAGGAGATCTTCCCACAAAACAACGCTATCTTTTAAGAAAAAGAGAAAGACATTTCTCTGACATGTTTTCCATACAGATGTTCTTAAATATAATCCCTTCTGTTGCTTTGGTAAGTCAATCACACTAACTGGTACCAGTTATTCAGTGACTGCCTTGGGCTAAATAGAGCAAGTGACAAAAACACTTTTAGGTTGTCATGCGTTAATGTAAAATGCCCCCAGACCCCAATGCTTATTCATCTTCATCTAGTTGACTAATGCTTTTCCCATGTTGTTACATGTTGGTAAATTAAAGAAGCCTTCCAGACAGTTCTGTCAACAGTTTACTGAAATGTACCTCATTAGTGAGGTTGAGCTGTCACATGAGTGTAATTTAATCCTATTGAATTATCACTCAAAAATGCTTGAATATGAGGCCTTTGTACTCTGAGAAAGCAGGTTTTCTAGGAATACTGTCATATTTTAAATTGATTAGATGTGAAGCATGCTAAGAAAAGAAAAACAGAGTTTTTAAACTCACAGAAAGACTTATGACAGCTCTTTAACTGCGTCTTGCATTTCAGAGAGTAGCATAAGGCCAGGTGCGCTACCACCTTGGCTTTTCATGTAGCAGAACAGAGCTGGGAGGCTGAGAGCCATGCTCAAAACTGAACATTTTCCCTTGTCCAAAGAACAGACTGAAGAAAAAAAAAAACAGAAAAAAATGCAAGAAATTTCACAGCACGAGGATGGATTTCAAAGTGTGATCTACTAAATCATATGCATACAGCGCTTATTTTAGAGAACATTGGGCATTTTGTAATCTTTGAAATCAGTTCTGTATTACTTGATTAATTCACATATGATTTAATCCTCTGTCCCCAAAGTCTGGGATTTGTTCTGTGCGTGGCTGTCAGGCATGTTGCTGTGCATGGATGCCAGGAGTCTTTAGCACATGCTGCTGCTACTGAGATCATAGGAACAGGCCCCATCTGCAGCCTGACTGTAATATGCTTGGGAAGGCTCCAAAGCAGTATTTGTTCGAAAAAAAACCATCAAAAACATCTGTTTAGTGAAACAGAGCAACTCCTAAAAAAAAAAGGAAAAAAAAAAAAAAAAAAAAAAAAAAAAAAAAAAAAAAAAAAAAGGAAGGGAAAGAAAATTCAGGAAATTCAGGAAAGAATTGCATTGCTAATCAGAATGAGATGAGCAAAATCTGCCCAAAGGTGGGCTTTCCTGAGCTGCGGCAGCAGGCCATGGTTCAGGGGTCAACACTCCTATTTCATAAAATTTTAAGTGACCATTCTAAATGATAGACCAAGGAGAAAGAGGAGCAGTTTCATAGGAGAAACTGCTAAAGATCATGGATATATCCTGATACAGAACGGGAACAGTCTTTAAATCTTGCACAGCAGGCTAACGGTTTCTCATTCACATCAGCATTCAGTCCCAAGTTAGGGGTGACATGATGGATGAAGGGTGGCATTCGCATGTATATCTGTCCCCTATGGAAGAAGAGGGAGGGGAAGTGAAGCGGTGTCGCAGCAGCTCTCCTGGCTGCAGAGCAGTAGGAAAGTCCTCTGCCCCATGACGGGAAGAGCTCCCGTCCTCGCCGAGCTCTTCCCGCTGAAGGTCACCAGGGAGTCTCTGCGGAGCGAGTCCTCAGCACTTAGGGCCAGCCCTACCTAGTTTTCTCTTCTGGTAGCTCTGCTGGCTTTACATATTTAATGAGATTTTATGGTTTTAGGCGTTGTAAATTATATTCGCTTTCTCAGACCTCTAAGACCTTTCTCCACCTACCCTCCCTTACCTGTCAAGTTTCACTGGGTATGCTTTAAATTCCAGAGAAGAGAATACTGACTTTGCATAACATAAATGAAAGAGCCGCAAAGCATTACATTTTCATACAAATTACATGAAACCTCCAAGATTCTGTCCTTGAGGGGAGACAGCAAAGCAGCAAGTGTGCAGAGAACCCAGGGCTTTTGGGGTGTGCGCGTGTGTGAACACATGCCTGTGTGTGTGTTCAGGCAATCATATTTCATGCACTTCCCATGAGCTAAAGAACATTAGGCTGCTCCTGTACTTCGCAGATAGCCGTTGTTAACAAATGTGAATTTTACAGATAGTCTTGGAAAAATAAGAATAATTATCATGACCCTACACCTGGAAAGTTGTACAAATCTGAGGGAAGTTATTAAAATAAATTACTAAAGAAAAAAAGCATTTGGAGTGGGCCAGCACTTTCTCCTTCAGACTTCTACACCTGCAATTTATTCCCTGGTGAAGCGAATTTTCCCTTTCCCTGTGCCTTTCAGCCTTTTCTTCTGTAATGGTGGCAGGCACAAGCAGAGTGTTTCCGCCCATGAAAATACAGTGTTACATCTTTTAGGTGTTGCAGAAATATAGCAGCAGAGCTCCGCAGACTGCTTCTGAGAATATGTAACCTATGTGGAAAGGTTTCCTTTCCAGGGTCCCTGCGCTGAAGGTATCAAGGACAGGCGAGTGGGGTTGTTGGCAGAAAACTAATCGCGTCCTTGCCACTCCTCAGACTCTACTGCCACAAAGGCATCTTTCCTTGAGAGGTAAGATCTAAAGGAAAAATTAAGCCTACTTTGTAACTGTGAATGATTTTTTCATGGGTCAGGACAGGTTCTACCACATACAGCACTGAAAATACAAAACTAAATGCTGCTATAGGAAGAGGATGGAGACTGGATACTTTCCAGTATCTTAGCATTTCTGTCCTGAAGATCTGCCTCCCAGGCCTCCCTCTCTCTCCTGGTGACTTCTTTGGGTTGTGCCATGGCTCAGCTGGAATCACTGGGTCAGAGCGAATCTACTGGGAAGGAAGCTGGACCCAAGACATATGAGTCCCAGAGATGCCAACAGACATAAAATAATAAATACCTCACCCAACAGGAATGGCAGTGTGGCATTAGCACTTTAGGAAGTATATCTGTCCACTAGTTGGTGATAACTGCTATATTCCAAGCTGGAATTGAAACTCATGAACTGGATCTTGGGAATCTGATATGCATATACTAAGGAAAGGCTATAGCCCAGTCATAGTGCTAATTTGAAGGGAAAAAAAAAGAAAAAGACAATTATTTGTAGTGTACATTTCTAATCACTTGTTTTTATTAAAAAAAAAAAAAACTTTTTTAGTACTTCAGCAGTCTAGGAGACAGAAATAATGGTAACTTTATTACTTGACTTAAATTTGAAGGATGTTGGGTCTTTCTAAAATCACTTGTTGACCAAGTTCAAAACTAATGGAAGGTCCTAGACATAAAAATGATGGTTTTTCCCTGGGTATGATGTTGACCATTTTCTTGATAAATATTTAAGCAGGTGACATTTCAGGTTCATGATGCAAAAGGGGTATCATGACAAATCTCTAATGTGCATGACAGTGCAAAGGGCACATCAAGGGCAGAAATCTATCCCTTTAGAAAGAGATCACTGAGTGAAGTCACAGGATAAAGCAACTATCAAGCAAAACTTTGAGAAATCAGCAAATTATAGTAGCTAAGGTAACTATGATGTCAACTTATTACTTTCATCACTCTGTAGGAAGTGATTGTAATCAAAATATATGTAATATTTTGAAACATTTCCTTACAACTGAACGTATAAGTAAGAATTTAGCTAATGACAGAGAACTTTCAGACAGCTGTGTTTCTAGTGCATTTTCTGAATGCTAAGCCAAGAATAAAGCAGAAGGGTCACATGCTTGTTTGCATAGGCCAAGGTATATCTGAAAGAGAGTTGCTTACTCAGTTGTCTCATGACAACTATGATTATGGCTATTATTTTGGATTCTGGAACAATTGGTATACATAATTCAGAATGGATACAGACTAGCTACATGCAGAATAATGATAAAAGTGAAGTATAGATCCTTATGTATATGTAGTATTCTGTATTATGTATATGAAGTATTCAGCTGTTCTAATGCCATTCAGTAGAAACACCTTTTGAAGAGAATAAGGAATTTTTGAATGAATGCTGATGTGAATGAGGTAGTTCTAAGGTTTCAGTCCCTGATTCCTTTTTCCTGCCGTACTTCGTTTAATTCATAGAAACTAGTAGGACCATCAGGGAGTTCAATTAAAAAGGACCACCAAGTTCAGGTTCATATTTATCATGGTGTTTTGGAGAAACAAAAGTGGCTTTTTTTTTTTTCGTTCCAAGTTCTACCAGAAATTACATGCTGCAAGCATGTGAAAATCCAGAAAAGGATTTCTCTTCTGCACTTGGAACTAACAGTAAGTTTCTTTCTAACCATATAAGTTTTGGTCATGGAGCATTTTCTAAAAGAAAAATAATATCAAACTACAAAACAATCCACTGAAGTGTTCCTAAAAATTAGAAGTCACTAAAATTGCTCATTTATTAGCTTCAGAGCTAAAGAATAATGAAGCTGCTTTCAGTATGTCCCTAAAATATTTTGAAGGGTATAAAAAATGTGTTAGTTAGAAAATTCTAGTTGAATTTTTGAAGCTCAATGTCTATAACTCTGGTCTAGTCACCCTGAGCAGTTTCTGTTTTCAGTTGCATAAGAAAGAGATATTTGTTAAATTCGGTCACTTACCTCTAAAAGCCCACTGAAATCAAATGAAAGATTCCATTTATTCCAATAGATTTTTCATCAAGCTATCAAGTTGTGCTATGTCATTTTTCATTTTTTACCTTTTCAGTGCTGTGTCGGTTATCATCAGTAGTTACTGTTCTGGTAACAGTAATCACATCCTGTGATGTGTTTGTAATGTTATATACAGAACTTTGTGATGGTGTTTTTATTAACTGTAAGTGTGTTTTTAAATATCTGAAAGACCTATGGCTTCTGCTTGCCATGTGATTTATTAGCAGCTTTGCTGCACTTTTGCTACTGCTTTGCATGTAAGGTTGGAGTTCAAATAAAGGTGCAAATGATGTTGTTTATGTTATCTGCAAACTCCTGTAGAAATTTTCTTTCAATCTATGCAAAGCTGATTTACTTTATTTTCTCAGCTAAGAAAAATTGGGTTTCATTTGTACACTGAAAGAGCGACAAACAGCTTTTTACATTAACATGCATATTTAGGGCATACTTTAATGGTATCTAACAGCTTGCTCTTGTTTAGAGCTACTGTTCCCAATCAGTTTTGTTCTCTTAGATCAGCTCTGGTGCTTGTCTGATTCCTTAGCAAGCCAGTTCTGCTCAAGATACAACCATAAAGCTTTTATTCTAATCAAGTTGGTTCTTTACCAGGTTGGTGAGCCAGCTCTGAGCTCGTTTAGGGAGCATAGGATCATGTACTTGGGAGAAAGGGAGAAGCCTTGTTTGATTACAACAAGTTTAGTCACTAATGTTGAACTGCACCCGTAGAATCCAAGTGGGGTTAACTGTAACTGATATGTTTGAATGAATTAGGTGAATTACGAGTGTCACTGAAGACAGTCAAAGTTTTACCAATCCCTTTCACAGTGTCCACCAGAATTAGTAAGAAGCACAAAATTCCTAACAACTTTGTATCAGAATACAGCTTTGGCCCAGAGAGTTTTTTTGCTTGTCGATGGAAACCACAACACTAGGGAGCCCTTTCCATATTATTTAGTGGGTGAAACTCATAACAAACTGTTTGCATATTCTCAGAGTGAAAGGAGAGAGGATGTTGCCCGAACCCTCTTCTTTCAGTAGTTCACCTGAACTATAGTTGCATAGTAAAATTATGTACTGCACTATCATTCTGTGATATTAAGATCATAGCTTTTTCCCTTGTGAAAAAGCAGAAGCTGAATAGCTGGCCACAGAAGTGTAACATAAGAAAAAGGATAGTCATTATTCACAAAGAAAAATGAGAATATGAAAGCTGGTGTGCCGAACAATTTTTGCAGAGGGTGGGCAGGCTCCCAGAGCAGGTACATGCATAACTGGAACAGGACATTTACATTTCAAGACAGATTTGTTGTTTATTTTATTGTTATTGTTACTCTAAAGTAGAAGTATAGCCTGCAAAATGAGACAGGGCAAAAGGGAAGGTTTAGCTTTCCAAAAAGAAAAAGAAAAATGACAAAAACCATGATGGAAAGGCTGACAAGGTTGCAAGGCTTACTTAAAATGGATGTTACTGAACAAAACATCTAGAAAGACTATGATTGTTCGTCTGAAGTGCTGGTAGGTCTAAGTGCTTAGCAAACTCCTTGAACTGTTTTTGACCTACTCAGTCTTTCTTTTGAGTTCATGCTGAAGCCTGTAAGGGCCTAATAATGAAGTCTAAGAGGTAATTTTTTTTCCACAGCCCTCACAAAATGTAAGGACAACAACATGGATTTCTTCACTCCTGTGATACATCTTTTCCTCAAGAAACCTGATCCCTAAATATGAGATTCCACTTAGTCTCTATAGCCCTCAAGAACCTCGTGTTTTTGGTATGTGATTCTGTTTCCTGGGCATTATCAGCATTTGTGTAAAATAGAGACGTTCTGAAATGGTAGTATTTTGCAGGTTCTCAGTTTGCCTTGACAAGAGCAACTCTATGTCGGCCTTTTTTTCTCTTGATCTATTTCCTGCAGGTTCTTTAAGATAGCTTTCTGTGATTTTACCTAGGCCATAAAACATAAATACACTAGACAGAACCCTCTTTGGACTATCAGGACAGCACTTACGAAGTTATAGCTCACTTCACTGGGTAAGTGCTGCAAGCATCAAATGAAAGAAAGCAGGTCTTTCCTTTTGAGCTGTATTATATAATGAGGCACGAAGAATTCTTAATTAATTGAAATGAGGTGTGGCCTAAGAGGGCTGAGTATTAGGAACATCTATACATTACTATAACACTGTGTAAAGACATCTACAATAGCTCTCAATGATTAGCAGGAGCTGCACTGCCAAAACTTCTCACAGGGATGTACTAGCTAAAGAAAAGCATCATTCCAATGCAACCATGTTGACTTCATTACCTAACTCATCTTTTCTGGGTCTACCTTGGCTTTTTCCACACGTTATGCTGTGGAGATTCACCCGGATATAAAAAACTCTTTGGGTTCAGCCTGTCCACAGCAGGAAACGCAGGCTGCTTCCCAAGGGAAGGAGAGCCAGGAGCCACAGGAAGCAGAGGCAGGGATTTCTCAGATGGAGGGCACAGCCCCACAGACCTAACCAAGAGGAGCAGACCAGATCCAGCAACAACAACCAGGGTCAACATATGGCCTAGACAACAACTAAGGTCAACATATGGCCTAGACAAGCCTGTAGTTACAAAGCAGGTCCAAGGGCAAGCCAGGCCAGCGTACCAGGTTTAGCAGGCACGCTATGCTTGCAACATCAGCCGAGAGGTGCAGGAAGAGCACATGCTTAAATGCAACTGTTGGATCAGCAGCCTCAGAGGAGATTTGTCTGCCCTGACAAATCGCCCTGTAGAGCCTGTTGGCCTACTCATGGCCAGGACCCAGCCATCTGCCACGACTCTTTAGATGCGTGGCTTCTCCTATCAAGCATGGTGCTTAAAACCAGGTGGGTGTCAGTGCTGAGAAGGACACTGATGCCTACTTTATTGCTGCGTGCCTACCCTTGCACAGGGGACGCGAGAAGAGGAAAGCGAAGTACACCTCTACTCCCTGTGGCATGCTCAGCTGAGACTATAAACAGAGTAACTTCTAGATTGCCCTAATTTACATCTGGTCAGAGACTAAGGCAGTTTGAAAATTAAAAGGGCATAGCCACAATTCTGATGGTTTCCCCTTTTTCCTCTATCAAATGGATCTTGGCAAAGGAAATAATCTACCCAACCTCACTGTAAAAGATGTGTTTCTGAAAGTAATTTACTGGCCTTGAGTAGATGGTGAAAAAGATTTTACTTTCCAGCAGGATTAATGCCAAGTTGGAATTAGGCAAGTAATTGGGAACAAATTAGTATGGCTTAAAAGGTGTTAGTCTTCAAGTTTTCATTGGTTTTGTTCTTTTTTTTTACCCTTGATTTTCATGCTCATGAAAAGTGCCAGGTTGATAGACTTGGAGATGAACTTCCCTTTTTATCCAGCTGTCCTGCCAATGCACCTCTTCCCTAGGGGACCACTTTTAAGAGGACTGGATGTTAGTTTGATTCCTGCATTATACTTTTCTACCAGTAAATGCCTGTAAGAATATGACCTAGTTCTGGCTGTGAAGGTGAAGAGATACTGGCGGGCCAAACTCATGGCTTCAAAAAGTTGAGCTTTTAATAATTACCTAAATATTTATATGATATGTAGGTAATTGTTTGGTTTAAGCATCAAGAGAAATCTATATGCATAGAGACATAAAATACATATATTTTTAAATGCCATGTACTTGCCTTACCTAATACTATTTGTTCTGTGGGCATAGTCCATGGAATTATTATCTTTACAGCTATTTTGCAGTCATGACACTGTTATTACCATGCAGGAATGGGAAAAATATTATCTTTTTCTGTCAGTTTTCATTAAATTGCTAACATTTTTATACCAAATAAAGAGTGGAGACTGTCAACCACTTCACGCTTTTTTATCATTGCTAGGTGAACATGAGGGGTTTTTTTTACAGATATTGAACTGTGAAAAATGATTTTTTTAAAGGATAAACAATTTCTGTATAAAATACAGTACATTAATCCTACCACAGCTTAATGTTACTCTACCTGAATTTGATCATTTTTTTCAATCTTGATATCAGTTGATTCTCAGTTACTTTTCAATGACATTTAACAGTTAGACTTAAAAATACAGAAGAATGCATTATAAGTTTTACCCAAAATGATTATGGCAGTCATTTGAATAAAATACAGATTTTGCAAGCTGTAAAGCATATCATTATACTATATACTGGTCTAACTAAGGTTTGGTTCACAAACTACAGTGCTCTAACCAAGTCATTAAATCTATCTAAAAGGGCCTCATTTGAGAAGCAATAAAATTTTTAATCATTTTATTATTAAAAGAGTGTTTAATATGTAGCTAATTAAATGCCAAAGGCAGGTTATCTGAGTTTAACCTTCAAAAAGAAAATGATGTATCAAAGTCTGCCTCTGGCATCATGGGATAGAAATGTCATCCTCATAATCATTGCGTGACAACTAGCTGGTGGCCTTTTCTAGAGCTATAGTTAAATTACCTGATTAAATTAATAGCCATTTAGATGTTTTAGGAACTGCACAGACCTATACTAAATGAAAATTAGGTCCATTACATTTTCTGAGTGGGCTAGATAGACCCTAAAATAAAACACGTATGCCATTGTCCACATTACTTAGATTAAGCAATTAAAAGCCCTTTCTTAAAAGCTACTAATTTTCCATAATGTGCCAAGAACTAGGTTTACACTAATGATCAGAGAGAGGGTTTTGCTGCTTGTTCCCACACCTTTCTTGTTTATTTTACTATTTAAAAAAGCAGGGACTTGTGTATGTATATTTAACATATCTCAATGTGCAAGTGCATGTCTGTGCTTCACTGTATTGACTTCTCTTAAAATCTTCTCTGACTTCCTAGGAGAGTCGTAAGGGAGGACATTAAATGGTCAGAAAAAGTCCAACTAAAATCAATGTGATCCTCCTTGTTCAAGTTGGAGGCCTTCTATGTTGGATGCAGGGGTCTTCTGGTGGGCTCCATTGCAAGATTAGGACCTTATTTGTCACAGGTGGTGGAAATGACAGGTGACATTCTAAAGCACAATGCTTGTGTTTACCATGCCAGACAGAGTGCTTTCAACTACAAGATTTTTAATAAATATTCCAAAAGAATATTTATTTTGTCTCAATATTCTATCTAGGAGTGAGAAAAAATAAGTGCATTCAAACAGTAGATAATGTCTATACAGTGTCTTAAATTCCTATTACATAATTACTTGAAGGTGGCTTGATTTGTGTGCGATGTTCATTAGGAAACACGTTTTTTTCTGTTCATTGTTATGCACATGCATTGGTTTAGGGAAATAGTAACTAGAGCAGGTGGTGGGACTCCTCTGAACAGGTCTGAGCTCTGCTGTACCACTACTAAACTGTGTTTCTGCATCCTCCTTAGCTCCCTCAGGATCTGGCCCCAGACAAGCTCACGATCTGTATGCCCATCTGTAAAATCAGCATGGTCATTCTTGCTTCACTGCGAAGACTGCTGTGAGGCTTATGAATTCATCTCCGAACTATGTGGGAGCAGACTATGCTGTTGCTCCTTTGCTTGTGCTGTTGAATCACGGCATGAAATCCCAAAGGATCCTCTCGCCTTTTTCCTTTCTCCTATAGTTTACCATGCTGTGTTTAGGAACAGTTCAGCTCCACTCCCTGGGAAGGCCTGTGGTGCGAGCAAGGACTTGCAGGTCTTCCTTGCACTGGGTGCTGAGAGCCAGGCTGCGGCGAGGGTGGTTGCAGGCTCTTACCCTCTGCTTTGCTCCTCATTCCCAAAGCTAATACCCACCCTGGCAGGGACCAGACAAAGCCATTTTTGATCTGTTGGATCTCCAGATTCTCCTCCCAGGCTGGTGGCTTCCAACCACGTCTGTGGCACTAGTCTACTTGGAGATCCTGGGCAAGTCAGCTTATCTGTTTGTGCCTCTTTTTCCACTCTTACCATCTGTTTGTCTTGCTGATTCAAGCAATATGTTCTTCACAGCAGGCACTGTCATTGCAGCACAACACAGCAGTGCCTGTCCCAGGCAGATCCCATAAACAATATTGTCGTTACCCTCTGCCAAGAAAACCAACATAAGGAGTTCCATAAGAAAATCTATATTAAGTACCACATGTCATTATTTTATAAAGCGGCCTTTCTTAATGTTGGAACCTACAGCACATCCTGCCTGAGTTTTGACTTTCCAAATAGGACTTCACTTCAGTATCAGATATGTAGGTACATAAGAGAACTTGTCTTAGATGAGCAACTATTGCACGCCAGGTATGCATTCACCATCAGTGATTTCACCAAGTACATAAGGTTATCTAAATGCTTAGTGCAATTAGAATTGTGCCACAATTTTGATTTAGATATGCATTTTATAGATGTTAAGGCTTTAATTCAGATGTGGGTATTTTATGCAGCTCTCATTCAGTAGAACACTCCTAGGTGCAGACTTTTAAACATGTGACTCCCACTGAGACCAGCAGAAATATATATATGTTTAAATTTGCATGTGCACATTCTAAAAGGTTTTTCTGAATCATACTATAAATTTCTGTATCCTAAAATAAAGAAATACTTTCAAAATCATACTCTCACAAAGTAGTCTCTTCAGTACCTCAAGGCAGTACATTCTGTAACTCAAAAGTATTAATCTTTCTTTGCACACTAAATAAACTATTTTATAAATTAGACTTTGAAGTGATGCAATTTTAGCAATATTAGTAAATCTAACAGTGAAGCATGGTTTAAAATAACTTGTTTCCTATTTTATATGTAATTCCAGCAATGTTTTCTGAGTAAAATGAAGCATCTGACTGACAAACAATTTTGTTACTTAATATCCTGTAATAGAAGCTGTGGTTTAATGAAAATGGTTAGGCATTTCCTTTTTCTATATCAATTAGAAAGGCTTATCCAAAATTTCCAGACAATAACACAATATTTATAATCATTCTTGAAATTTTTGCATTTTTTATATGTGGAGTACTGGGTTTTGATGATGGTTATTCCAAGAGAGAGACACAGAATTGAAACAACTCGTACTGACTGAGAGTGAGTATGTAGAAGGAAAGGATAAATCTTTCCTCTTTGAAATATTTCATCATAAGCTATCAACCCATGTTTCAAATTTGTTTTGCACTAGAAGTTTGCTGTTGCTGTATTGGAAGCCTCTTTTGTGTGTGTTAATAACAATACAACTCTGTGGGTTTTTTATTAGGAGCCCTTGGAATAAAAGTTCTTTTTGACAGGGATAATTTAACAGTGTCCAGAGCAAGTATCAATCAAAAAAAGTGAAATAACCCAAAATGTTCCCAAAAGACCCCTCTAACATATCCCTGGATCCCCACACAGACACTTTTCCAGCGTTTGGCTCCAAACAAGGAATCGTCCTTATTTAGTACTTGCTGTATAACCCCACGTCTTTGAGTACTAACCATGCCTTTACCTCTCCTCACAGAAATATAAAAAGCAACACACTGAAGGGGATGTTAAATAATATCTGACATTTCCACCTTCGCCAAGGATCCCAATGCGCTCAGCAGCGTTTCATAGCTAAACAAGCAAAGAAATCATCTCACCAGCACGGTGGGGAAATGTGGTGCCTCTCTGACAGTGTGCCCCATGCTGCAGCATTTTGGGGAAGAGACAGGAGCGTAGCTATGTGTGTACCTGAAAAAGCCAGGACGGGCACCTGTGCAACTATTTTAAGTAAGCAGCATGTAATTTTTGCAGCTGGGGTTTGGCAGAGACTCTGATCGAGTCTGATTTAATGTGAGGTTGATCTAATTTTCAGGTCTTACAGAAGACAGAAATGCCAGATAGGAGAAAAATTTCAGGAAGAGCCTCTATTCTGAGCTTCAGTATAGCATTAAACTGGGGGTTAGAAGACCAACATGTAAATGAAAAGTTATCCTAGTACTGAGCAGTGGATTTGCTCTGGTAATCCAAACTAGCATCAGTATGAGCTGCTTATGGAAATTTTGTTCTATGGTGCTCAGAGAAATGAGAACCACTGAATTGCTCTGATCCTGCCGCACAGGAGATGTATCCTGAAACAGCAGCAGCAATCTGCTCACAGTAAGAACAGTGAGATAAGGTGGTGTGATGAAGACCCAGTGATCACAGCTAACTGGGCTTATCATAAAATAGCAATTTTACACATACATATCTTTCAGCTGGACATCCCAGCAATCTTGGAGAACATTAAAAAAATAATCTTACTAAAACATAAATATTACTCTGCTTTACTAATGTTATGACTATTATTACTAATAGGTAAACTAAGATATAGAGAAAAATGACTGTAATTTAATTTTCACCTTAATTTAATGACTGCTTCATCTGAGAAACATCACAAAGTTTGAGGGTTTTTTTAATAAGTGAGAAATACAAAATATTTTACTGTGAAGGAAAGATCATCAAGCACTGAATTATGGAAAAGACGATACCTGAATAAAAGCTCTTGGAGGGCTTTGCTGTTGCAAAGTCTTTAGCTGAGCAAAATAGAAAGAAATTTGTCAATTGAATAAAGGGAGAGGTATAAAAATTTTGAGTCATTCATAACCCATCAAACAGAGATTCAGAGAGTAGAGGCCATGCAACAGCCTTGTAAAGACAACAGCCTTACCCAGAAGTCTTCACCATTCACATATTAGCTGTCTGATTTTTGTAAAGGAAAAGCATTTCTTAAAAATATGCCAGACACAAGATCCAAATTATAAAGTATTGAGGAAGAAGCAGTGATGCTTTTCTCGATGTCAAGAGATCTATGGGAGAAAAAGTCAAAGTCAAGTTAAAAAATCCTGAAGTAGCATATCAAATACAAGCCCAGCTGAAGAAAGCTGAAGGAAGTACTGTAGGAAATCTAAGCAGTCCTAGTCTGAGCTTCAGAAATACATACTCAGGGTGATTTTCCTCTGAGAGTAGCTATCTGACATTTTCCATATGCTGTGTTCCTTATTAGGGCTTTAATTCTTCTCTTAATCTTTAAGACCGTGAACTTTGTAGTTCTAAAGTGTATTCAGCCATACATGGTATATACGGAAACATTCTATTGACTTCTCTCTCTGGTGCTCTTGTGACTGCTTTGAGCAACACCAAACATCTACTGATGCCAAGGACAGGTTTCCTTCATATCCAAATTTCCTGGGAGCATCATGTTGAAGGTTAGATTGCTTTGGTGAAACATTCCTTTGGAAATATTTGAATTTGCGCTCTGGAGGCTTATCTGCAAGAGAGGCAAGAACTGTTTCCAGGTCTAGGTCTTTATCAAAGGGCTTTTCCATATATTGTGGATGGACTGCATGCCCCCTTCTTCTTAGCATTTCAGTTTGGAGATATTCTTAGAACAAAAAAAACATGCAGGAATGTGCATACTGTGCAAGAACAGTTTCAGCCTCCATAAAAATACTTATTAAGCTGCTTTGGGAGAATTCCCACTGCCTTCAATAGTAGTCATGTTTAAGGTTGATGACAATCATTTATTTTATATTTTTTATTGTTTGTTTCATTAAGAATCATATCCCCTTGCTACACTGAATCTTACCATGCTGAGTAAATAATCCCATTGACTTCATTGGAACTACTCAGTGTGAGATAAGATGACAGAATTGAGTAGCAAATCATTATTCTGACTGGGAAACTACTGTAAGCTGTAAAATATTAACTGTAAACATGAGTCAATGTGTTTTTACTGCTAGATCATGATTTCATAATGGGATATTGGATTTAATAAGCAATGCATCCACCACAATGGATGAACTAAATACTAGAAAAAACGCTCTTCTAAAGAGAAGAGTGACGATTCTGTTAAAAAAGCACATTCTGTGGAAAAACTGAAAGGCAACGAGTGTCATTAATATTTAGAATGTGTTGGGAGGTCAACAACTACTAGCATTATACTGAAAATGCTAAAGTAAAAATATAAATTATATTTAAGTTCTATTGCAGTGATTCTACTAGAACATCTAATTGTCAAAGCCAATTCCTTGTTAAGAAGGACTTACCTTTTTAATGTTAGTGGCTCCTGCACTATCCAAACTTCTAGACATGCCTGTTTTCTCTCTATTATGAGAGGAGATCAATCAAGAAAGAGCTTATACACACAATTTAAATATATTTTTATATTTATATTTTTCTGTTCTGTGGTTTATTAATTCTGCATTTACTCTACTATCGTAAAAGTCTCAGCTTTATCAGGGCTTTTGGGCATTCAGAGATGATCAGATCTCAAAGTTCGTAAGTAGGGCTGGTGTGTGTGTGTGTGCAGTCTAGGTATACTATATTCTCTGCTCCAGCTCATGGATTTTTACTGACGTGGTCTAGACAGAGTCCGTGCAAAGAAGTCCTCTCATGAGTGCAAGATAATGCAGGAGTGAAAACTTCTGAAAGGGCGGTGAGCAGGGACTGCATATCGCACAGTCAGTGCTGAATGAAAATGGGTAGTGCAAAAGTCCACTCACAAATGGCCTTGAGTTGTTGACTTTAATTCCAACTTTTGGAAGCTTTTTTCAGTTTTTGGAAGCTTTTTCCAAATTTTCAGCTGGGTAAAACACTGACCTAGCAGTGAAGAAGAACCATGGATTCAAGCTAAAAGTGCCACAAATCAACTTTAGGTTTGGACCGACTCCAAAAGGAGTGCCTTTTTTTTTTTTTTTTTCCCCCACTTACAGTTAGTCCAGTATTTTCTAAACTTCCATAAAAAAATTATTTTCATTTTGGCAGAAAATTCAGAGTCATTTTCTGGAAGGCAATGTTGGCTAACTTAAAGCAGTGGTCCGTGTCTCATCAAAATCTCAACAGGTACGACTAGTTATCTTTCTCTTGCTGATGCCTTATATGATTTTCTCTTCCTTTCCTTTCCTTTCCTTTCCTTTCCTTTCCTTTCCTTTCCTTTCCTTTCCTTTCCTTTCCTTTCCTTTCCTTTCCTTTCCTTTC
>VZSV01000012.1:1295932-1305932 GCA_013398735.1 Nothocercus julius
TTTCCTTTCCTTTCCTTTCCTTTCCTTTCCTTTCCTTTCCTTTCCTTTCCTTTCCTTTCCTTCCTGGTATTTTTTAATAACACAACATTTGCTGCCTTCCTGCACTGTTACTTTAAATGCTAGCTAGGAGATACAAATGTGCATTACCTTTCACAGTTTTTGAACAGTGTATTTATCATTTTTATTATTTATGTTTCTGGCTTGCAGTGTTGATGCAAATGTATTAAATACTGTTAAGACCTGTGTGCTTTAGCATCTGTGGAATATCATCACACCTCCAAGGCTAAGCCTGAAGCTAAAGTGTTTAAGAATTTATATGGCCATTCTTTTTCTCTCTCTGTGGCATTAGAGGGAGAAAAAAAGCAATAATGAAATGCATAACCTACATCCATAGAAAATATCACTGGCCTATTTATGATTATGATTCACAGTTTGGTCACTAGAAATATACTGTTCTGCAGGTTTATGCCTTTAGCAGTTATTTGTTAACGACAACTCCTACACACATTTTCCTTCTGCAAGTGTTTTGGATTTCAAGAGAAAATGTGTCCTTCAAATAAGTTATTTCTTTGAGAGATCTTTCTGTAAGTGGGTTCCACTGTGTATTGACTACTCATAATATTTTCTGTTATCATCTTGTCAGGGTTCAATTCATTACTCCATTCATTATTCAATTTGTTGGGCCATGAGCATCTGAATAATTGAAAACTGCAGAAGTATTATAAATTATAGTGTCTCCATGAAATCCCAGTTTTAGGGTTTATGACTTGACTTTAAGAAATCACTCTCTGTTGAAAGTTGACATATGAGGTCTCATCTTTAAAGCAGAATCTTATCAGTGTGGTGGTTTTTAATACCTTTATTGTTGCACAGCTAACAACTCAGCTTGCCTAAGTATATTAAATTATGGACTTTTTTTACAGTTTATCTGTTTTTTAATTACTCTTGCCATCTCGGTGATGTGGACTAGGGACAGATAAAGAAATTAATTTATTTTGGGGTTAATAAGTAATTTACAGCTGCTAATTAAAACTCCCTTTTTTTTTTTTTCCTTTCTTTCGCTAAACAAAGTTAATGTAGCTCCACTATATTAAAGTTTTTTTTTTTTTTTTTTTTGTGGAATTTGGTATGTCAATAGTGTTCCTATACAGGAATATAAGTTGAAATTTAGCCATTATTTTAACAGTATATCTGATCCAAATGTATTTTTTAATTTTTTGTTTCTTTGTTTTTATGTTTTGATTTGGGTTACTATTTTCTTTCTGCTGTCTGGATAAATTATATTAAATTACGTCATATTCATTTTAAAACCACAACTATTTAATTTCTAAAAAAAAAATGAATCTTTCTTAGATTCCATTCTTCCCTTGATTATACTGTGGATGGATTAACAGAGTTGTGCCAGGGCAGTTGGTATTTCTCGATTCTAATTTTTAAACACTGTCTGTCTTTCAGTTATATGGCCAAAGAGTGGCAGATAGGCTAAAAGCAGTGTATTTATGCTTTGTGGGGATCTGGCATTAAGGTTACAAAATAATGTGTAATTTATTCCTGCACAGATCATTAGTAACCTCACGTGCTTTTTCACAGGTGACTCTTAAGATAAACTAATTTTACTATTGTTAATATGGGAAAATTCGTAGTGACGCTATCGGCAGGCTAGAGAATAGCAAGGCTGGTGTGTTGAAGACGCCTGCTGCGCGCGCACGTATCCCACCCCGTGAGCCATATTCTTTGCGTTGGCGGCACCCTTCAGCAGAAGACAAAACTGAAGGGCATCTGTCTGGAAGACACTCGTGTGCTCACTGCCGCCTCTCAGGGCTTCATGCAGAAGCTGAAACTGCAGATCTGTGGTGCTCTTTGAGCTGCCTTGGATATCCTGCACTGTAGGTCCATCAGGGCATGAGCGTCCTTAGTTTCTGAGACAAATCAGCATCTCCTTGCAGGTTTCTCAGGTACCTGTCCAGTGACATTAGATATTTATTTTAGGATTTGTGAATCAAGCCTTTACTGCCTAGAGTAAACCTCATGTACTGTCCTCCTGGCCAAAGGTTCGAAGGTTTTTTTAGCCATCCCAGCTGTGTGCATCCCTTATACTAAGCCCCTCTTTTAACCATTTCAGCCTTACATTGCGCTCTGGGTCCCCTGTGCTTCTTGTATATGTACACACAAACAATGTGTGTGTGTGTGTGATATGTATACTATGTATATATATATACCAAAGCAGGAAACAGAGTCCACATGGCTTTACCTGCAAGTGGTATCCAGCCCATTTGCACTGGTGCTCGCCGGGCAGCTTTCACAGGGACACTCAGCGAGAAGTCCGGGTGTGCCAGCACAGCCGGCCGCTGCTTGTCGCCTTCACAGTTGTGCTGTGACGCTGCCCTGCAGCTGCAGCGAAGGGGAGAGCCAAGAAACGCAGAGTCTCTCTTGGGAGCAGGGAAGTCATCTGGGACCTCTGCAAATCTGTGACAAATGTGAGGTCTCTTTCCTCTGCAGTGAATTAAACACAAACTAGTTTGGGTGTCCAGATGTCTTTACCAGACCCTTTACCAGACAGGAATGAGGTCTTCCCTTCTGCTCATCTTGCTAGTTTTTCTGATTGTATATGCATGTATTTGGCTGGTGGGTGCAACAGACCCCACGGAATGCTGCAAGTGACACTGTTGATTTTGGGGAAAACTGGATGAAAAAGATGGGGGAGGATAAGGGTAAAGACATTTGGCTTCTGTTTGACTGAGGCACAGCTTCAAATGCCTCTGAAATTCTCTGTGTCCCTTAGGAGTGGTGCCAGTTCCATAATTGTATTTCAGTGTAACAACACCCAGAATCTGGTCCTTAATGTTAAGCTTATCAGGTGAGCGGCCCAAAGAAGAGTGGCAGAAGTTAGTGATGGCCAGGATGGTGGGGGAGGGATGGGAATGGATATAAGAGCACCTGCGGATGCAGTGGGAAAGGAGCAGGGAGCCTCATGTAGGGAAGAGCATCAGCGAGGTCCCTTCGTGGGGGACCTGCAGGATCCCATGGAGTTCATGGAGGAGGGGTCTCAAGAGGACATACAGCAGGCTCTTGGCATGTTACAGCAAAGGGGAATACTCAGGTCCTGCTTTGTGGGAAAAAATGGAGGATTTGGCGTCTGTGGGGCAGAGGTAGGCTCTGCCACGGGATGGGGACAGGTGGACATGCAGTAGAGCTGGGGGGTGCAGGCAGCCTTGGAATGGGAGGGAAGCGGCAGCAGGGAGGCTGATGAGCAGAGAAGAGGGTGGAAAGGTTAGCAGTGTCAGTTTTCTGTCCTGTTATTGACAGTCTTATTTCTCACCCAATATTTAACGGGCAGTTTGTCTGAGTATGAAGTAAGACTGATTAGGTGGAGGAAGCAAAGTGATTAAAGCTGTATGGTAAAAAAATGCTTTGGGAAATCTACTGCCATTCACATTTTTTTATATCAAAGTAGGGAGCATCTGATTTAACGATGTTTACTAATAATGGATTTCATCTGAAAACTATTTTTATTTCCTGCTTTCTGTACTCTTAAAAGCAAACCCAGACTCCTTGAACTACAGCAAACACTACTATTATCAAGCTATCTTGTGTCCAGTTCCATATTCAGCTCAAAATTTGCTGACAAAGTCTAGCTTGGATCTACAAATAAAGGAGCAGTTTTGAGCCTAGATGGCTTTTTATTTATGAGTTTTACAGAATGAACAGAACTGGATTTGCAGCAAAACCACATTCTCATCTTTAGCAGCGGGGGAGCTGCCTTTGTGCCACAGTACAGCTCAGAGCGTAGAATCATATTTAATACAGAGATATTTTGTTTACTATTGGAAAATGATTGCTGCAGGAAGATAAAAAAAGCCACTCAGGTATTTTTATTGAATTTTTGCATAAATCTTGTATCTATAACCAGATCTAGTGACATAAATATTAGCAGCTTGTTTCTATTTCACCTGCTGTAGAACCACTGCTGTCCTACAGCAATAACCAGCAAGGGAATAGAGCTATTTGCTGCTGTCATAAATAAGAAGGGGTGTCACAGCTGTTTTCATTTGACTGAGCAGTAATGGAGTTAATTATACTTCCAGTCTCTTTGTTTTTGATCTGTGTTTCCAAAGTCATCTAGGCTTCTTGAATTCTTGAAGATTTTTAACCCTTTTTCCTACCCACCTGGATCAGATATTTTAATTTGGAGGTTTTCTTATCATTATAATTCTTTTTAGTATTTATCTATGCTTTTCTTACGAATTAAAATTTTTTATTATGTGAAATTTTGATTTTGTTTTAATTTGTACTGTACAGAATAATGACAGGTGGAGAGGATGTCTTTATTGAAGACCAGGCATATGGACCTAAGTTTGTTTTATCTCCAGCAGTTCAAATACCTTGTTTTAAGGAAAAAATCAACATAATATAACTATGTTTTGATCCATATACAATAGAGAAATCTATTTCACTCTTTCTTATTTGTAGCTGTTATTGTTACAGCATTTCTGTATTTTTTTTCTCTCTCTTTGTTTTGAATTCTCAAAATGTAACAAGTGCTTAAGAACAAATAGAGCAAAATTGTTTATAGGTGTTAAAGCCTCGAATGTGGCTAGGTTTTTGCACAGAGAATTCAGTAAGTCTCTAGACATTCAGGGAAATATCAGTGTTGAAATTACTACAAAGGAGGCTGTTATTCTGAGCCAGGTTTAGAAAGTCACTCATTTTATTGAAGCCAAGCAGTGAGTGTGTGTGAAAATCACACTGAACACCTATATGCATATCTCCATACTTTAAAATATTTTTAGAAATGTGCCTTCAGAGATTTGCGAGAAAATAAGTGATAAAATGATGTGTGAGAACATCAAGTGCTACAGTTATAATTCTATAATATAAATAGTCTATAATTGCTAGGTCCCAGAAATACCCTTGAGATGGTAAATGAAGAGAGAGCTTTAACAGTCAAATATAATTGTTAAAACATACTTTATAATACTTTAAAATTCAAAGTTATTTGAAATTTATCATGAGAAAAGCTTTCTCAGGGATATGTTCTGGCACAGAAAGTTTTTGTTGAGCAATCTTACTCTTAACCTGTTTGCTTACTTTTCATATTCCAACATACAATACAGTATTTTATTGTATTGTTGTATTTTGTTTATTGTTTTGAGAAGTAATTTGAATGGATAGATGAGATGAGATAAGTGAGATTAGATGTGAATTTACTAAATATTCTGCCTAAATGCCCCCATCTTGAGCTGGTGCTGCACAGATGACAGGAGTATTACTTCTTTCGTGTGATACTAGCACGTTGCCCTCTCAGTCAGCCCAGCATCCAGCTGAAGGATCTACTCCACAGTGCCTGTGTTGATTTCCTACCCGGAGAGGGCTCTGGTGCATAGGAATTGTATTAGTATTGACACTATCCCTCTATGACTGTAATAGTATTGACACTATCAAATCCCTTCAAGGAAGACAAAAACAGATTTTGGAGTGAAAAAACCTTTATTGTCTTCTAACTTGAGACTTATTCAAACCAGAGAGCGAGAAATAAATTTTCATTTTCTGCTGTCAAAACTTGCAATCACCCAGCCCACCCCCTGCCCCCAGTGCATCTATCTGTGATCTTGCTAATTTTGTCTTTAAGATGTAAATCTTAGGCTGTAAGGGAGACATTTACCCTTTGCTGAAAGCTAGGTAAAAAGTTATTTTTCTAAAGCTAGGCAAAATTTAAAACCCAGACTGCACAGTGAAATGTGTAAAAACCCTGTTCTTGGTTATGGAATTATCCAAACTACAGTCTTTGCTACAGAAGGTCAAATCTTTTACTCTAAAGTCTTTCAGACTTAGACCCAGTTTGCATATTGAGCTATCAGAACTATTTTCAACTACCAAGGGCATCTGAGCATGAAGAACACATTTCTTGATGTCTTTAGTTACAAATTGGCACACAGATGGGCTGCAGGAGTACGATGGGGAGGGGGCTCACATCTTAAATCCGCTCTGTTTATTACCCAGGAAGTTTTGATCAAGTTTATGGTGTTAAAGACTCCAACATATCAACTCCATTGAAGAACAGGACAAGCTATTGTAAATATGAACCATCAAAGCATTAGCCATTTCAATGAAATGAAGCAAATCAATTGTTTTCTATAAAGGTGCCTTTCAGATCTCCTTTTTCAGGTTCTGAGATCCCTTATCAAGTTCAGCGTTATTAAATGTTGGACTATGGACTGCAAGAGTAATTTTTTAGGACTTCAAAAGGGTCACTTTGCTGGTAACATGCTTGTCTTTGCATTTATTTTACACGACCTAAACAGAGTTACGCATACACAAACCCAGATTAATTCTATTGAATATAATACTTGCTTGAATTCTAACCTAACAAAGTATTTGAGGGCTTGCATAAATTTCAAGAATGTGGTCAAATGCTTTCATAAAATGGGGTTGGTGCTTCCAGTGAAATGCATTCATTAATGTAATGAACTGATTGTGAGTTTTACTATTTATCCACAAGAAAAATGTACCGGGATAATATAAAATATATATTCAGCAGTGCATCATATGCCTGCCTCTACAGATATATCCGTAGGTGGACATATCCAGATCAGTCGGGATAGTTCTCTAACTCGAGGTGTCCCGCAGCTTCTGGAGAAATGCTGCAGAAATGCTGTGCTTATGTTTAAATATGAGTAAAGACTTGCCTTCATAGACCGGGGTCAGTGTTTCCAGTTTATTTAGTCTTTCCACTGAGCTTGGTAAGCCGAGGCACCAGCATTGCTCTAACATATGCTTCCTTTGACATGCCAACAGGCTGAGCTGCCATCTTTCAAAGAGACATGAGGCTAGAATGAATTTCCTTCTTCCAGTAAAAAGTAGAATTTCTTCTCCAAAATTACATTGGCTCAAGCTCCATTATGCCTAATATATTTTACAACACCAGTGACAGGTTTAAGATCTGGTATTTGTGATGCTTAAGAACTAAAATCATGCAATTTATACCTCTGGAAAGACTGTATTTCTGGCTTTTTAATGGGACGAACAGAAGCTGCACCTAGTCCTGGAATGTTCAGAGTCATTGAAGTTTAAAACTATGATCTATATTTAAACACAAGAGTTATTCCAGGTCATTTTAAAATGAGTTTTTGAATAAAACAGTTATAATTTTCTCAGTTTAAACTGAATCTGGTAATAATCTAGTGAGATGGATATGGGGCACAATATCTGCAATAACTTTCAGAAGGCACACAGTAAATCAGAGTTCACTGTAAGTCCCTTTGTGGTTTTACTCTCTTCCCAGATTCAGCCCCAAGCAGTAACACTGCAAGGGAGGAGACTTTTCTTGTGCCTCAGTGACTGAATGATTCCAATTTTTCACTTTCAGGTGGTTTTAATTCTGCTCTCCTAACCGATCATCTCGTCGACCCTGTAGGAGTCTGTCAGGGAGAAGGTGAGCAGGCTCTGCATTTTTTCAGGCAGAGCCTTCTTGAGAGAGGAAATTTTCTTCTGTAGATTTTAAAACTATGCATTTAAATAGCAAATGTTTCTCTAAGCAAGGTAATGGTGATACTAGTTGGACATAAATGTAAATCTGCTTTTGTTTACAAAGCTTCAAAAATTATGAATGTATTCTTTCTGAATACTGATATCCACTTATTCTTCCTCCACATTTTTCTTACTCTTTACAACTCCCTAAATTATAAGGAAATTAAAAATCCATTAGATAGTATACATTAACATATGCTATTATGGTTCTAGCAAGGGAGCAGAAGCTGCTGTGAAATATGATTTTTTGTTACTGTACTTTGAAGGCAAAACGTAATATTTTTTTAATATGTTTTACTTTTTTTTAAACACAAAATTCATAAGCAATGCCATGTGGCCTAAAATAGGTAAAGAAAATACCTCTTTCTAAAATATGCTTATGAATTTTTATACAGTAAAAAATATGTTTAATCTCATGCAAAATCATGACTATAGTATCAGGTATATTCAGATCATATCAAAGAAGCCTGTAATAGGCATCTAAGGACAATCCTCTCCCAGATAAGTGTGATTCTCTTTGCTTGGTAGGCATGATTGCCACATGCATTGAACGAAAAATGTCCTGGTAACCCATCCAAACAGCTTTTTTTTTTTTTTTTTTTTTTTTTTTGACTAATTGCATGGGGTTTAGTTAATATTTGACTTGAGTGTGCTGGCTAAGCCTCCAAGAGCAAATGGCTACGGTCTACGTGTTTTCATGTCCTTGACCAAGTCAGCTACCCTTGCTATATCCTAATTTCACCACATATATGATGGCATAATGCCTCTCTACCTCATGAGATGGAAATTAGACATTACACTTAAAATTAGTAATGGGCTCAGAGAGGCTTTGTCAAATTTGTAATATGCTTAACTGCAAAATGCTACAGCTGGGCAAAATACCACATTCACTAATGCCATGTTTTCTATCAGTTCAAAAGATTTTATCACTGCACCACCACAGATTTAATGGGAAATACCAGATATAATTCTTAATAGTCAAAGAAATTTACTTACAGTTGCCTTTTCTACTATTATTGATAACAGATTTATATCTGTGACCAGGGAAGAAGTCATCTGAATGCCGTCATGGATGATTTTAAATTAAACATAAAGTTTAAGAAAATTCTGGCTAAATGTCATCAAGATCCATCATACCAAGCTGTCTGAGAGGCTAAAGGGCATATTATGAGCTGGATGAAGGGCAAAAGCACTGCCAGAGCCAACAGGCTCAGGCAACATGGTACTGTTACTTGGGGACAGTCAGAAGAGCCATACAAGGAAGATAGAGGTGTTTGCCACTTTTAAGTAACTAAATAGCTGCTCTTCTCCTTCCACCAACTTTTTCTCCTCCTTTTGCACTGTCTGGACTCCAGTTTGCTGCTGCTAGTGCTTGAGCCTTTGCCCCCCTCCTAATCTGTGCGTAGCCCCCTACCAGCAACTCTAAATATGTGTCTATTGCCCTGCTCCTCCCTGCACCCATTTCCAGACACGCAGCATTACTGCTTCCCAAGCAGAAGAGTGCTCTCCTCCCCGCCAGAATCCAGCTGTAATTTACAACGCTTCTTTCCGTATTAACCGTAAAAGGGAAAGAATATATTTGAAATCAATGTTTCAGATATGAATCAAAATTTAATATGTAGAAGACAGGGAATATTTATGGCTGTATTGTTTGTATTTTTGGATAAAAATAGTCTTGTCATGAAAAGGACAATGTTGACCCAAATCCCATTGTTTTCCTTGCAACACATACACTAAGGAGTCCTAAGTGCATAATGGGAAACAACAATAATAAGGATAACAATAGGTTACAGAAACAATTAGGTAAAGAATAACACATGACAGGTAATCCAGTCATAAATTTATAGGCATGCTGCTCTCTCTTCAGGAGCCCTGTGAGACACCAGGCCAAAGGCCAAATACATTCCCAAGGAATGTGTACTGAATCACACGCCTGCAGACTGCATGTTATTATTAGAATTGTAAAATGTTATTGCTGATTTTTATATATCACACTATGTGGTTAATTTAAAAATGTGGCTGGGCAATTTATTGTGTGTATGGGGTGTCTATTTCCAATACAATTTTCTTTGATTGTTTTAAAATGTGTTGTTAGATTTAATTCTTTTTAAATGTATTTTTAAGCCACAGGAGGACTGTCAATGAGGCTTAAAAAGCTCTCAGTACCTAGGCTTTGTTCTGGCATTTTGGCTTCACACTCATCCATTGAACAGTAAACGTTTGTTTTCAAGCTGATTTTCCCCACCCCAACAGCCTTTTAGAAACCCAGCCAATGCACTGTCAGTTAAGGAAATGGAGTAAAAACAATTTAAACGTAGCAGTGGGGGTAATGAGCTCGCATGCAGAGCTGTGCCATACCTGCGCTTTACAGACAGTATGTGCTGTCTCACATACAGCAGCTGAAAGGATCCCTGAATTTTAAACTTTACATTGGGCCATTTAGGTTTCCGTTTTGATCACTGCTGGCAAATGA
>VZSV01000012.1:1308432-1334172 GCA_013398735.1 Nothocercus julius
TTGGCGTTGAAGCCAAGATGAATTTTTAAGGAAATCTGCCTGCCTGCTTGTCCATTAGAGTGCGCCTCCACATAGGGGCTGGCAAGCTGGGAGAGTGCGTGAAGGTTATCAAGGGCTGTGGGGGGAAGAGCAAGGCTGCAGAGGACATCTCCTGCAGATCTTCCACCTCATAGATCTATCACCTCATCTAGAGCGAATGTAATAGTGAGGAAAAGGCTTCATTAGAGTATTTACCCACATGATCTTCCTTGTGGGCCGGGTAAACCTCGGTTAGTTTGGTAGAGGTTGCAAGGAAAAGATTCTTCCTTTCTACCTAGATTATCCGAATAGCTAGACAAGAGTCATCTAATTACAGAATGACCTTGGTGTTAGGACACATTGATATTTTAGGTGATGTTCTTTTAATTTTTGCAGATTTGTAACATTAGTTATGGTTCAGTGCCAGTATCAAGATCATTAGTATTAAGTCAAATACTTTTGGATTCACAGGGCAGTAATTCCAATAGATTTTCCAACTATTTATCGGTAAGTTTTAATTCCATGTTGCCAACACTTTATAGTCCTTTGGACAAATCTTGTCTTCACTCAAAGTAGAAAAAAAAGCACTGTTTTTAATTTCTGGAATCCAAGCTTGTATTCTCCATGATTTTGTTGACTTAAAAAGCTAGTATCCTGGTAAAGTTGACATTTGCTTGAAGAATTTGCTCAGCTGGCATGAAAATGACTTATACTGCACTTAACCTGAATGAAGCATATCTGTATTGACCAACCCGACTTTATATCTGGTACATAAACTATTTAATCTGGCCATTCCAAAAGAGAATGTAGTCACAGGATAAATCTAAAGGGATAGCTAAGCAGTTTTCTTTTGTTTGTGAGAACAGTACTGAATGATGCCAATCTTGTAACAATTGCAAAATATTGCTTTTTCTCAAAATAGAGAAGGAAAAAAAATATTGAGTAGTTTCAACTCTGTGTTATTTCTTCATAGCAATGCACAGAGTAGCTTTCTAGAAGTGACTGTCATCCAGAAAAGGACTAGCATTCTTAACAGATAAAAAGATATTACGGCAACTTGAATTCAGTGTAAAATTTTTCTATAACATCTATATGATTTTCCTAAGAAATAATGTTCTGCGTCCTATTCCACATATTGTAAGATAAAATATGAGCCTGCAAATGAAAATAAACAAAGGCAAATAAGTCAAAACATAAAGGAAAGGATGGAGCTCTTCTAGTTCTGTTGATTGCTGACGAGAAAATAGAGAACCCATTAGGGATGCCTTCCTATTCTTTAATTCCTTCCCTCCCCCCACCCAGTCCCTCAACCCCACCGAGGCTATTACACACATGAGGACACACATCTTCAATCATTTCATACCCTCCCTAGCACTCCACAAGCCGTTCTTCACCCTCTTGCCTTTCAGCACCATATATAAATGGCACAGATATTCCCTCAGGACAGTGCGCAGGTCTGTTTCCTCTCTCAACAAGAATCACACGTAGCAGCTACACGCTACAGGCCACAGGCAGAATCAAGGTCACGTGTGTGTCCTTAGGTCCAGTTCCTTTGGTTATCCCCATTTGGACTGTGCTGAGAGTAACGCTGGTAGGTGTTCTTCAGAGAATTGGACTTCTCCATATTTGCTCAAATAGAGAAAATCCCAAGAGAAGGGAATCCTATGTGTTTTTCTTTAATTCTGGGTTCTTCCTACTATTTAGCTATGACTGGCATTTCTTCTAAAATTATAATCATACTTATTTGCATGTAAATTTGCATGTAAATTTCATTAACATGAAAAAGAGCCTCAAGAATATCATGGGAAAATGGCAGTGGTTTGTCATTTTCCTGGCAAATGGTCCTGGGCAGGTTACTCCATCAAATATTATCAACATCTCTTATTTCAGTGACCCAACATTAGTGATGACGTTTTAAGGAAAATGTTTGCACGTGTTTTGTTAGTTTTGGAATAAAAAATGATAGTTCATTTCCAAAAGACTTTGGAAAAAGGTAATATTTAGTGCAACCTAAAATGACAGGGACAGTGTTCAGTAATGTAAGTAAGCTTTTTCTGCTTAGCAAGGGTGGACCTGTTTTGTTACTGTCTCTGGTAAAAACAAAGGTTGGAAAAGCTCCTGCTTCAGTTATACTCATAAAAAGAACTGGAGGAAGAAACTAGGAACTGCTTTGTTTTTAAAAGAACTTTATTTTTAAAAGAAAAGGCATATAGGAGCTGAGGTTTTTCTTCTTTTTCCTTTTTTCTTTTTTTTTTCTTTTTTTTTTTTTTTTTTTGAAATTACTGATGAAAGGTGTTAGGACAGAAGCATAGCACAGAGCCTTGTGAGGGGTCTTAGGTAAACAGATCGTATTAAACCCCTGTGGTGCAAGTCAGTGCCTTTTGCTGTCAATCCTGAGCAATGGCCACTGAGAGAGACCAGAAGTGGCTCCTGATTGCTTCCCAGCATGCTGACACTGTGTCACTTGAAACAATGACTATTCCACACTGCAATGGCAAGAAGCCCTTACATTCATCTGAAAGCTTTCCTTCAGTTGATAAGCTAGGTTATGGAAAAAGCAAAATATGCCAGTTAGCAATTTCTATTTTTGAATTGAAAAAGAGGAGATAAGCAAGGTGAAGGAACATGCTTACTACAGGAAGCAAGAAGTGTGTCAACTTCCTGCTATCAGACTTCCAAATCATATACCTTTATATGCCTGTATCTTAGAACAAGGAAGACTTCTTTTGGAAAGTCTGGGCAAAAAGAAAACTACTTAGGAGGCAGATTGGCAGAACTAGCAAACACTTTCACAAGGTATTTTCGAAAAGAATGATTAATGAAAGTATAATTAATTCAATTCTATTCACTTGTTAATTCTAAACTATTGTCACTTTTCTGAAAGTTTGAGTTTGCTTGGTTTTATATGGGTGGTAAAGCCAAACAAAAGTAGCTCGCCTTCCTTCAATCCTAGACTAACTAGAAGACTCAAGAGAAATGCTTGACTGCAGCAGCAGTCAGGACATGTAACTGGCAGAATGAAATCAAGCCACAAATTACCAAGTTTAGAGTCTTTCCTAGAACTGCTTATTCTGTTGGGTGGAAGTAGGGATATTGACCATAAAAATGGCACAAGGCTCCTTGAGGAATGAATGCTTGCAGAAATCCCATTCCATACACTGTATCTCACATCTGTACGCTGAGCTGCCAGTTTACGAAAGGTTAGGACTCTTGTCACTGTATCTGCCTCACGACTTGTGCAGGATTCTAATTGGAGTCAAGAGAAAAGTCCTACGATTTTCCTCTTCAAATGAGTGGTCTTCTCAAAAATAATCATACCTGTCAGTCATGAGAAACTGGTATTGTAATAAATGATAAATTTGTAAGAGCAGCTTTTTATTATATTGGCAAAATTTTGAAGCTGTATCACAAGAGATGAAGAACTCGAACATTCTTGCAAGGAGCAGTTGTACTGGAAAGATTTTAAGAATCAGACTACTTTCTTTTTAAGAAAACATCTGACTGATTTTCGGTTTTGCTTGAGAAAAACAAAATATTAGGTAACAGTGTATTCCAGCAGGAATGTCTTTTTTCTGTAGATATGTTTTGGAGGAAGGAGGGGCAAGCAGGAAGAGAATTTTCTTCAGAATAAACAATAAACATGAATCAAGTGGGGTTTTCTTTGCTATCCTTTTTATTTAGAAAAAATAAAATGTTCCACCTTTCACAGGGATAGTATAACGGTGTGTTTTTTTTGTTTTATTTTGTTACATTTTATTTAATCATATAAGCATGACAAATAATAAAGTCCTGGCACTCAAATAATTGCACTGAATCAGAAGTAGTGCATCCTTTATAAGTGCTTTTACCTGTGTCTGTCTCAAGCGCATAAGACGTAACTGAGTCCCATGAAGGAATGTCAAGATGCAGAGCAGTGGAGTTGATACAGGAAGATCATTCCTATTGTCTGACCACTAATTAGAGGATAAGCCACACTGCTGTTGTCATAGGTTACTTTAATCAAGCAAGTTTCCAAAAATGGTTTACTACCTTGTCTTCATGTTGATGCTAAGTTATGTTTGAAAAATTAATAGATTGGCCATGTCTTTCCCCAAGCATTTGATTTAAAGCTCAAGCTTTTTGAAGTACTCTTTATTGCCATTAAGATAAAATATTAGGTAGTACTATCTCCTGGACATCATATATTTAACGATATGCTTCATGCGTCATTTACCAGAAATGTATTGAGATTTTCCTGAGCCAATATTCAAAGAATAACTTCATATTTTTCACAGCCAAATGTCATGTTTTTGACTTTTCTTTTTAATTCTTTTGCTGTTTGGAGCTGTTATCTTAAATTACTATTTTATAGGATTTTTTTACTTACCATCTAAAACATGTACAGAATATATATACATATTTTGTATATGTAAGAACTTAATATATTTTTAGTGGTGAGTTTCATAAAATTTATAAAAGTAAATGAAGTTAAATTGGATGATGTAGAATGCAGAGGTTATCAATTACATAGACACACACATATGTAAGTGATGTACACCTATACAGGATATGCATCGGACTGCTTGATCCTATTTCATTGCAAAGTAAGACCAGGATTTGGCACTTGGGAATGCAAGTTTCCAAATATTACCACAGTGACTGTTGGCTTTTGGAAAGTTCATTTGTTCCTGCAGGTTGACAAGGCAAAGCAGCAAGGAAACTAGAGAGATGGTTTGTGATGCCAGAGGAGGGGCTGCCTAGAACAGGTGGATAATTCCTGCCAGGCTGTCCTATCTTTGCACTATATAGTTAACTCTGAGACTGAGTAGATGAAGCTTGCTGTTCCTCTCCAAATCCTGCCTGTTGCCTCACATAGGTTTCATCTCTGCAGTAACAAACTGAAATTTACATTCAGACACTACCATCAGATTTGAAACAGAAGTGTGTGTGTGCTGAGGAAATATAACCTGAATTAAAACAGAAATTAACCTCACTAGAAATCACATTTTCAATGTCCCGATATTTTGACAAATATTAGTGACTGCATTCTGCCTGCGTGAACTTCACTCTGAAGTTCTTGCTTAGATTGCCCAAAAAGTCTTGCAGAGGCTGGTGTGATGATTGACACAAGCCGCATGTGTTCAACATTATCATCATTACAGAGTTGTAGAACTTGTTATGTGTTTAATTCCCTGTACTCTCACTGTCTGTAGTGTTTTTCATCTTGGGCACATGGCAAAAATTAAGTTAGAGTCTTTAACCCTCAAAGTCTGAAGGAATGTCATGTTAGAGCTCTTTCTCCTGTTTACTACCAAAAGATTGCATGTTAACCGTTCTGGGCAGCTTCCTTTTTTGCTGTATCCTGATGTATTTTAGCAATTCTGCTAGCTTTCTTGCCATAAGTTTTCCATTTTTGCCAGTGGTGAATTGAATAGTCCAAGTTTGGCTCTGCAACTTCCAAGAATACATAGATCATTGAGACAAAAGTTCCAAAACAGAGGGGAGATTCAAAACCTTCTTCAGCATCAAATTATTTTACAAGGAACAGATCACACAGCATAAATAACCGCTGACAGCAAGCACAGAATAAACAGTGATAAACATGGCAAACAAAAGAAAGAGTTGGGGTTAAATCCATTTCACAGTGGTCTTTGCATCTGAACTAAAAATAGGTCTCTTAAATGCAAATAAAGAAAAATGACGGGCATTTGCATGATTGACAGCCTTTTGAAATAGAAGTGTTGCTATAATTAAGCAATAATGTATGAGTGAGTGTACATTATGACAAATTGGAAGCTTGGTTGATTAGATTGAGCATATAAGCTGTCAGTATAATTATCACATTTTAATCATTTTTCTCCATTTTTTATAACAGCATTGTCTTCAGCCTCATTTGGTGCTTATTAGATTGATATTCTAAGAGGAATTGTACAACATAAAACATGTCCTTTAACAAGATGAACTTTAGATAAGACTTTAGGTATGTCTATAAACATTTATAATGATGGCTGTTGTGTCTCAACTTTTTGCCACATCTTGTGTATCAAATAATGTCATTTTAAAGCTTCCTTTATCATGATAAAATGGTATAAACTGAACATATCTTATTGCAATAAGTACTCATGTATTCATGTGTATTTGAAGCTGTCATAGGCAAAACATTTCACATTGCTACAGCTGAATAATGAATTAATGATATACATTGCAGTGATTAACAGGATGCTGAGTCAATCACTGTGGGAACTAGGATTTTCCATTTTCATGCAGCTATGTTGAACTGTATATAATATTTAAACAAGCAAATGTTCTGGGGTAATACTCAGGAAACAGTGATGTTTTAAATATTAAGTTTTAAAAAGATTTAATTTTATTCTAGATACATTTCTAAAATGTAACCATTGAAGGAGAGGTGTGCCTCTGAAATTACAGCATAACAAAGAAAATAGAGGTTCTTAACATGGTCATGCTCTTACAGTCTTACCCTATCTCAAATTAGATCTGAATAGCTCTTCAATACTGTTGAAATAAGAAAGTGGAAGGTGGTTTGGATGTTAAAATACAGGCCTGTGAAACAAAATTCTACAGGTCCTTTCACCACTTTCAACATTGGCTTGCTTCTTGGCCTTGGGCAAGATGCTTATCTGCTCTGCAGATTAGTAGTCCATTGGGAAACAGAGATACCCAGGGATTATTGGAAAATTAATGTATTAGGAATCAGTTTGCAGCTGTTAAAATTCACATTGTGGATGCTTTGCAGCTGCTAAAGACAGAGGATTGCAGACAGTATGTAGACTTTCTGACCAGTATTGAATTTCACTTATTAAGACTACCTGCCTATAGGGGTAGTGTGATTGTTCAGCCAGGAGTCGCAAAGGGCTAAGCACAGCAATAGCAAAAAGGTTTTAACTGCTCTCAGATTACTTAGAAGTATTCTGTAGCAATGGTTCAAATGAACTTTACTATTAAAATTTTGAAAAGAATAACTTGAAAAAATCCTCCAGGCAAAAGAGGTATATTCCAGAAGTTATTGCGTCCATGTCCTCTTCAAGATGTAAACAATAAATTGGAACCCTTTTCTTATTTCAAGGTACCTTTTAATACCAGAAAGTAAAATCTGACATACTAAGTCCTCATCAGTTACTGATTTTTAGGAATGGAATATTGTCTTAAATTTCTGTTTGCATGTTCGGTATAGTTTTCTTTGAATGCGGTTGTTTCATTTTTCTTTGCTTTTCATAAATTTTCTTAAATTGGAGTCGATCATAGGAATGTTCTCAAAAACACATAATTTAGACTCAACATGAAGAACATAAACAGGAATGTGTTTTGAACTTAGAAATACAATGGTACATGCTCTAAAACTAGATTGAATGTAAAATTTTCTCTATTCTTTGAAAATTTACCTTCTGACCTCAGTTTTTAACTTGCAATCCTTCACCAAAATACTTCAATATTTCAAAAGTCTTCCCTAAGTTCAAGGTGAAGACGCTATTTCTAGTCTTGGATATTGCTGTCTGTGCAGAATAATCATGTGCAATTCTCAGTTCTTCAGTTACTACTTTTAATGACCCAATTATGAGTAAAATGCATAAAAGCAAGATTTTAGCATTGATTTTTTCCCTTTATTTTCTCAATAGCTTTCACAAACCTGGACTTACCATACTTTTTATCTTAATTATAAGAGTTTAATGTTGGATCTTGCTAGTTTATTTAGTGTTTCAAAAGACTCAGTGAAGCCCCTTTCACGAACTTATCAAGGGACATTGGTTACCTAAGTGTGAGAGGCAAAGACCAAGTAAGAAATAAGGTGGAAAGTAACCAGTAGGAGGCCTGATCTTGATTGGAAAACAATGTAACAACAGAATATCTGGAAGTTCAGTATTATTAATGCCAATGTTTTTCTAAAGATTTACTCTACTGAGAGGCTATAGATGTACCTGAATAGTGAAGCAGGGAAACTTGCTGATCACATCAATTAATCAGTTTACAAAGCTAAAAAATTCTTTCAGATATAGCTGCATAAGCCATAATTCAACAGGAAACATATAAAACCAGTGTGCCCCTTCCACTACAGACTCTTTGGCTGCATTTTGAAGCATCGACAGATTGCTGTACTATTAGGTGGCAGCAGAAGTGTCATAATAAGTGCTGCATCTCAGCAGTACCAATGCTACCGAGGCCTTTTCTAAGCCAAGGAATTGCCAGGAAGATTATCGTTCTATACTAAGTGAAATAGGACATTTTCATAAAATGGTGCGTGTCTGTGGACATTAAGATATTGGTTTTTTAACTAAGCATTTTTCTGACAGTTCATGGTTTAAATCACTAATAAGGATAAATCTTCTTAGTGAAGGTTTAGTGAATCCTTTAGTGAAGGATTATGAAGTGAAATACCATATCTGAGACTCCAATCAAGCTTTAGGAATCAGCACTTCTGTTCCTCCCGTGGAAGTGTGGGCATTTACACGGAGTGCCCCGCAGTTGAAGGAAGGAGCACTGAGATCCTTAAGGAAACAGCACCAGGATCCATGCCTGGAGACATAGATGCGCTGCAGGGACCCTCTGCACTGTTGTGCCTTGGTGCCACATGGGCGTCCTTGGGCGAGCTCAGAACTGTGCTGGAGCTGGGGCTCTGTGCTGCAGCACGGCTTCCTCGGGAGCCGAGGCTCACATCCAGACACTTGGGAGCCCGGGCAGAGCAAAACTGCTCCTGTCTATACGCGCGTGTGTATACTGCCCAGCCAAAATACACCATTGCTCCCAAGGACGCTTCCACGCTTCCTCTGTGTCTAAAAGTGCCACGCAAACACAATCACATAAACTTGGCAGAGGATGCTGTTTGGGGACGCCATGGAAAGTGGCACTCGGGTCATCCGTGCTGGGACCGGCAAAAAGTGAGAGGAAAATTCAGTTTTCAAATGACAGAGGGCTGAATTCTGCACTGGTGAGGCAGCCTTGTTGTATTGCATTTATCCCCTCTGATACCAATACTAGTTCTGGGCCAGCAGGGAGGAGAAGGTGAGAGGGATGTTGTAACGTGAAAAAACATTCAGCTTTGCTTTGGGAAAAAGAAGTGCAGGGGTTAGATTACTTCATTTTTTTTTAAGCATTCTACTCCACACCTCTTTGTGTTAGAAGATTAATTTACTTTCCTTTTGTTTTGTATCGGTGTGTATTCCAAAGCATTAATTTATTCCACAAGGTCTGATAGCATCAATTCTGTGTCCATTGTCATCAAAGTGTAGAGGTGATGTGCAGAAATGATAACAAGGTTGATTTTTTTCTGTGCCTGATGCCTATTCAACAAAGAAGCCTGCTAAGCATTCTTCTGCTGCTTCTTTATTGTCCAGTTGGCTGGATGAGTCTGAAAAACATGCATATATAGATATAGATATAGATATTTAATTAATTTAATGAGGAATGCTGGCTTTCAAAGATAGTAAATAACCTGATTCTTTGTACTTCTTCTTCTACACAGGCCTTAATCAGTTCAGAGTTTGCCTATTATATTAAATTATAATCTATTTTCACCTCTTACACACTTTTAGCTGAGACTCCTGATGGAGAAAAATATTTTGCCTCTGTTAAAATTTATGAAGATCTCATCTTCAATGGAATTTCATATTCTCACACTCCGGCATGAGCGATTGAATTCTGGCAAGGTGATGAACATGGTTTCAGGAGTCTTGAAGCCTTCTGTGGTTCAAGTCAGACGATTTGTAGGCCTGTTAAAATAAACCCAAACCATCCCTTTTTAATACACAGCATAAATTCTTAAAAGTTAACAGCAAAATTCCCTGGAGATCCATCCACTTGGAACAAGACCAAATAAAAAGCCAAGTAAGATTTTTCCAGCAACAATATCTTTGGGTAGCTGAAGGAAATTTTAATTCTGGCGTTTCCAAGATTTGGATCTCTAATCAGGTTTGACATAGTCTGTATTTAAATAGAATGTGTTAAGCGGGCAAAACATTTTAAACATACTCAAGACTGTTGCATCCTTTGGTTTCAGTTTAGCCAGGAACTTAACTGTAAGTGGATTAATTTCCTTGAAATTTTACTTATGCCTGAAACATTTCATGCACCATAATAGAGCACATGTTTATGCATAATATTCAGTTAGGGCTTCTATCCTGTGATCCTCAGACAAGTCCACAATTTTTATGTTCACTCTTGGAAGCATAGTTTTTCTGTCCCTGAAAGGAAGCTATATTATTTGCAGAATTATATTTGTACAGGGATTAGCCAGATGAGTGAACTGGCAGAAATTCTTTTGATTAGAATTTTATAAAGAGAGATACGTCTTGTAACAAACTCTTAAATGAAAAGAAAAAAAAGTATATATACACACAAAGAAAGTAAAGAGCTTTGTTTAACATTCAGAAGTGCACTTTTCTTTCCCCAAATAGGCCTGAAACACCTATTTACTTTCTGCAGTCTTAGATGGATCTTATCTTATATATCTGCATCTTTCTAGATAAAGGATTTATCATATTGTATGGACATAAGACTTACTAATTTTAAATCTATGGTTACAAACTATATATTATACAAGTATGTGGGAATTGTGCATCTTTTCTGCACTTTCATGTTTGACAGGAAACGTTCTTTGTGTATCTGATTATGTCTAATTACGCATTTAGAAAACAGAATTCCACTTTTCTAAACGTATGCTATTTTTCACTAGAACTAATTCAGTGACAAGTTCTCCTTTCAAAGCAGTTTCCTATGTACTTGTACAACATTATTCCAGATTTGCTATTGAAATGAAATACTGCAGTGACCTTTTTAATTCCCCTGACTTTTTACAATCTTTGAAATTTAGCACAACAGCAGGAGTTTAATCATATTCACTGATGTAAAAGACAAAATAAGGCACCTCTACATTCAAACAGAGAAATGACCTCAAAGGTGCAGAGCCTTCAGAGACTCGCTGGAGATCCCCAAGGACAAGTGCCGCAGTCGTGCTTGTGGTCCTCCTGTAATCTCTCCCCTTGCCTCCCGATAGCACGAACAGAGTTTTGCACCTCTGCTGCATGCTGGAGTATTTGGATATTGCTGAGTGAATATTGTTGTTTTATTATCAAAGAATAATCTCCTGTTTGCTTTATCTCTCTTTTTCAGTTTCTGTCTGTTTCACTTATTTTCAATAGTTTCAGGCTGGAATTTCCAAGGCCTTTGCTAACTGCAGTAAGGTCCTGAGGCTTCGGCTTCATGCATAGCAACTCTTCATACCACAGTATGGAAGTTGAGCAACAAAAACATGAAACCATTCATGTGCTGGCGCTTGTCTGTCCTGTCAGTGCTTTGTCATTTCTCTTGATTGATGCCAGGCGGGCCGAGGGAAGGCTTTAAAAAAAGCCCAAGCATGTTTATCCATTGCCCCACAGTGACAGGGCAGATCAGCTCTCTTAAATCCTCTGCCCATTGAGCAGCCATGATCAGGGTGATTGATGAAAAATCCGATCAGCTCTGAGCTGTTTTTAGTGTCAGGCTGGAGCGCAGGAGCTGTGCATGGGCTCTCTACAAACGTTTTTGACAGCTTCACAGTTAAAAGTACAGTGTGCGTGCTAGGATCCGGGCGCGCACACTCATGAATGTGCTCACAGCAACACTGCACCAAAAAACTCCCTTCCTAAGCATCTAGAAAACTGAATCTCCTGCTATTCTTCTGCATATTGTGTCTACAAGGCAAACATCCTAAATGCCTTTAAAATTGTCCTGTTTTCAGTTTCTTTGGTCTAGTTGTCCTAAGAAACAAGTTAGAGCAGAGGACCAGTGTCAAGGATTAATATCAAAGCTTTAAACATTTTTCTAGATAATATCAGTGTGTTGCATGTAGCCATATCAGTACTGGTTGGTGAGTTCAGTTGCATGGCTTCTTGATGGCCTGTCAGAATTTAGTCAATAGCTGTAGTTCAGTTAATAAAAGAGTAAAACAAAACAAAACAAAACAAACAAATAAAATCTATCATAATGTATTGGTAGCCCCAGCAGAAAGAACACTAATGTGAAACGTGGTGCCTCCTGACACCAGTCTCCTAAGCAGACAGAGATTTGCATTGATACAGGTTCTGCTGTAGCTGTTTTGTTGAAGGAAATTTTAATTATTTGAGAAATTGGTTAAACATCCACCATAAACACTGAATTCAACAATGTATTAAAGAAATGCACCTTACAGCAATTTAAGTTCTGTTGTACAAGACTTCAGTAACTTCCAATGCTGTTGAAATTAACAGCAATCTCCAGGAGACATTTAATTCAGGTTCAGAAAATGTTGCAAGAATATTTACTTTGATTCTAAAAAGTAACGCTTTGTCCACTTTACCATTTGCTTTATTTTTGTTCATATTTGGATAATTTAATGATAAATTAGATAAGATAGATGTTTTCTTTACCGTTTGCTCTTCAAAAACTTTACAAGTAAGCAAGCAGTTTTACTGACTGATTTGAAGAAAGTTCATTCAAAGCTGTCTGCTTAGTTATGTAACTAACATTAATTTCTACGATGAACACTTAATTGGAAATCAAAGATCAGCATCAAAACCACACAGCTTCTCTGGGTAGTCTTAACTGTCCTAAACTCTTCAACAAACAAGACACCAAGTCTGCACTGAAGTTTTCCAGTGAACCCACAGAAAAATTCTGAATAATGAATAAATGCAAGAACTCATGATCTACTCAAAGGGATGCAAAAAAAGAGTTTAACCACAGTAGATAAGTTATTTATTGCAAATTATTTACTTAACTCGATTTCACAATTTATAGAGTGTATTTTGTACAAATTCGGGTTGCTGACCTGATCAGCTTACAACAAAGTGATAAACCTTTTAAGAGATAGAAGCCAGATCACATGTTCAGCCAAGACACTATTCCTAGACTAACAAATGAAGTCATTTATCTGAGGACACTTCTTCCTGACAATATTTTTTTTGACCAAAAACTACTAAAAAAATACATTAAGCTAGCAATACCTGCTGTTAAACTTGACATCCACACAGGGATATTTAACAAGCCATTTGTGGCCCTTCATTACAAAATTTACTGCACAATACTTTATGTGCTTCCATATCCTTCACCTAAAGAACTGTACAGTAGTTTCAATAAAATCTGTGTGAAGTGCTTTACAAAACTCTATCCTGGCGATAGGTTTCCATCAGGAAGACTGGGTGTCACAGTATTAGACTTTGGAAGGATTTTCCTTGTAAATGACTAAATCATTTTTCAGTTGAGAGACAACTTGCTGTAAACAGTGTATTGCTTCTGGATATGTCACCTGTGATCAATAGGCTCTCTTTCTGGTTCAGCACCTGTTAATTTTCTATAATGGTTTGATTAAATGTTTAAAAACATATTTTAAGTGGCAGAATTAGAAAAAAATGGACTCATTACCAAAAACCTTCACCTTTTAATGCAACACTAGAAAACATCTACTGGTACTATATCATCTTGGTATGCAATAAAATTGCATCCAATAATTTACATTAGACTGCTCTTCATTAGTAAGTGGATAGAGATACACACTGTCCAAAGGAATGGTAAATTTTCTGAAAGAGAGAATGTGAGATGCCATCACATTATGACTGACTGTCTCAATTCTACCTCAGCTAGAACTTCTTTTATTTGGCCTTTATGGTTGTTTCCTTCTGTTATTAAAAAAAGAAAAATTCTTTTCCTTTGTTAATTTTTTACCTTTCATTTTTAGGATGGAGAGACACTGTATCTGAAACATTCCTGTTAAATGAAATTTCTAAGCATACTCATTGCGGTAGTAAGAGCTTAGGTCAGACAGTTACTTCATCCCACTCACATTCAATAGAAACTTTAGCTACATGACCATGAACTGGATTTTCTAGAGAACTTTTGTCTCCCTCACTGAAGAGGCTGCATGATATTCACTTAAAAAAGAACTTAACATTTCTTTTATCCTCAGTTTCCGGAGTATGGCCCCATGCTGTGAGTACATACAACCTCAGTTTGACTTTACAAACCTGGATTAGTTTATCTTCACATGTTCACTGTGTAGTGAGGTTGTTATATCCCCACTTTGTGGAAAGGGAAATGAGGCACAGGGGGATTTAATTTAGAAGTTTCTGATATCAAGGCTCTGGTTTGTTCAGAGTACATGCTATTAAGTAGCACATTATAGCTCTGAAGCACTTCCCCATTGATTTCTGCTGCAGCTATGACAGGTCAGTGATTCATCTTCCAACTACTTTCCACAGGTGAAAAGTCAGATTTAAGCATCTTTTTCAGGTAACAGAGGCAGAGACAGAAAAAGTTTTTCAAGACAGCATTAAAAGAGCTTTGCCCTTAAGCTATTTCCTTTTTATCCTGCAGGCTTCTGGGTGCATTAATAAACCTTTTCCAAGTTTGACTGTAAACATGAGCATATCATGCTGTATTCATTTTGGCAAAATCAGTTAAGTGACATAACAGTCACACAACCTCTTATTAGGTTTAACAATTAATCATATTATTGCTGAGGTTGAGTACAATGCTATGTTGAATAGGCCTAACCCTGCCAGAGGGAATCGCCTGGTAAATATACTATTCTTTGCACCAGCCTTCCTTCTGAGCCCCTGTTTTTCCTTCATGGTTTGTCCAAGTTTCCCTTGCTTTACCTCCCAATCCTTTAAAAACCTAAACTGTAAAACTCCCACCACATTCTTGTTCTAATCTACTTTTTTTTTCTTCCCCTGTATTCAGCTTCTGCTCTTTGCTCCTTCAGCCTTTCAGACTGGCCATTTTTTCTAATGTGCTGAATCAGTGACAGGAAGCAATATCACTAAAGTAGGAGACAGACAAGTTCTCAGCCTGGCTCTCACTGCACTGGAACAGGTCTGGGCTGTAGGACGAGGCTCCACTGCATTTTGAGGGTGCTACATGCAGCCTGCAAAGTCTGCGTGTGACTCACTCAGCAAAGGCCCTGTGCAGCTTCGGCTGCTTACTTAACGTGGTGTCACTTCTCAAGACTTGCAGCTTGGCCAATTGGCAGGAGCTTTTCAACAGAGGCAGAAAAAAAGGCACCTTTTTAATACAAAATCACCCTTTTTTTTCTGTCAAATATTAAAAGATTCAGGAGAAATTACTTGCAAATGTTTTCCCAGTTTCACTTCTTCCATCATCACCCTCCTCTCTTCCAGCCAAAGTGGGCCTCAGTTCCTTCCTGGTTTTCTCTCTAGACCCTGTGTCCGGCAAGAAGAGCCAAGCTGAAACAAAAGGACCAAGTCAGATGAAAGGACTTGCATCTTACATGCCTGTAGGAGCTACCATCCCACTTTCCTAGTCCAAGAACAGACCTGCTCAGGTGGATCCACTTAGGACACTGTAGAGACATAGATTTCTTTTTTTTTTTTTCTCTTTTTCAGATCATTGTTATTCTTAGCTGATACAATTCATCTTCTGAATGTTGAAATAGTTATTTTAGTAATATTACTTTTCAGCAATTATTAGTAATATAACAATATTTCAGCTACTGAGATAAACAGCTTTCATTCTACAGAATGATATGCATAGCAGGGTTTGCTCATGCTTCTTTTTTAGGTGCTTGCCACCTGTAAGGATGGCTAAACTTTACAGTTCAGAAGCCATGAATCAGGCACTGGAAGTCCAGGCACTGGAGTTTGCCTTTAAAATAATAGACACTAGAAGAATAATCAGTGTTGGCATTTTTAATTTGCTGTCTAGTTTCTAAGCCATCGTGGATTGTGTTTTCCCTTTGCAAATCCACAAGGAGGAAACTTTCGCCTTTTTTAATGAAAGAAGAGATGGCGTAAGCACAGAGTAAAAAGCAAAGAGTCCATGAGAGTTGACAACACTGAGGGTGGCAGGCAAGCCCTGCAAATACAGTGAGAGATGAAACCTGATCCCAGCCTCTATGGTTTGCACAGTACCTCGAGTATTTATGTTTGTCTCCACAACAAGCACAATTCAGCTTTAGAATGTGGGGTTTTTTGCAAAAAGGGTGGTGAGACAGTCCACAATTCATTAAACTGTATTGATATACAAAAGGATATTAGTATTTACATCTCACTTCTGCATTGATGCTTATTACCTTATAGCTTGCTTGACAGAAAGCCCTTTGGATTAATTTTTTTAAAAAAAAGAAAAAGATTGTTCCTTTTGTAAAATTCCTGTTTTGTCAAAGATCTGGCATAGCCCTAATTTTTGCAGAGCCCATCTATTAAATTAATAAACTTTTTTAATATGTTTCTTTGCAAGTATGACAGAAGCAAATAACAAAATTATATCAACTGCATATTTAATTGCTTTTTTCCTGCACCATCTCTTGCAGCAGTTCTCTAAAATGAAACCTGTATAAAGGAAGGTATAACATACACCAGTATACACTACATACAGCAACTGCCTAGTTGCAAGTAGATCTGAGAAAGTAGTTGCAGGCACTTGCTTTATAGGCACTCTTATTTGTGGGAGTGGAACTGAGCATTGCGATGTCTGCTCACCTATGTGATGGAGGAAAGGGATGTAGGAATTAGTTGTTCTCTGGTTTCTCAGCCTTTATAGGAGATTTTCTGGAGTGTTTCAATTATTGCTGAAAGGATTTTTGGTTGAAGGGCTGAGCAGAAAGTTGGAACTGTTTCTGTAGCAAATGTGGCAAGGATTGTCTTGCGATGCATTCCTAGCAAGCAGGACTATCCGCACTTCTGTCATGTGCTCTGAGTGACTCTGCGGTGCTCATGCTCACTTTATATGACTCAGTTGCCTCATCTGTGAAACAGGAAAAATGCTCTTTGAGAGTGTTCAATAACTTAAAGAAAATCAGTCTTCAAGTTCATGGCAAGTCCTGGTGTGGAATTATCACCATTAGCACTATGGAGTAAGGCTGCACGGGTGGAATCAAAAACGTCTGGCATCCTGTCTCATCAAAAACGTTGCTCTAATTGCTGCTTCCAAGCTTATATTCTTGTCTGCTGGTTCTCTTTGTTCTGCATGCCTAAACTTGTTTCATTATCTCAGTTCGGTTCCATGGTGCTGGGCAAACCAAATGCCCCAACTCTTCCACAGTTCTTTACTGAAAGGACAATGAACATTTGCCTAATTCTCTACATACTGCATGTGACTATTTGAAACATTCTCAGCAAATCTGATTTAAAAATAATGCTAAACTACTATTTCTTTTTCCTTCTTATGAGGCAAACATGGCACAAGTTGATAAGACCCTTTGAGGTCTATTGGGCAGAGGTCTTTAGACTGTTCCTTATGCTCAGTGAAAGAGATGCTTTTCACAGCATCACAGAATCACACAGAATCACAGAATGGTGGAGACTGGAAGGGACCTCTAGAAACCGTCTAGTCCAACCCCGCTGCTCCAGCAGGGACACCTAGAGCACCTGGCACAGGGTCACATCCAGGCGGGTTTTGAAGATCACCAGAGGAGATTTCAATGCCACTCACGTATACCATGCCAAAGTGATCCTATACATAAACTGTTGATGTACATAAACTGAGAAGATACACAGACAATGTGGAAGACAATGTGGAAATAGTCAATTTCTTGTAAAGTTTTGGTTTGGTTTCTTTTTATTCTAAAGCACCCAGAGCTACGTTCTCTGTCTAAAAATGCGTCTTGGATAAGAAGTGCTTCAGGATTCAGTGGCAGGCTGCTCCCTGGAGAGGGAGTTGCAGGCGTTGGGCTCGCTGCCTGTCCTCGGCCATATCTCCTGAGACCTTGTGCTACATGTGCTGCAGTGGGAGCAGTGAGCCACGGCGATGGACTGCACTGCCTGCTCTTTTCCTTTCACTTGTCCATGTGGTATCAAGGTGTTTTCCAAAATAACAAGCATATGTATCTACCAGTGTTCGTTCTGTTAAATGGAGACTCTCTGTTTCTTTCTTATTCCTTATTGCTTCCTGGATAGGTTTGATTTCTACAGCAAATGGACTTAGTTTTTTTATAAGCAGGGTGCTATTGCAAGAGTCTTCTTACTAAATACCTCAGGCTGAGTGATCCTTAAATGTCCTTTCATTTTATTTAGGTAGAATAAAAAAAGCAGGTCTGCAGGGGAGCTTAGGGACTGGGACATGAAAGAGATCTGGAATGTCATTATGTCAAACTTTCTAGTACTACCTAGAACTCTTCTGCAGCTCAGGGGAAGAACCTTTCCAACTGGATAAATAATACCCTCGAAAAGGCACTAGGAAAAACACTGTAAGTATAAGGAATGAAAGGAGATCAGCAAAATAACCCCTGGCTTTCAAGTCCAAAAGTACAGTGGTAATATAAGCCTTGTCAAAAGTCAAATTCAGTTACACCTTGCAAACAATTATATATATACATGTTGAAAAGTAATGTAGGTGTCCTCCAGAAAGATAGGGGATTTGAGAGGATGATAATGAAAATGAGAGTAAAAGCATGATAGTTAATAGGAGTGAAGATGTGGAAGGTTACAGAAATTACTATGATCAGGAGTGAAGTTAGCCCCAGAGAGCTGAATGTTTTTATGTTCCTTCACCATACAGACTTTCATGATTTCTGCTGAGCCAGCGTACTCAAGGAAGCTGGTAATGAATGATTTTTCATTAATTAGCTTGGGAGGAGACATATTATGATAGCTCAACATAGAATGGAAAGTGAAACAAATTCCCCTTTCCCAGAATGGCACATTTGTGTGTCTGTCTTTGAAAATTCTCCTAAACTTGTCCAGGCTTCCAAGCATTATTCGTGAGAAGTGTTGACACGTCTCATCCCTGTCCTCTGTTGAGGGTTGCCGGAGTCATCACCTGACTTTTCAAAATGGTTCACAATTCTGCATATATGTATTGGCTTCAGTCTTTGGGAAGATAGTCCAAAGTCCAGTCTTCTGGAAGGAGAACAAAACACGCAGCCAGGCCGGTGAACGCCGGGGGTCCTGCAGAAGCCAGTCTTTACACACACAGCACACTGGAAATAATTGGCTTGTTGCAAGCTGATGATTTAGTTCAGGCTGTGACCATCTTGTTTCTTTGGGGACTGCGTTGCCATTTCTTCTCTGGACCGCCAGATGCCAGACTTTTACTGCAAAACTCTGTTTCTCCATCTGCACAATAGAAGCAAATGTTTATGCTTTTACGTTTTCACAAATCCCCTTGATTTTGTTTTTACTCCAAAATGCTTTACTTAGTTCCGTACTTCATGCATGTTTCTAAACAAGTACTGTAACTCATTAAGATCATTTGTAAATTAACTGCAGATGGTCACTTAGAAACACTGTCTTTGTAAATTACTGGCTTCTGTAACGAGCCAGTAATTTGAGTCTAGTACCTAAAAATCTTTATGAAAGCTGGACACTTAGTAAAAGCACTACAGAAAGGCACAAGAGGAATATAAAGCACTTGGTAGAGAGAAGCAGAAAATGTATAAATTTGGTAGCTCAAAATCATTTACATTTGACGACTTAACTGTCAAAATACTTCGACAAAAGTAAAAATGTAAAACAAAGTAAAAATAAAAATTACCTTCCCTGCTTGAGCAAGGGGGTTGGACTAGATGATCTCTAGAGGTCTCATCCAACCTCAACCATTCTGTGATTCTGTTAACTGTCTTAGGAAAGCAAACATCAAAAAAATCACATCTCTTATCTGCAGACATGCTGGTAAGAGAAATGCTTACTTTCATATTTTTTCATTAGCTAAAAACATAGGTATTTCATAAGTTTCTTTTCTAGTATGCACATATTTTTATCTAATTTTATTAGCTTGCAAACTTACCTATTTACTTTTCATGCAATCTAAAATATGTTTTTTGCAAGATTACACATTTTTTCTATTAAAATTAAAATTCTCATTCTTGTTACACAATGTATGATTTCTAACTAACCACGCACGGTTTTATAATATTTAGAAATAATGCACCTATTTATAATGAATTGGTCATTTAGTGAAGACAGAAAAGACTGAGCTATGAATCATCCATATTAGGCCTAAGACAAAGTGTATTGTGCCATAATCAGGAAGAAACATACACAAATACAAATAAAAGAAATACAAATCTGGAAAAAAAAGTGAAGCAAGAGAAATATAGCACATCAGAAAAACAGGCACATTATTTTATTACAGGTAGCAGAGTTGTTTTTTTTTTTTTAATTAGAGTTACTTTGTAATATTTAATTGCAATCAAATCATAAAAAGCAGTATTTTTTTTTAGATTTTTTTTATTCCTTCCTGCCAGTGAATATAAGGCATCGCTGCATCAATGGGTTATTAATTATTAAAGCTTTCAAAAAGCAAATCTTTCAGGATAAAGAATATCAATGCATTGGCAATAAATATATATCCTCCTGTACATTGTCTCCCTATAAAAAGGCAAAGAGTATGCAAATATCATAAGACATTCATAAAAAATTCTGACACTTAAAGCAAAGGCTTTCATTAATAATTAAAATACAAATGATGACAGAACACAATGCCTTTTTCTATCATGAAATGATGTTGGTGTACAATTACGATAACACGGGTTCTCAATTTCACCTTATTCTGTTGAAGTTAAACAGAAAAAGACAATACAGTATTGTCTGGGTATTAGCAAATACAGCAAAGTAAAATGAAATATTTACTATAAAGGTTTCTCCAAAAGTATTTGTGTTACTGCAGAATATTGTATATAATCAAATTATGAAGATTTCCATTTTCAAACCTCAGCTATGATAAAAAATTTAAACTCTATTTTTCTCTTGGTATAAAAATATTAAATGCAAGAAAATATAACAGGGTAGTCCGGAGCCTTTTTTTTTTTTTTTTTTTTTTTACATATTTCTGTGTAGAATCAAGATTTATTTGAACTGAACTGAATCACCCATGGATAGCAGAAATCACTATTTGTTCTTGATTCAAGAAGACTCTTTTTCTTGACATGGAAATGTCAAAAAGTTTCATAATGATAGTTTATGATGTCATTATAATTCCTCTCCATTCTTTAAAAACAGAGTATTAAGTCATTCCATTACACTACCTTACTCTTAATCTTTCCCTTTTTCTAAAAAATTGACATATTTATCATTGATTTTCCAGCAGATGTTGTACTGGATGCCCTTTTTAAAAAAGTACCTCAGTTAATCTGACCTCTCTTAATGATTACTCACATATTCTTTAGTAAGTGAATAAAACTTTTCTTTCACAGATAGTAGGTACTTAATCCTCATTATTGAGAATATGCTGAAACCTTGAATACTTGTCAAAGATTCATTTTATAATCCTGAGGTTGGTTTGCTGTGAGTGATTTACACAGGGGCTGTGCTTGCAATAATTGATTCATTTCATACTTAAAATCTACTGCTGTCATTAAAATGACAGTACAACACTTTTGCTGTTGCAATTTAGATTTACTTTAGGAAAGCTTAATTCTCCCCTTGAAATGCATAGCACTGCAAGGGAAGATATTATTTTGTGTGTCTAAATAAAATCACAGTATCGTAACCATTATTCTAAAAGTATCAAGCTGGAAGCGTATATTTAAATCGTGAACTAGCTATGTGTTCTTTGTCGAAAATTCAACTTGCAATTGTCTTACAGCTTATGTACACATTTTTATCCTATCTCGTTGCAAAAGAGCATTTTAATCCTCGCAGAAATTTACCTTTGAAACTGAGTTTTAAGATATGCCTACTATATTTAATTAGCATCTCAGATGAAATGCCCATAGATGCGAAGCTTTCACTATAAATCAAATTGCAATTTTGGGCTGTCAGTGGCAACGCTGCATGTAAAAGCACAGGTCCATTTACAGTTACTCTAGGCAAAACTACGCAGGCTGCATTCTTCCAAGATGTGTCGTCTTTTCTGTTAAAAAAAGAAAAACAGAATCAAATGAAAAGTGTTTAGCCAATTCCTCACACTGACAATGTGACATGTAGCTTTCATTTTCTTGAGTGTGTTTGACTAGAGGATTAACTAAGTGCTAAGATATAGTAGATCCCTCTAAAGGACACGGTAGTTTTTTCCTCCTTGGTTTTGTGAAGCTATTCAGGAAGGAGTAATCAGTGAATATACTGTAACTAATAATTGCCCAGCAAACTACAGTAAGTTAAAATTTCTATTTAATAATAAAAAAGGTTGTAAATGAAAAAAAGGTTTTGTACTGCTCTTCCACTAATATCATGTCGTGTTAATTTTAATGAAGCTTCATTAAAGTTCTCAGATAAGTAAGGAAGATAATTGTCATTCATTAACATCATGGTTCTATCCACAGCTGAAAAACATGCTGTAAAATACTATTAAGAAAAAAGATTCAAATATGACTGCAATGGAAGGAGATAGTGCAAAAGAATTAATTAAGCCACAAAAATGGCATTGTTGATAGTTTAGTAAACTATCAAGAGACAAGAAAAAAATTAAGTTACAGTGAAAGAGTACCCTTTCCCACCCCTGATATGCCTAAGTACCAGACAACATGGAAAAGTGTAAGGTCACTTTGGACTGAGTTGTGACCATTAAAGCAGCTAATGCTCCTCCCACTAAGGTCACCGTGTCTTATGTATCTGCTCAAGGACGGAGCAGGGTCTTCATAATCTAGAGCAGCCTCGGCTCTGTGTTTTTTTGTTTTCACTGCTGCCAAATCAGGCACATAAAAGAAAAATCACAAATATGTCAATGTTTTCACAAAGATTATCCTGAGTTTGGTCATGTCATCTATAATGGTTACACTAGCTACTATACTATTATTATTGATATGAAAGGAAGGAATTGACTTTTTTTTTTTTTTAATGCACTGGATTTTGTCTGCTTGTGGTACCTGAATTCTACAATCCATGGTCATTTTTATTAAATGACTGTAGTTCTGCACACCTGTACTGAGAGCAGGTTTAAATAACTGATTTCTTTTTCCTCTGCCAGAGGAGGTAATCCCAACATTTCTTATAAAAGTTAAATACAGAAATCTAGCGGAAGTACTGTTGAATAAAAATACCTGTAATTAATTTAAGCAGGATAACATCTCTGAAGAAATTTACAGCGTGCACCTATGCATGCCCACGTAAGTGCATGCCCTCAAAAAGGAGATTTTGCACAAGAAGTGCCAATGAAAGAAAATATGCCTGTTGAAGTTATTATCGCTCATGAAGAGGAGTCTATAATATAAATAATTGCTACTGGTGGGGTTGCAGGGAGAGTGGTTTACCACTGCATTGCTTTACCATGCTTCACCTAGAGTCACTTATAAATAGACTTTTACCACAACTTCATATCTTTTTTCTAAAATATAATCTTCTAACTAAAATACTAGACTTTGGTGTACTTGCAGGTTTTTGATGATTGACCAATTTGTCCTTAAATAGATTCTTCTATTTCTGAAACTGAGAGAAGAAAGTTCAAAGTAGCATATTCCATTAGTGGTAGAACTAAGAGACCCCACATAATGGGGCAAATCAATTTATTGAAGGAACTAGTAATCAAGAAAAATAAGTGTTTTGGTTGTACGTTCTGCAAGTCATTGAATTTCACTTCTTTAGAAGAAATCTGCCAATTTGGAAATAGCAGTGTCTCAGGCAGGTCTGCTCTTAACTCAATGCAAATCTCAAAACCTTTATTTTGCCTGGAATGCAAGCACTCTCTTTGCCAAAATTTCTATTATCTGCTTTCATTAGAGGTTTATAGAAGATGCTTTTAAAGTATGCACTTGGACAGATTACGAAATAAATAAATAAAAGAGTGACGATGACTATTCTTCTCCTTTCTTTTGCAATTGAAATCCATAAACAGAAAATATTGTCACTGTCTAATTCTCTAGGAAATGCTTTGTTAATTTACAGTTTAAAAAGCAATAATCCACTGCTATTTCAGTGAAATGCTTTGCTTTCTTTTCCTTAAAACTATCAGTACAAAATTTATAGTGGAGTGTCACATGCAGAGTTACAAACATACTTGACCATTTATCTTTATAGAGAGAGAAGATACAAGTATACATATTGCAGGGAAGACAGGGGTTCCTGCTCCCCTTGTGTTGCACTCTCATGGGGAAACATTTCGTGAAGGGGATGGGACGTGATAGGGGGGAGGCTCCCTTTGCTGTGAGCAAATACTCTCCTCACTGACAAAGTTTGAAAATTATCAATATAGGAAGAAAGATGCTGCACAAGATCTGCTACATAGAATCAGCTGCAATGGTGGTAAACCACGAAGCAGCTGAACAAATTTGTAATGAAAAAGGGATTTGAATTTTCTCTTGAAAAGCCAGGCAACATCCTCACCTTGCATTTCCCTGTGCTGGCAATGATCTACGAAGGAGAATAAAACTGATTAGCAAACTGTTAATCCAATAATTGTAACAAATAATTAGCTTTGTAATAATTAGACAGAGAAACATGTAGAATAAGAATTACATCAAATATGAAGACCTCTCTCTGCTCCCTCCTCCCCTCCATCATGTTCTCGACTGAGCATTTGGGTAAAAACAGCTTTTATTGAGGTGTAAGAAAATGGTCTCTTCTTTTGCTCTGAAAGCATTGAAAATGAATAAAATGTAAACCCGGTAAGATTGTGACCTAAACACTAAATAAGAATAAAAAGGCAGAGTGGCTGGCTTTGACCTTCCTTTCTTCTCATTATCCCCTTCTCAGGACATTCACTCCTTGTTGTGACCCTTTGTAATTTCTCTTTTTTTATTATAAATTGTTAATATAAAACCGCTGTGGCTCATGAAGCTTAGGATATGAAAATGCAATTCATGCCAGAAATAAAACCAGACTGACATCCCAGGAGAAAATATTTTTAAAACTGGGGCATGTGCAGCTCTGGCTCCGACTCCCGTCTGGCCAGACCGCATCACCTTAACACTGTCCGTACTGTTCCGCCGGAGCCCCGGCTCGTTGCCGTCTCAAAGTTTGCCCGGGAGAGAACAGCCTCGTCCCAGGCCTGATTCATGCTGGCTTGCTCAGGATCAGGAGCTTGTGTCCCGGGAAACTCCCGCTTCCCTTCTTGTGCGACTGGTAAACTCATCACGGCCGGGGGGCCACCCCCACCCTCGTAACCTCCGAGGGGAGCCGCTTCGGAGCCTCCCCTCATTTGCATGGGGAGATTTAATTTCCATCCCTTAAATATGACGAATTGCCGAGATTTCCTTCAGTTAATGCTTTTAACAGCTCCCAATAAACTTCATTAATCAGGCCAGCTCTAGGCCCAACGTGCAGCCTGGAAGCAGCTAATTTGCCTGATGAGCCCGCGACTTTAGTGAATAAACAGGTGGATAAGCCGAGGGTTTTATGGCCTTAATTACACTCTAATCAGTTCAGCACTTGGCGGGCGAAAGGGAAGAGGGAAAAGGGAGGCCACGGCGCCCGTCGCCGCCGCTTCTCTCTTTCTCCTTTTTCTTGCTTTGCTTTTCCCTCTCTGCCTGCCTGCCTTGTCCTGCTGCTGTCCCATCCCATGCCATCCTGCCGGGATTTGCCTCCTCTCTGCCGCCTCCTCCTCTTCCACTTCCCCCTTTTCTCTCCTCTTTCCTGCATTCCCTTCACCCCTACGCGCCCCCTCCCCGCCGTGCTCCCTTCCCAGGAAAAGCCGTGTGCGCGGGAGGCGGGCAGGGATGGAGGGGGAGCGAGGCTGCTCTGCTCAGGGATGGAGGGGAGAGGCTGCTCTGCTCTTCCTCCCCTGCCTGCCCCCTCTCCATCACCCCTCGCCGGTGCCCCGCGGCTGCAGCCCCGGTCGCGGCGAGGCCCCCAACACATCCCTTGAAGGGCAGGCCGGGCCGGAAGGACGAGGCGAAGATCCAGCATACGCTCCGCTCCCCAGATGTGCGTCCCCCGCTCCATGCGG